>CM053595.1:196186353-196199761 GCA_028646575.1 Pseudocheirus occidentalis | reverse complement strand
TTAATTCATCAATTTTTGCCAATTCCTTAAGTATTTTGGATGTCAGACTTTTATCAGGTGTTTACTATTTTTGTCTCAGTTTGTTTCTTCCCTTCTTATTTTGTATGCATTGCTTTTTATGGTGCAAAATCTTTTTATTTTTATATAATCAAATTCACCTATGTCCTCTTTGTCCTGGCTTGTTAAGAATTTATCCCCATTCTAGAGTGATGAAATATATAAAAATTCCTTATCCTCTGGTTTTATTATGGTAGTTTTATTTATTTATATCATTAGTCCATTTGAAAATTATTGTGGCATACAGCATAAAGGTTGATCTGATCCAACTTTCACAAAACTGGTAAGTTTTCGTAACAAAATTTTTGTTGAGTAATAATTATTTTCCCCAGTGTTTTGTGACCCTAAGTTTAACAAACAATAAAATACTGCAGGCATCTAGCTTTGGCTTATTATTGACTAACCTAGTTGACTATTTTCCTATTTTTTGTCTAATATCTAGGAGTTCTGATAATTACTGCTTTGTAGCAAAAGAGAGTTCCAGGAATGCAAATTCTTTTTTTTTAATGTTACTCATTTTTATATTCTTGACCTTTTGTTCTTCCACACAAATTGTAGTTTTATTCTAATACTATAAAGTATGCCTTTGGCACTTTGAATGGTATAACATTAGATCTTGTAAGTTTAAATTGAGTAGCTGTAACATCTTTACTATATAGAATCTTGGCTTTACAATGAACAAAGACCAACGAGCTCTCAATTTTTTGTTTTTTATTTTGTTTTGTTTTTGTTTTTTGCTTTCTTTTGGAGAGGGGAAGGCAGGGAAATTGGAGTTTAAGTGACTTGCCCAAATCGTCTGAAGTCAAATTTGAATTCAGGTCCTCCTGACTCTAGGGCCAGTGCTCTATTCACTGCACCACCTAGCCACCCCTTGTAGTTCTCTTCTTACTTTCGTAGCTGCTTATGTCTTAGAAGGCAAATTTCCAGATATTTCATATATTTCATCATTATTTTAAGTGGCGTTTCTCTATCACATTTTTCTGACTTTATTGATTATATATAGAAATGTGAACAATATGTGGGCATCTGGGTAATATTTTGTTAATTATCTTGAGTATTCTAAATAAACCACAATATCATCCACAAATAGATATTTAATCTCCACCTTGTCAATGTGTATTCCTTTTGCAAAAGGGGAGAAACTCTATTCAGAGAAGCATCTGCTTTACATCAGCCCTTGGAGGCACAGGTGAGGTTGGAAGAGCTATTCAAAGTTTAATACCGATGCTAAGATACTAGCTGGATGTCTAAGCTCAAGATGAACCTTTTTCGTCCTTTTACACAGGTACCCAAAGAACCTATTTGTTCCAGGATCTAGGTTTCCTTTCAGCCCCTCAACAGGTGCATAGACAAGAGTACCCTGGATTTTGACATTTTCTAATTTTTCTTATAAAAACCCCAGGTTTGAATGATATTAGTCTAGTCTAAGAGTATGAATATATTACCAACTACAAGCCATAATTTATTTGATTCACATTGATGCCCATAGCTTTGAAATTCTAATCTCCTTTACAATTCTGAGAGAGACCTAACAAGATTATTCACTTACATAAATTAGAATACATTTTATTAAAGCAAAATGATCTGTTGTGATCCCAATAGCTACCCTTAATGAGTTTCCATTTCTTTGGTGCCTAATAAAAAAATAAAAGGGAAAATACCAGGAGAAATTGCCAGGTCCCTGAGGTTTCCAAAAGCAACCACAAGAAGTCATTACTCTTCATTTTCTTGTTTTACTGCCATAGGTAGCATTTCTAGGACCCCTTTTTAAGTGTGAAGGGTTCTAAGGCAAAATTGGCTGGCTTTGGGGTTCAGATATGTTCAATAAGGAAAAAATCCTTCCCATACTTTTATAGCTAACTCTTTATGTCATATACATAAATTACTTCTTAGTTTCCTCAGCCATAAAATGAAGGGATTGTATTAAAATAGAAATTCCCTTCTACCTGTAGAACCTATGAGTTTCAATATGTCTAGTACAAGGTATTCTAAAGGCCACTCTCCTCCTACCCAGAGAAACATATGTTACACTAGCTGTATAACGTTACCCAAGTCACTTTAGTTCTGAAGACCTACCTAATTTGACTGGTCCCTCACGACTTCAAATCATCTGATCCTATTGATCAGGGCTCAGTCTCTGCAACTATAAACTGAGGTAGAGAAACAAGAAGACCTCGGAATTCCCTTCCCTCTCTAACATTATGTGAAAATTCAAAATATTCTGGATGCTGTTTCATCAAAGTTTCTAGATCTAGAGATAAAATCACATGGCTGTCATATGGCATGATACATCTTGTTTTGCTAACATCAAAACAGCCTTGAATTCTGAAAATGAATTCCATGTGATCATAACGAGCAACCTTTTGAATATTTTATTGTATTCTATTTGCCAGTATCTCTAAATATTTTTGCATTTGTGTTCATTAATATTATTGGTCTTTAGTTCTTCTTTTCCTTTATCCCATCCTGGTTTGGGAATAAAAACTGTATTTATCTAAGACTTGGTTAGAGTTCAATCTTTTCTACTTGCAAGAACTGTTTATATAGCATTGGGATTACTTGTTCTTTAAACATTTTATTGAAGTCATTTATGAATCTGCAGAGTACTTTTTCACATGGCGGTTTGTTAATGGTTTGTTCTGTTTTATGGTATTATTTTATTTATTCATAGTTTCTAGAAATGTATCACTTTATTACATTTTCAATTTTAATCGCATAGGATTATGTATAATATTCTCTAAACTTTATTAATAGCTATAATTTCCCCTTGCTCATTTTTAATTTCCATAATTTGGTTATTTAATAAATTTAAAAATCTATTATCCTTTTAAAAAATCTTTTATTTGGTTCATTTTTTTTGCATTCTATTCATTTATCCTTTGATGTGAATGATCTCTTCTTTGGGACATAATAATTTGTTGACTTTCTAATTTTTTTAACCAGACATTCCTTTTCTCTCTTGTTAACATAAGTATGGAAGAAATAAGTTTGCCTCTAAAACTATGATAGCTACATTCCATACATTTTACATATATTATTTTTGTCATTATATTTATTATGGCATAATTACTTCCTTAGTTGGCTCTTTGATCTAATCATTCTTATACAAATAATATTTAGTGTTCTATGGCAGTTTATATATTGAGATTTTATTTTCTTCCTTAATTA
The DNA here is from genome assembly GCA_028646575.1 of Pseudocheirus occidentalis. NCBI lineage: Eukaryota > Metazoa > Chordata > Mammalia > Diprotodontia > Pseudocheiridae > Pseudocheirus > Pseudocheirus occidentalis. The sequence goes on along the minus strand of CM053595.1, from coordinate 196,196,536 downwards.
ATATCAGAATTATATTGTAATCTCTAAAAGTAGAGTTTAAAACTTCACATTATATTTTTCTACATATATTTATAAGTTCCTTATGCCCTGGAGCGAGATTGATTTTTATAAATAATTGTTTGGTGCACATTTGAATGAAAAGTACATTTTCTAGGAAATCCATTCCATTCTCACCATATATTTATCAAATCTCACTTTTCCCGAATTCTATTCTGTTCTCTGTCTTATTTAATTTTCTGTTTGTCTACATTCCAAATGCAGGATGTTAAACTCTCCCTCTTTTAAAGTGGTTCTATTCAGATGCTTTTGCAATTAAATTTCCATTTAAGATTTTATTTACTAGGCCTTCAAGGACCCGTGATGCATCACTGAATGATCATGATTTTCTTTGTTAATGATCTTAAACTTGAAATCAATTTATCTTGAATCACAACCACAATCACTGGTAGATGTTTTTGTGAGTCATTTATTCCATGTATTTATCACTCTCTTAATAAGTATAACCTTAAAACCTGAATTCTGGCAACCATTTTTTATTTCCCCTCAAAGAATGAACTGCCACTGGACCTACAGTCTCTCCTGCTTCTCTGAGAATGTGTGCCTTGACCAGAAGGGAAGGCCTAAGCCTGAACTGGCCCGAGCAGGGGTGGTTGGTGAGAATTTTGACCAAGTTTCCTTTCTGGTTAGAAGACAACAGAGTAAAGACAGCTGTTTTCCATAAACATCTATTGGTTGCCTATCTGTGAAATGGCATGGATAAGCAAGGAAATAGAGGGAGTTATAATTTCTCATGAAAGATGAATAATCCTGAGTAATTGGCATTGGGTGACAAGAGTCTGAATTCAAAAATATCTCACCAAAGAAGGAAAGAGCTCACAAAAGGATACAAAAAAAAAAACTATCCAAAAGTTAAACAGGATGCCTTGGTAAGCAGAGATTGGACTTTGCTGGAGGTCTTCAGGAAAAGAAAAAAGATTAGAGAGTCACTTGTCAGGTATGTTATAGAGAGGGTTATAATTTAGGTACAGGTTGAACTAGAATCTTTGAACTTTGCTTTAATACTGAGATTCTAAATCTTTCATTTCTCTCTTAGGGCATCTCATGAATTCTACTGATCTATTTCTGGGAAATTTTTCTTAAGTGGTTTCCTGAAAAATAGTGGTCAGACTTTTTCTTTGCATATTTGGGGCAATTTGATATCTCATATGATCTACCCAACCTCTGCCTTCTAAGTCCATCATCTTTCTGTGTAAATTTTTCAAGACTTTTTCCAACCAAAGTTGTTCTTGTTTGGGGGACATTTTGCTGCTTCTGCTCATTTGCCCTTAAGCCTAGAAAATTTGTTTCTCATTAACTCCCATTGATTGCGAGTCTTTATTCAGATTTTCTAACATTCTTCTCCAAGTTGTTGAATTTTATTACCAATTCTTCTTTTCCTATTTATGCATTGTGAAATTCTCCATTTCCTTTAATGTGTTTCTTATCCCATTTGATATGTCTTGACTTAGATCCAGCTACATTTCTTGGGTCATTGTTGAAGCTAATTGGCAATTTTTTTCCTTCTGATGACTTCTCTTTAAAATTAAAAAAAACTATAATATTTATCATATTTTATTTTTTCTCTTCTTGAACTTCATCCCCTTCCTTATCCGAAAATCCATTCTCATTAGAGTGTCTTTGGTTGCTCTCCTTCATTCCTTCCATTCCTCATCTATTTAATTGTTTGTTTGAATTTCAACCTATGGGAAGGATTGAAGTTTTGAGCTCTTTAACAACTTCTTGCTCTATCGTATTGATAAAATAGAAATAACTTTTAAAGGAATGCTTTTACCTGACTTAGCTCATTCCCCCTCTGCATTTCCCATCTCATAAGCCTCCAATAGCATTCCTTTATCAGACCAGAGGACATATTCATTCAAAGTAAAAGGTACTTAAAAAAAAAACAAATAAAAGCAAGGTTAAAAAATAAAAACTCAATCAAGTAGGAGCATTCTCAACTCTGGTTCTGAAAATGGTTGCCTCTTCCCCACATGTGCCTTCTGGAGATGGAGGTAGAGTCCTCTCTGGGTTCCAACTTCACATTACAAAAGAATGACTATACATCAGTGGTTCTCAACCTTCCTAATGCTGTGACCCTTTAATACAGTTCCTCATGTTGTGGTGACCCCCAACCATAAAATTATTTTCGTTGCTAGTTCATAACTGCAATTTCGCTACTGTTATGAATTGTAATGTAAATATCTGATATGCAGGATGTATTTTCATTGTTACAAATTGAACATAACCCACAAGTGGAGAACCACTGCTATACATCAAGTTTCTTCATCAGGGTATTACATGTGACTGCATCAACAGTCATTGTCCAGGATTTTGGCACCAGCTTGACCAATATAAACTTTTCCAGAAATAGAGGCGCCTGCATACACACACACAAACACACACACACACACACACGCATGCACAGAAACATAAAGAAACAGCAAGAGACGCAATGAGAAATACAGCGAGAGACAAGAAAAAGAGGGAATTAACTCACAAAGTCGTTACTAGAGGTTGAGGTCCATTAGACATTGCTAGTTTAATAGCCTTTCTTTCTGGGTCCAATAAGAATAAAGAACACTTGGCAAGGGTTGAGTTTCCAATACACTTTGCATTCTATTCTCTAGAGACCTCTGACATTTATATCAGAGTCTAACCTTCATTCATTTTGCATGACATTGCAAGCTAGTGGAATATGAAGCTTCCTTACATATCACTGTAGGCTAGGCAATGGCTAGTGTCTCTCCTACTTGTTACCAATTCCCTCTCCTTACAGCTCCAGCTCTCTAAAATCCTCCCAACTTAGAGGCATCACCACTATCTGGGTCTTATCCACAGCCTCCTGGGACAGTCAGAGTCTTTCCAGTCCCAAAGATTCATGGACACACCATAAATCCATGGAGAGGCTCCTCAACTATGTTTACATCAAGTCCACCCCTCTGCAACTTCCACTTTCTACTCCTAGCTCTCTCTTCTGTGACCACACAGAACAAGTCTAACCTGTTTTCCATAAGAGATTCCTTAAAAATATTGGAAGATAGCTATCCCTTCTTCTCCAAGCTAAACATCCCAAATTCCTTCAACTAATCCTCAAGGCTTTTTATCACCCTGGTCATCCTCCTCTGGACTCTGCAAAATACAAAGACCTATGTAGGAATATCCTGTCAACATAAACCACTGCCCCTCCCCTAAACTCTATTTTGGAATAAGCTGACTAACATTAGACTTTCTTCAAAAGTGTCTGCTTTTGTGCCATTAATTCTGATGACACTGTGATGGCAAGCAACTACATGAGTCTTGGAACCAAAAAAGACTAATTGTAGTTAGTTTTTCACAGACTAAAGTTCTCGTGTTCTTTTTCACAGATTAAAGTCCCCATGAGAGAGTTGAATATCACTAAGATGACTTCTGAAGGTATCTTCCAATTTAAATACATTGTGCATATACTTCATAATCCCAGGCAACTAGGTGGTACAGTAGATAGAGCACTGGGCTTGGAATCAGGGAGACTCATCTTCATGAGTTCAAATCCAGCCTTAGATACACATTACCTGTGTGACCCTGGGCAAGTCACTTCATCCTGTTTGCTTGTGTTTCCTCATCTTCAAAACGAACCAGAGAAGGAAATGGCAAACCACTCCAGTATCTTTGCCAAAAAAAAAAAAGCCCAGATGGGGTCACAAAAAGTTGGATATGACTGAAACAACTCAGCAACAACAGCAAAACTTCATAATTCAGTGTCATTAGCTGTTGGTGAGTTATGGGGATGCGGTGTATGAGCTCTCTAGGGATCTGGGGTCATGGTCTAATCAAAGTCCAAAAGTACTATTGCCAAGCTTAGGTACCTTTAACAACATCTGGCCTCTGGAAGGAAGTGAAGAATTACTGAATTGGATTAAGAAGATAAGGTGATGCCATCAGAGGAAAAACCTAAAAGCCACAAACCAAGGAATTAAGCTAGGAGCCCAAAGCACGGAGCATTCAGAGGGGAAAAGCTGTGGGCTCTAATGGAGTTTACAACAGCCCTGAAACATTGTTGTTCTTTCCGTTCCCTGTTCCCTGGCTTTTGCTTTTACATGGGCCTAGAAGCCATTGAGGCCTCTGAACTCACACACTGAGCAAATTCTATGAAGCTAAAGACCATTTCAGACAAAATGCTCATGAGCTTCAGGAGGAATTCTAGGCTGAAAAGCAGTTCAGTTATATGCCACGTTTCTCCAATACCTGCAAGCTTGTATTCTGTGCATTGCCCTCTTGTTTTCAGGGCAGTTCTTCCTGTAAGTTATAATTGGATGCATGCCAATTGTTCTGTTTTGTCTTAATCTTGTTTACTCAAGGTAGACTGGATTAAATTTGGGAGATAGTTTGCTGTTTGCTTTCTTACCTGTGACTGAGGGTAGGATTTTAACATTTACCACTTTGTTCCTTTCAATGTTTCATTAACATTGTAAGCCTTGGTGGCTGGTTACTTTGGAGATGTGTGTGTGCGTGCGCATGTGTGTATACACACACACACACACACACACATATATGTCTTGAATTAAATCTCGTTGAGTGTTTATGGCAATAATAATAAAGAAGGAAAGTGAAGGTTGGAGCAATGGTGCATGGCAAAGTGGATCTGGATCATGAGAGATTGGATGTGTCACTGAATTTGAAGGATTGTAGAATCATGAGTTTAGGCAGGCAGTCAATAAACTTTTATTAAGCACCCATTATATACAGCATTCTGCTAAATTCTGGGGATGAAAGAAAAGCAAAAAAAAAAAACCAAAAACCCAAGTCTCTGCCCTCAAGCATCTTACAGCCTAGTTGGGGAGAATGTGCAAACACTTATGTACAAACAAGATAGATAGATAGATAGATAGATAGATAGATAGATAGATAGATAGATAGATAGATAGATAGATAGTGATATGTGATAAATTGAGATAATTGACCAAGGAAAAATTTGCATTAAGGAGCACCAAGAAAGGCTGCTTAGAGATGGAATTTTAACGGTACTTGAAAGAAACCAGGAGGAGGTGAGGAGGGAGAGTATTTCAAGCATGAGGAGTAGTTATTGAAAATGTTTTTAGGCTTTAGATGGTCCACTGGACCTTATCTCTTCTCCCCTTTGTGGCTAAAAGCCTGGAAAAGGTCATCTACAATAAGTGCCTCCTCTTCCTTTCCTCTCATTCCCTTTTTAACTCTCCTATCTAGCTTCCAGCTTCATCATTCCACCAAAACTGATCTCCTCAAAGGTAGCAATGATCTCTTAATTGCTGACTCTAGCGGCCTTTTCTCAGTCCTCCTTCTTCTTGACCTGTCTGCTGCTTTTGACAGTATCAATCTTTCTTCTCTTGATAATCTCATCTCTATGTTTCCATGACAAGGAACCACAGAAATCAACTAGTTTAACTACTACATTGTACAGATTAGGAAACTTAGACTCACATAGGTTAAATGACTTGCCCAATATCACGTAACTATTAAGTGTCTGAGGTAGTATTCAAACCCAGGTCTTTCTAACATCAAGACCAGTCCCCTCTCCACTAAGCCTACTTCCTCTGCTTTGGAGTGATATACATAAATCCCATTTAAGGACCTGATTCTAAAATAGGAGCCCAATTCTCTCTAAGAATAGGCACAAGAGTAAATTCTAACCCTTAACTCAGTCTGTAGGACTATAGCACCTGAATGTGACTGAAGGATGAAGTGACAATGGCTATCTTCTGTGTCTCCAACTTAGTGCTCTACCCCACTTTCCTTCCTATCAGATCAATGTTAAAATATTCTATCCAAGAGGGAAGCAAACACTTCCATGTCAGAGTATAAGCACCTTTACAGATACTGAGCTGTTGAATTCTCTGTCCTGAGCCTAAAGGCTAAGGTGATCAGGACTGACCTTAACCATGCTATAGAAAGGGGGGCAAGGTGATGCTCAACCAGGGGTGTGCTGGCAAATATTCAACTGACTCTCCAAAAAAATCATATGTACACAACACACTTTTACATTTAATCTATATTAATATTTTGTTCATCACTTTAAGTCTAGACAATCAATGAAACAATAAATCAAATGCTGAAGTGTAGCCTTTTTTCAATTTCCAAGGCATAAATTCTCTCGTTGATAATTTTTCTCTCCAGCCGCTATGAGCTGGCCCAGAGCACCTCCACATTCCCAATTCCAACAGAAGTAATTTGGTTCAATGTCCCATTCTAGAGAGCCAGATACACATTTTGCCCATCACTCCTTTCTAGCTAAGCGTTCTAATTCATTTGGGGAAGGTTTTCTCACTTGTAACACTGAGATAACTGAGAGACTAAGAAATACTGAAATACTGAGATAATGTAGTATCTACCTCATAGGATTGTCAAAGGCTTAAATAGGTATATAAAAAGGACTTTACAATCCTTAAAGCGATCAGTAAATGTCAGCTATTGGCATTCTTGTTTCCTTATCTTTCAAATGAGGGAACTAAACTAAATTAAACTCTCAGGCCGACTCCAGTTTTTATGAGGATTAGTTAGCTGAGGGATCTGTAATGTTTAGTTAAGATAATCATATTAACTTATAATTATAAGATATTTATATATCTTATATATAAATATACATATTTATATATAACAATATCTATTGTTATATATATATATTGTTACAACAACAATAACTATCGTTTCTATTTCACTTAAGGTTTACAAAGCACTTTATATATGTCACCTCATTTAATCCTCACCACGAGCCTGGGTAGTAGGTGCTCATTTACAGATGAGGAAACTGAGTCCTAAAGAGGCTGCGGGGACTTGTACAGGTTATACATCTGAAGCAGAATTTGAATACAGGTCTTCCTGATTCCCACTCTAACACTCTACCCAAAGAGTTGTCATACAGAACAGATGAAGAAATTAAAGTGATCTATTGGCATATGAAAAGCATGCTCTAATCACTATTGATTAGAGAAATGTAAATGAAAATAACTCTGAGGTACCACCTTTTTGCTAATATGACAAAAAAGGAAAATGATAAATGTTGGAGAAGTTGGAGGTAAATTGGAACACTAACATATTGCTGGTGAAGCTGTGGACTGATCTGACCGTTCTGGAGAGCAATTTGGAACTATGCCCAAAGGGCTGTAAAACTGCATACTCTTTGATTCAGCAATGCCCCTACTAGGGCTATATCCCAAAGAGATCATAGAAAACTGAAAAGGACCCACATGTACAACAATATTTAGAGCAACTCTTTTGCGATGGCAAAGAACTGGAAACTGAGGGTATGCCCATCAGTTGGGGAATGGTTGAACAAGTCATGGTATATAAATGTAATGGAATACTATTGCTCTAAAAGGAATGATGAACACGTGGATTTCAGAAAAACCTGGAAAGACTTGCATGAACTGATGCTCAGAGAAGTGAACAGAACCAGGAGAACACAGTGCACAATGTTGCTGTTACTGTGCAATGACCAACTTTGATAGACTTAGCTCTTCTCAGGTATACTATGATCTAAGACAAGTCTAAGGGACTCATGATGGAAAATGCTAAACATTTCCAGAGAAAGAACTATGGAATCTGAATGCAGATTGAAGCATATTATTTTCTTTTTGTTTTTGTTTCTTTCTTGTGGCTTTCCCCTTTTGTTCTGATTCTTCTTTCACAGTATGACTAATGTGGAAATTCATGGTCAATAGGATTATACATGTATAACCTATATCAGATTGCACACCTTCTTGGGGAGGGGGGAGGGAGAAAAAAATTTGGAACTCAAAATCTTGCAAAAGGGAATGTTGAAAAATATCTTTGCATGTAATTGGAAAAAAATAAAATACTATTAATTGGGGTGGGGAGGGGAAAGAGTTGTCCCATAAAAGAAGTATTCAACTTGTTCCACATGGTCCCAGAAGAAGACAGAGGGGCAGCAAAGAGAAACTGTAAAGCAGAAAATGTAGGTGTGATGTAAGCAAAGGACGTCTATACAAAGTGAAAAAGATTAATGGCCTTGGGAGGCAATGAGTCCTCCCTTACCAGTTGTCTTCAATTGGAAAATTACTAAGAAATGAATTAGCCCCTGTGAAAAATAGAAAAACTTATTAGGCTTCATAAACACAATTCTGATGTAGTGTAAGAGGTCTTATTCAGTAGATTTTTTCACTAGTAAGAAATAAACTTTAACTGATCTGTCCATATGTGGTAGGTGTTTAACCAGATTTTAGAAATGCAGATATATCCACCACCAAGCATTCTAACATAGGGACTAGTAAACCAGAAGGAAGCTGAGCTGGCACAGTTCAGTTAAGCAGCTTTAGGCCAGATCCATCACAGCCTTATTATGACCGTAGATTTACAATCAGAAAGGACTTCAGAGTCCATCTAGGCCAAACCACTCATTTAATAGATGTGGGAGCTTTGGCCTAGTGACCTACCCAAGGTCATACAGGTAGTAAGGATCCCTCCATTGATTCTAGAGACAGTGCTCTTTCTGCTGGACCATTCTTCTTTCATGAAGCCCACTTCCATAATTAGTTATAGTTGAGTTGTTTCAACCATGTTCAACTTTTCATGACCATATTTTGGGGTTTTCTTGGCAAAGATACTGGAGTAGTTTGTCATTTCTTTCTGCAGCTCATTTTAGAGATGAAGAAATGGAGGTAAACAGGGTTAAGTTACTTGCCAGGGTCACACAGCCAGTAAGTGTCTGAGGCTAGATTTGAATTCACATCTTCCTGATTCCAGACCTGGTACTCTACCCACTACACCACCTAGCTGCTTTTACTTCCATAATTATTTATTCCAGTTCTAGGAATGTTGTGTGTGGGTTTTGGAACAACAAAGGACCCAAGGAAATCTCTCATGAACAATGTAAGGAATTTGGTATATTCACCTCAGCCTTTATGTGCTATAATGCCTCCCATTCTCCCTAATATTTTGGCATGTATTTCATGATTACCTGGAGCAAAAGGAAGCAAGTTAGAACTCTGGAGAATAAACCAAGGGCTATGACTGTACCCAACTAGGCCAAGTGCCCAAATATGCTCCACATGTACAATGTAGGTTGTGAGAATGTGCAGAGAAATGACGGACTAAAAATGGAAAATAAGATAATGCAGTCTCAGACACAACCAATGTGTCCATTTACATTGCTAGACTATATAGATTACCAATTTAATTGACTGATTTTAGGGTCTTGTAATACCAAGCAAAGACAACTTCCAAGGTTTGGAATACTAGCATAGTAACTCCATTTTATTCAGTGACAAATTAAGGCAAAAACATTCACAGAACAGAGAAAACCAAAATACAGTGTAACTCATTCATTTAGCAAGTTCTAAGTAGCCCACTTCTGAGCAGTATGTTCAGTCAGTCACCCTAAGTCTCTCTTCTCAAATGGAGATTAGTTTCCAATCATAAACAAAGTACATTCATTTGGTCAGTCACAGAGCACAAAAAAGTCAAAAGTTTCCTACCCCTGGATCACAACTGGATTACAATACCATACATTAATGCCAAGCACTTTCTCAAAAGGGGTAGGAGAGCACAAAAGGCCGTCCACGCTTAAGCTGCAACAAGGTTAAGATATCATCACAGCATTGAATACCAAGGAGAGGTCTTTTCTTCATCTTGACACAAGGCAAGTTTTCAGCAATCTCTGTTCCGGAGAGACAAAGCTTAACAAAGTCACAATATACATCACCAGTGTCCTCATTAATTCACTCTTTGCCTACAGAACAGTCCCCAAACCCCTGAAAACATCAGCAAGACCCTCTTTCAGGATTTCTGTACACATACAACAAGAAAATCCTTCTTCAGGGCTTCTGGACCAACATCAAGTTTCCAGGACCTCTTCAACAACAGCACTGTCCTTCACCAGTAGGTGAATCTGACAAAACAACATCAAAAAAGACAGACAAAATACCAGCATCATAGCCATGGCTCCTCAGTCCTTGGCAGTTCTGAGTTGCAGTTCTCAGAAGTCCTGGGCAGCTCCAACTGGCCCTCAGCAACTCTGGCCCCCTGGCAATTCTCCCCCCCCTCCCCAAAAGTCCTTCTGGCCTCCCTTTGCTTGGGCCTTCTCTCTGCCTGGGCTTCTCTCTAAATCCACAGCACCAGCTCCTCCCAGTTCAGCCCTCTCTATTCGTGTCAAGTCTATCCCACAAGTGGGATT
>CM053595.1:196152839-196186253 GCA_028646575.1 Pseudocheirus occidentalis | reverse complement strand
AAGCACCCTCACTGGACATTAGGCCAGCTTTGGGAAGAGGGGGTCAAATTTTTCCTAAGACAAGCTTAGAATATCAACTTTAGCATTACAGGAAAGCCAATATAAGTTGGACTATTTCTTTTTTTTTCCTTAGTAAGACCCTGAGAGAAAATCACGAAGGGAGTGAGGGAATTCCTGTGAGCTTCCTCAGAGCCCAGTGGCAGATCCTACTACTGGTGTAAAACCTAGAGGCTAGATGTTAACATTCTCCAGGGTCTGGCTCTTGGCTCTGACTCTCAATGGTTATGCCAAGAGATCACAACAAGATCTAGTTAGGCCTATGCAGCTAGAAAGTTTTGGAGTTGGAAAGAGTTATAGATGTGTTCCAAGGACAAGAATGGCAAAATCGAGAGAACTCTACACCAGAAGGCTGGCCACCAGGTTCTTTGGCTGCAGCAAGTCATGAAACTATGTTCTTAGGTATGTAGTGGTTGCAATTCAAGTTGGCAGAACTTCTATACTGACAAAATCACAAATCTTTTGAAGTATTGAAGAAAACCAGAGCTCATTCATTTTACTCATAGTTGAACTATGCGGGCTATTTACTCTTATTCTGTGTAAAATGTGAAGAGTCTTGGATATCTAATTTCCTAGCTCACAACAGATGAGAGAAACAAATTAGAAGAGATGGAGTGACACGAATGACACCATCAATAGCAATGAAAAGGGGCAGCTAACAGTATGGTGGCAAGGAGGGAGAATATCATTAATAACTATTATTTAACAAACATTCAAAATTATTCAAAATATTTTATTTAAACTGATTGTTCATGGGAACATTTGTTTGGTATTTAAAATGAGGGCAAAACTAAATTAGCAGAAAGAAGAAATATGTATCATTTCTATTAAACTGCTTTTTTCAATGTTGAAGAAAGACCACATCTTTTTAGAGATGGAAATACATTGTTTAAAAGGATTCTATTTTTTTAACTTAATGAACTCTAATGGATACTATGAGCAAGAGTAGAATTTTTTTGCTATTTGATAGACTTCATAGGTGCATGAGGCATTATGTATTTAGGTCTGGTCAAGGGACTACAAAACTGGGCTTGGAAAAGCATCTCTGGGTTGGGGAGAAGGAAAGAGATCCAATGAAAGAAAATATAAATTGATAGCCTGGGTACAAGCTAATATACCACAGACAGTTAGGTGGTACAGTAGATAAAGTGCTGAGTCTGGAGTCAGGAGGACCTGAATTTGAATCTGAACTTTGACACTTACTAGCTGTGAGACCATAGGCAAGTCACCTCACCCTGTTCGCCTCAGTTTCTTCACCTGTAAAATGAGCTGCAGAAGGAAATGGCAAATCATTCCAGTAAAAACCCAAATGGGGTCACAAAGAGTCCGAGACAACAGAAAAACAACAAATAATGGATTATATTTCCAAAAGTACAGGAAACCATACAGAATAACTCTGTACACATGAAAGAATTCTTGTTTCAGTTGGTTTTCACTAAATAAAGGGTTCTCAGCTAATAAATACTTAGGTAACCAAAAATACCTACTATTAAGCCAGGCTAGTGTACTAGGCTATTTGATTCTGGTCATTTTAAATTACTTATTCTACATTTTTAAATGTCATTGATTTTACAGCAAGTATCTCCTACAGGCTTCCCTGTGTCACCCAATATCGTTTGATTTCTGAATATCAGAACATTTTTTTACTTCTAATCTGGGTTATTTAATCCCATTACTAAGAAGAGAATGTCATTATAACTGACTTTTGGCTTTACTTTTTTAAACTTTTATCAGAGTGGATTGTTATTACCCTAATCATTCTTGCAGCAAAAGGAATTTTAAACATCATTTCCACCAAACATCCATAGTCTTCATTGCTAGAGAAAAAATCCAAAATTCTATTACTTAAAAATGGATTTTATCTGGGACATTGCACTTATGAAATGACACTTTATACTGTCTGAAAAGTTGGTAGATAATAGGAGATGATTTGAAACAAAACTCATTGCCAAGTGCATGACATGCCGTTCAGCCAATTTAGTCTCTAAAGCACAACAGCCTTCTACTTATGAGTGTCAGTTTCAGTCACAGAGATCACATTTAAAATTCTGACCTCCCACAGAAGTTTGGGTGAAAATCTTCCAGGGGCTGACTATTTTGCTTGCACCGTGGTAGCGTTGCTAGCATCTTTTATATCCCAAGTATGAAGCGACACCAAGATGGCTTATCAGCCAGGTCATGCTGATCAAAATACTTGCCCCCGAGCAGATGAATACATTCACAGCAATTAGTCTAGTCTCTCGACTTTACTCTCCACTTGGAGTCTCGGGTCTGTGTGCCATCTTACGAGTTGCCGCATTAATGGATGAACTTCAGGTATTAAGGGTTTTAATGGCAAGCTAACAAACCATAAAGCCACCTTTTCAATCCATGAATCAATCACTAAACATGTATCAAGACTCTGCTATGTGCCAACACAATGCTAAGTATTCCCCAATTCTTGATTAAAAATCCTTTCTCCAAACCATTTATGGGCAGTAGGTATTATTGGGGGGTTCATCCTGCTAATAACATGAGCAGAAGAGGAACACCAAGTTGTACATTATCCATTTCTAGCTATTCCTTGGTAGCTGCTATAGCATATGACCTTTTTTTACCTTTGCAAAAAGAAATTTCCAAACTTCTCCATCCCCAAATTTTGGTTTGAGGGCATTTGCTATCCAAAAGTGTGGATTTCCACTGACTTCTACATCTGTTCACTTTCTGTTGAATAGTTGAGAACTGTGATCATACCTGTCTGTGTTAGAGAACATTCTTCAGAAGCAAGCTGGCATCCTGAGAGGGAAACATTCACACTTGGCTTCCTTCTCAGTTTCTTTGAAGCTGTTCAGGCCACAACAATGCCTAGACTTTGGGTCGCTTTCAGCTGAACCTACTTTAGATATTCCTGAGGAATCCTGAGGGTTCCCAGAGGTCAAAGATGTCCTCAGATTTTCAAAGTTCCACAGACAACAGAAGCATCAGCTCGAGCACTCCAAATCTTCTACTGCTCTACCCCAGGGGGTCAGACCATTCCATTTAGAATCTCAGCCTGTGGGCCACAACCCCTTTGGGGGTCGAACAACCCTTCACAGGGGTCACAGGAGTCACCTATGACCATCGAAAAATACATATTTCCAATGGTCTTAGGAACCAAGACACGACTCCTCTATCCCTCTCCAGGTGGGTCCACCCACATGCAGACATGCCCATATACCAGTATTAAAGGGTTGAGGCATTAGGAAGGTTGAGAACCACTGATTTAGATGAAGGCAAAGATGTTTTAAAAAGTGGACCCTAAAAACAAAAGAAACAGTCGACTCCCACATCATTTGGTTAAGAGGTGATCAGCAATGCCTGTTGCCACTTTAAAGAAGCTAGAACTGTGGGTGAGACAAGCAGCAGCTGCAGGTAATAGTCCCAATAGAGATTATTAGGAGTTTAAGGCTCTAAAAGCAAACAGAAAAACAGCCACTAGCAAAGTATTGCCAACGCCATTCTAAATGCATTTGCAGAACTGATAGTCTTAGGTTCATAACCTTTTCTGCTTGTCATGTACTCCTTTGGCAATGTGACAAAACCTAGGAACCCCTTCTCAGACTAATGTTTTTAAATGCAGAAAATAAAATGCCTATGATTACAAAGGAAACCAGTTATATTAGAATACAGCTACCAACATTTTTTTAAAAACCAAGATCACAGGTCCCATATTAACAACTTCTAAATTAGAAGGAAGGTAAAAGTGTGCATGTACATATACATCCATGTACATCCATGGAAGTAGAAGAAGTGGAGATAAGATTCAGAGGGGGATAAATTTCACTCAACTTAAGGGAAATTTCCTAATAATTAGTGGCATCTAAAATGAAACTCAGAGCAGCTAGATGCTACAGTGGATATAGTTTCAGACGCAGTCAGGAAGACTCCTCTTTCTGAGTTCAAATCTGGCTTCAGACACTTAGTAGCTGTGTGACCCTGGAATAAGTCATATAATCCTGTTTGCCTCCATTTCCTCACCTGTAAAAAGAGCTGTAGGGGAGAATGGTAAACCACTGCAGTATCTTTGCTAAGAAAAGGGTCATGAAGAGTTGTATATGACTGAACAAAAAAGGGGACTGGGTTGCTTTTGGGTTGTGAGTCTCTCCCCCAACCCTCTGATCTTCAACTGAAGACAGTTTGATTTCTTCTTGAAGATGATTTCTGTTAGGACACAGCTTGGACCAGAAGGCCTCTTGAGCTTGCTTCCAATTCTGTGATTTGGAGGAAGAGGGAAAGAGGGGGAAAGAGAAAGCGGAGAAAGAGGGGGAAAGGTGAGGAAAATAGAGTCCTTACAAGCAGGATACTATTACTAAAAGGGAGGCAACAAGTGGCACCTGCAGCCAATACATGAAGAACACCTGGGTCTTTTGCTGCCTTAAGGCCACCAGGTGATATAGTGGCTAGAACCCAGTGTCAGAAAAACCTGAGTGCAATTCTAGCCTCAGACACTTCCTAGCTCTCTGTGCGTCCTTGGGCAAGTCTTCTTTGCCTCTTTTTCCCCATCTATGAGATGGAAATGATAATAGCACCTACACAGCTTGTTGTGAGGATCAGACAAGATAACACTTTTAAACCACTTAGCACAGTGACTGGCAATTAATAGGTACTGAAGAAATGTTTATTCCTTTCCCTATAAGCAAAAGGTAGAAGCAGACTTTACCTGCTGGCATTCAGAGAATGGCCCATTATACTACAATTACAGGGCAGATTGGCATGAAGAGAGGAAGGGAAAGAGAGGATGGAAAGAAAGACAGGAAATTTAATGCCTGCCTGACCTTGAGAAAGTGACTTCCCTTCTCTGGTCCTGTGTCCTTTTTTATAAAATGAGAGCGTTGGACTTAAGGGCTCCTGGCCTCTGATTTCTCTTTCGACTAAATCTATGATCCCATGAAAAAAACTTTTCATGGCAAGGCAGTAGAGGCTGTGGGAAAGAGGGGAAAGTCTGCTTTGTCTGTGTGGTTTTGTCTGTATGCCTCTATTTTCCTCTGCCTGTGCCCCCATAGCAGGGGATCAGATCCTATCTCTGACACTCCCTAGTTGTGTGACCTTGGGAGGCATTGGGATGGAAAAAGAGCTAGTTCTGGGTTCAAATGCAGCCTCTGAAACCTTGGAAAATTTCATCTCCCTTGGGCTCAGTTTCCTCATCTGTAAAATGAGGGGGTTTGACTGATCATCCCAAAAGCCCCTTTCAACTCTAAATGCTATGAAAGTCTTGTGTGCTGGATTGTGCTGGCATCTTTCTGAGATCTTGGGTACAGAGAATGCCAAAGGTTTGGGATGATGACTATTTCACATGATCGGCCCCAGCTGGGCCCTCAGCATCACCTTTTGTGCCCTCTCTTCTTCAATATGCACCACTGTCAGAAGAAGTTATGGCACTCTGGCAGTTCAAAGGTTGTAGGACCCTGACATCACACAACTCAATAGGCCCAGAGGGAACCACTTCATTATGCACAATACAATAACTGAAACTCACAACGGCTTTCCTGGGATATCAAAGAAAGTTTAGAAGTATAGTCAGAATAGTCTAACAAGACAGGAAAGCATTTAAGAAAGATTTCCATCCAAATTATTTCTTTAAAAAAATTTTTTTTAAGTTCAGGTGCTTGAAACAATAATCTTCAGTTAAGAGGAAAATTCACTCATGTGGTCCAGGTCAGGCCCCAGGAGTCCAATAAGGTGTTATTGTATTTGTTATTTATCCTGGCTTGTCTAACCAGAAACAATTCAGCCAAGTGTGACTCCCTGCTCTGTTTCCCTGTCCTGTTCCACCATTACTAGGTGTTATTGCAACTAAAAACATGCCATAAACTGTTTTCTTCTCCAAACAGAACCACTTAGCAGGGAGCCACTGGGTCATCTGTTAGATGAAGAGGCCATGTTTGCAGATTTAAGCCAGGTTTGGAGGTTTCCGTTCTAAAAGAACAAAGAAACAGGAAACCTAGGCACCTGGCTACCATTCAGGGAAGCCACTCAAACCCCAATCCAAGGAGGTCTGCTTTCTTTCTCCAGTGCCAAGTACATATTTGCCTAGCTGGGACTCTCTAAAGAGATCTCTGGCTTTTCTTGGGAGCTCTGAGCTTACAGCAATGGAGAAAGGAGGGAGACCTTCCAGAATGTGGGAGCCAAAGGTGGGGTTAGATGGAACAAAAACAAATTGGCCTCAAGAGTAACCTAACTATGAAAAAGCATCTGCCCATTACTCTACCCCGCCATGTGAAAGCCAAGCCCCATTGCATGCCCTGCCTCCAAAAGGGTCCATGTTTTCTCCCTTTTTTCCCTAGCTTCCCCACCCTCTCTTTTTGTACTTGCTGAAGTTAACCCATTACCATGGAAACGGAACAGCTCAAAACAGAAGAAACCTGAAACATCCATTTGCTGTATTCTGACTAGGGAGGTAGCAATGGCATTCCCACGAGTTTTCCAGTAATGTATGCCATCATCCATCTGAAGGATGTGGAGGCAGGATTTCAAACTTTGATAAGGGAGAATATCAGTAAGTGACATTCACTGTAGCCAGAGGATAGGCCCAATGGAAGCACTAGGTGGCCCTGGGTCTTTATGGAAAAAGGCAAAGGAGGAGTCAGTGAGAACCAAAGTCAACCCATAAAGCTCCTTAGTAGGAAAGTAGGAAGTAAAGTGGTTAATGCCTGAATTGAAGTCAACAAAGACCAGGTGGGTCCCTGCTCCCTTTTATTCTTGGGATGAAGTTCCCTAAACTCAGCATATGTATGTTAGGAAGATTCTAGTCTACCCAGGCTTTCAGGCCATGCCTTTAGACTAGAGTACTACAGGGCACAGACCACTAAAGCCATTACACCTTGTTCCCTTTCTTAATTAGAACCAGTGCTCATGAGATAGAGACAAAGACAGAGAGAAACAGACAGACAGATATACAGATGGATAGACAGATAGGTAAATAGATAGATAGATAGACAGACAGACAGACAGATAGATAGATAGATACAGATAGAGACAGATAGAGACAGATAGATTAGATAGATAGATAGATAAATATACAGATGGATAGAAAGATAGATAGATAGACAGATAATGTTTCCACCATTAACTATTAATAGGGATAGCCCCAAGACTTGTAATTTTGTTAGTACAGGGAACTACCAGATAAGGAAACTCCCTCTGCCAATGAAAATAGGCACCTTCTTTATAACTTAAAGTCTTAAAAAGTTAACCTAGAGCAAAGGATAAAAGACCCATCCAGGATCACATAGTAAGTAGCTGTCAGAGATGGGACTTGAACTCAGGTTTTCATGGCTCCAAGGCTAGCTCTCTATCCCCTATACCATCACTGCCCTCAGATAATTATTAATACTCACAAACTCCCCCAAATAATCCTCAATCCTTGATTCAGCTGGTGAAAGCAAAGATATGGGGTATATTGGAATAAGCACCAGGTTTGGCATCAGAGGGACCCAGGTCCTGATCCTGCTGCTGTGTGACCTTGGACAAGTTACTTAATCTCTCTGGGCCTCTGTTTACTCATCTGTTAAATGAGGGGGGTGGACTGGATGATTTGTAAGATCTCTTTTAACTCTATGTCCTATAACATAGTTGGTAAAAGCTATCCCCTCTCTGCATCATAAACTGGGGAAGGCAGGCCTGGCAGCTGACAATGGCAGCCTAGAATATTAAAGCCAAGAGGGACCTTAGTGATAATTTAGAACAGAGGCTATTAACTTTTTTTGTACATATCATGGACCTGTTTGTCGGTCTGGTGAAAACTAAGGACCTTTCTCAGAAATAATGCTTTGGAATATACGTAAAATACATGGGATTACAAAGGTGAGAAATTCTGTTGAAGTATAGATGTAATGTCTTCCTATTCAAGTTCATGAATTCTCCAAAATCTGAGGCTTCTCTGCCCTAGGTTAAGAGCCTCTACTGTGGATCAACCCCATCATTTTGCAGTCGAGGAAACTGATGGTCAAAGAGATTGTGTCTTGTCCAAGAACACACGGCTACTTAGTGGCAAAGAGAGGGCTGGAGCCCAAGTGTTCTCCCTTCCCAGGATTCTTTATCTCTTTAAGAGTAAATATTGAGTCATGTTTTTGTCTCTGTAGCCCCAGAACCTAGCAGAATGCTTTGTATACACTAGCTACTCAATGAATGTTTGTCTATGGATTGATTTTATGTCTGTTTCTTGCTAAATGACTTGAGTGAAAAAGACAGAAGGAGTCCCATAAAGTATTTAAGGCAAATAACATAAAAGTGGCCATGATCCCTGATTGGGAATACCATTTTGTCTTTCCATAAATTACAGATATACCACCAGCTCCATGCGTCTCCTAAAACCAGCCACCCCTCCTCCCCAAAATAACCTAAGATTCCTAAGACTACTGTTACACCAGAAAGTCAGTAAAGAGAACAACCAAAATCATACACTGGAGTCAGAGGACTCATGTCAAGGGAAACGCCACTGTTTAGAGTGAAGAGCATATTTGAGAGGTTTGTGAGGCAACATAGTATTTCTGTACCAAGAAGTAAATTAACCATCACTTCTCACTCAGGCCTTGATAACTTAATTATCAAAGAAGTCAAAGTATTTCCCACAGGGTATCAGACCATGGTGAAACTGTAGATGGGGTAACTGTTAAGATCCCCCATGTAGCCACTCTACAGGGTAAGCCAGCTACTCAACAGGAAGGGAAATGAAGGAGATGAAATATGGGTTCCCAGTCCCATCACAAATGTCTTTGGAGCAATTACTGGACCTTCCAGACTTTCCACAACTCAGACCTATATTAATGATGGTGACCAAGGAAGCCAGCTGAGCGATGCTCAGGTGCATAGGGGCTTAAATCACTCTCCTTTCTGCCACCATTTGAAACTGAAAACATGTGGAAAAAAGGAGGAAATGAAGAGAGTGTCTTTTTATTGCATGTACTATCAGACTTGGGTAATATGTGAGTTTTGCTGAACTACTTCTTTTAGAAATCTTTATTACAAGATACAGCTTGCTGGGTGGCAAAGAGAATGAACTTATTCTGAAATTACTGTGATATAAAAACAAAAGCTATCAATAAAAATGGTTTAAATACAGTGTTCGTTTTTCTCAACCTTCTGCTCCAGCCACATCAGCCTACTCATTCTTCCTGAAACCTATCATTTCCATCCTACTTCCAGGTCTTTGTTCCCCACTCCCTCTGCCTGAAATGGCCTGTACCCTTCTCTCCACTTGCTACATCCCACTTTTCCTTCAAGGCCCACGTCAACTCGAACATCTTACAAAGCCTGCCTGATGAATCCAGTTCATATAATTGATTCCTCGTTAGGACTCCCGCAGAACTTATTATCTGGCCCACTCACTTAGTACCTACTGTACATTCCATGGCCCTGTGTGGTAGGTTACAGTTCTGTATATCTCATTGTATAGCTGATTTTAATAGAGCTTCCTACAGAGCAGGAACTCAATCCCCCGTGGTTGTTAGAGAGGGAGGAGGAGGAAGAAGAGGAAGAAAGGCAAAGTAATGGGTTCAGAGTTATTGGAAAAAACTTCCTGGTACAGAGTCATCCATAGAATGTTTTCTCTATAGGAAAAGCCCTGTTAAATGACTCTATCATTTCAAGAAGTGGAAAATAATACCCCTAAACTACCCCTAGTGTGGTGCACAGGCACTCTACATTCAGTACCCAATTACTTACTGATTAACTCAAGGGAACACAATTTCATTCAATCATGTGGGAATTCCTTCACTGAGGCAGAATGCTGCCCCTTTCTGCCTCAGTAAACAGTCTTCATGGGATGGATAGCCACTGGGCCTGGAATCAGGAAGACTCATCTTCCTGAGTTCAAATCCAGCCTCTGACATTTACTAGCAGTGTGACCCTGGGCAAGTCATTTTACCCTGTTTGCCTCTGTTTCCTCATTGTAAAATGAACTGGAGAAGGAAATGTTAAACCACTTTTAAAAAAAGAAAAGAAAATTTCGAAAGGGGTCACAAAAAAGTTGGACATGAATGGAGTGACTGAACAACAACAAACAATATTCATAAGTTATTATAATACTTTGAAAGGTCTCTGATGTCTTTCATCATTACTTGCATTAAGCAGGTAGTTGATACAATGGAAAGCACGCTGGACCTGGTGTCAAGAAGATTTGAGTTCAAATCCAGCTTTAAACAGTAGGTATATGAACCTAGCCAAATCATTCAACCTGCCTCAGTTTCCTTATCTGTAAAATGAAGACAATAATAGCACCCGCCTTTGTAGGTTGTTGTGAGGATTAAATGAGATGTCTGTTAAACTCTTTGAAAACCCTAAAACACGACATAAATGCTAGCTTTTAATATCAGCATCATTATTATTACTTGAATTATCCAAAAAGCAAATGACAATGCCTTATTTCCATCTTCGTACATGTCGTTCTACAATCAGAATGATACACTAAGACAAGTGTCCCTTTCCTCCTTCATCAGAATTATGTGTATTTGAGTTGAGCCAAGAACTGAACTGACAAGCATTCAAACTCTGCTTCAGAGAACACAACTCCAGTGGGCTGGCCGTGTTGTTCAAACACCAAAAGCACACTTGCCAAAAAGACTATTTTATGAAGAATTCACACACAGAAAGGATTCACACGGTAGTAAGGAGCCATCAAGGACACTCTCAAGGTCTCTCTGAAGAACTTTGGAATTGATTGTGTGCCATGAGAGACTCTGGCACAGGACCGCTCAGCACGCGTGCCCATGTCGAAGAACAGCTATGCTGTAGGAGCGAAGCAGAATTGAATCAGCTCAAAAAGAACACAAGATGCACAGATTTAGAGAATCCTCCCCAAATATTCAAGTGAACTGTTTGTGTCCAACCTGTGGTAGAGCATCCTGAACTCATACTGGTCTGATCAGCCACAGTCGGACATGGTGAAACTTGACTTTAGCACAGTGATGTCATTTTGGTCCTCTTTGAGAATGAAAGATGACAATCAAGTATATTTGAGTCCCCTGAATTTCATTTTGAGAACCACCCATCCCCCTTTGAGTGGACAACTCAAACAGAATTTTAGGTAGTGGGATTCTATTATTTTTCTAATCTCTTTGAAATCAGCTTTTTCTAGAATTTAAGATATCATATTATCATATCAACATATTAACATATCAAATTATGCCTCATATTCCACACCTGGAAAATTGGGATGATAACCTACTTCCTAGTTATTATGATGATCAAATGACAGGAGTAATTGTAAAGTGCTTCATACAGTACCTGGTACACAGCAATAATTATATATATGCCAGTTACTATTAGCAATAGTGGGAAAGTGCTTAAACCTTAAAATACTGTACAAAAGTATAGTTTCAGTTATTATCTCTCCCAGGCTCTAAGAGCATATGGCTAGTACTTCCTAAGGATCCTGTCAGTTCTATTTTACTTAATAGTTGTTCCTTGTTGGCCAAAATCCAAAATAGCAGTAACCTTGATCATTCCTTCTGCCTTTAAGTTTTTATTAACCCTAATAACAGCTAGCATTTTATTGAGCACTTTAAAGTTTGCTAAGCCCTTTATATGTATTATCTCATTTCATCTTCACAACAACCTTGTGATGCAGGTAGGTACTATTCTCATCCCCATTTTACAAAAAAAAAAGAAAGAAAGTAAAAAAGAATGGAAGGACAGAAGGAAGGAAGAAAGGAAAGAGGGAAGGAAAGAAGGAAGGAAAGAAGGAAGGAAGGAAGGAAGGAAGGAAGGAAGGAAGGAAGGAAGGAAGGAAGAAAGGAAGGAAGGAAGGAAGGAAGGAAGGAAGGAAGGAAGGAAGGAAGGAAGGAAGGAAGGAAGGAAGGAAGGAAGGAAGGAAGGAAAGAAGGAAGAGGTTAAGGGATTTGGCCAAGGTCACACAGCTAGTGATTCAAACTCAGGTCTTTCTGATTTCAAGTCCAAAACTCTATCTACTGTACCATCTAGCTGCCACCAGAATTTATCTACTGCTCTGCTTTTGGCAGAGAGAGAACTCAAAAAGATGGCCAGATTGTTGAAATTTATCCCTCTCCCTAACCCCAACACGACTATATTTTGCCTTCACACTATCTCTGTAGTCTGAATCCGGACACAATCCCTACAGCTCTCCTGGGAGCCTGTAGTTTATTACTACCATTTTATTACCTCTGTTTGTCCTTCCTTTAAGTCTTGCCCAAATACCATCTGCCTAGCATTCTTTCAGAGGTTCATGGATTTCCCCAAGGATGAAGATCCTCTTACTACAGGACACTAGGCTACTTCCCCTCATACCTATTCTGTTCTTCTTGAACAAGGTCAGCCTTTCTGTTGCCCTATTGCAACAATGACTCACATCCTAGCAAGTTGGCATGATACATGCTAAAATTATTAGATTATTCATCCATCTCATTACTCACAATCTGTTCATTGGGATATGGGCATTTGAAATCATCAGTATCAGTATCATTGCTGCTCCCTCTTGAACATCCTTCTCACCAGAGGATGACCAAGTTTTTCTATGTTATTCTTCCTCTAATTCCATTTGCTTTCTATGGCACCTGATTTAAAAGCTGAATCTATGAACTTCTCTTCCTCCCTGGAGTCACCACAATGACCTTGCCATCATTTTAGTTTAAAGTCTATTAAATCAGGTCAGTCAGTCTCAGAGTCACAGAATCTCACAATTAGAGGGGACATGATCCAACCTATGCCTGAAGAGGAATTTCTTCTACCATTTTTCTGAAAAATGCTCTTCCAGTTTCTACCTGAAGACTTCCAATGAAGTTAGAATATTTAATAATAATAGTAATAATTGTTATGATAACTCACATTTATACAATGCTTTAATATTTGCAAAGCACTTTACCTACATTAGTTCATCTGATCCTCACCAAAAAAAATCCTGGGAATTTATAGATATTATTAGAAAATAGAATATAGATAAGTATTATCCCCCATTTTATAGATGAGAAAACTGATTTTCAGTGAGTTGCCCATAATCAAAAAATGAGTGTCAGAGATGGGATTCAACTACAATATAGTCTCTTCTAACTAGAAGCCCAGCATTTTTTCTACTATATTTCACTTATTCCTAAGGTATCCAATTTCTTTCCAATTTAAATCAATCCAATAAGCACAGAATGATGGTAATGATTATATTACTAATAATAGTAATATATTATTTATTTATATAGCCTTTAAAGTTTGTAAGGTACTTTATATCTAAACTCACTTGGTCCTTACAACAACCCTGTAAGGTAGATTTATCCCCATTTTTACTGATGAAACTGCGAGAGATTAAGCACCTTGTCCAGGGTACCACAGTGAGTGTCTGAAGCAAGGTTCAAATTCAGGTCTTCATGACTCTAACTAGATCCCATGCTCTATCCACTAAGCCACCTAGCCACCTAGAATAAGAGTCTACTACGTGCGAGGTATTGTGTTAGAGTCTAGAACTACAAAGACAAAAATGTCCCTACCTTCAAGGAACTTACATTCTACAGGTTGAAAGGGTAATATGACATGTAAATAGATAAATACATGATAATCTGAGAACATTCAATTTCTAACTCTAATTGTTTGGAAATTTTCCCTTAATATCTAACTTAAATCCATCACTCTCCAATTCATCCAAGGTCAGTTCTGCTCTCTGCAATTAAAAAAAATTGACCCTCTTCCACATGACAGACCTTCAAAAACTGGAAAACAGCCATCACATTCCCCCTAAGTTAACCCTTCTCCAGACTAAGTATTCCCAGTTCCTTCAACCTAGGGCAGAGTAAATATCTTCTTCCCAGATCTCATTAAATGTACCCCTTTCCCTAGACAAGAGTCCATCGTCCTGTTATCTTATACCATGGTTTACTTTTTGTTGTTCAGGTGTTTTCAGTCATATCCAACTCTTCGTGACCCTACTTGGGGTTTTCTTAGCAAAGATAATGGAATGCTTTGCCATTTATTTCTCCAGCTCATTTTACAGATGAGGAAACTGAGGCAAACAGGGTTAAGTGACATGCCTAGGGTCATACAGCTAGTAAGTGTCTGACGCCGGATTTGAACTCAGGTCTTCCTGACTCTAAGCCCAGTGCTGTATCTGCTGAGCCACCTAGCTGCCCTCAGTTCATTTCTTAATAAATTGCTTATTAGCCATATTGTCTTCTATGGTTCTACCATCTTTTTAAGGTCATCTGGCAGCTGCAATAAAAATGCCATCTGTATCCCTTATAGCCTTTAGTTTTCTGCCAGGACTTCAAAATCCCTAGAGAATCTTTCCCATTTATTTTTGGCAACCTCATGTGCTCCTGCATGAATAACCAGCAGTGGGCAGTGGTCCTTAAGTTTGATGAGTCTCAAGAGAGTCTATGTTACATCCCAGATATATCCTTAGACTCTTAGACTGGACACATCTAGGCATTTCCACATCCCAGGGCCAATGTCAGATGGTATCTGTAAGATCCCCTTTAATTTTTATGTAGAATGTGAGAAGCTGCTTCTTCTGAAAGTGCAGACCTGGCTACTCCTGCCTGTTTTATCCAGCACCCTTGAACCAAGACACTTACATCCCAGCCATGCCTCTCAGAATATTGTTGCCTTGCCTATACCCTGTCATCTTTGACAATTACCTCTGCCACCACCTCTGGGATATGAAGAAGCTGGCATCATCTGTAACTCCATAAAGAAAGGAAGTTTCTGCCAGGTATCTGGGCTACAAAGGGCTAACTGCACTATAGAATCCTTTTTCCAAAACTTAGTGTCTCATTTTCTCAGGTTTGCATCAGAAGCCCTTGCTTACGAAGGTACTGCCTTCCTGTGTCATTTTAAAAGGTTAATGGACCAAGTTGTTTTACTGTTCTATATAAAGCAGCATAATGGTCTCTAAAGGGGGGGGGGGAATTAGAGTTGCTTCAAAACACAGAGGGCCATAAAACTGAGTTCCGGCTTTGGGGTTTGATTTTAAAGACCCTCAGTGACTCAGATGTAATTTGCCTTTTCACAATTTCAAGAACTGCATAATTACCATTTATCCTTATAATCAGAGATAATTAAGCAGATGAGATCTGAGAGGAGGAAGGACACTAGGGTTGGGGGCAGGTGCTAGGGAAAGAATGGGCAAGAAAAAAACACTTTGGGTTTGGCTAATCCTGATCCATAGAGCATCCTGGTATCGGCTTACATGTGTTCCTGTTCTTTTCCCAGAGGTTCATCTTAGTATAGCCTGAAAATCCCAATGACCAAGTTTCACATCTGCTTCACAGAGGATAATGAATCCACACGGGCATGTCATGGGGTGATTAGTACCATTCCTGGCAAATAGAAAGTGCTTAATAAATGTTTGCTGTTGACTAATCAGCAAACTGAGGACTCAGAACACCCATGATGTCTCATAGGATCATAGATTTAGATTCTAAAGAACCTTAAAGGCCACCCAGTCCAACTCATCATTTTATAAATCAGGAAACTAAAGCGTGGAAAGGTTAAATGATTTGCCCAAAGTCACACAGCTATTAAGTGACAGAATTAGGATTAGAATCTGAATCTCCCTAATTTCAAGACCAGTAATCTATTATGCCAATAACCTGTCACGGTCTATGGTTGGAATGCACAGCCATTGAGAGGGACCACTGTCCCAACAATGACAAATCAGCTAACCTGCTTCCTGAAGACTAGAAAGGCATGTAAATTGGCTCCAAGTGAAATGTTGAGTCTGTTCATTCTTGTTATCTTATATTGACTTGGTAAGAATAAAACTCTAGTTTTATGATTTCAATTTCATAGAATCATAGGATTTTAGAGTTGGGCTCAACTATAGAGACCATGTAGTACAGTACAATGCTTCTCAATCTTCCTAATGCCATGACCCTTTAATACAGTTCCTCATGTTGTGCTGACCCCCAACCGTAAAATTATTTTTGTAGCTACTTCATAGCTGTAATTCTGCTACTGTTATGTATCAATGTAAATATCTGATATGCAGGATGCATTTTCATTGTTACACATTGAACATAACCCACAGGTTGAGAATCACTGATTTAGTATAATCTCCCTGTTTCTTTTTCTGAATGATCAAAAGAGAAACCTGAAGCTGTTACGAAGAGACTTCCCAGCTCTTACCTAGCTAATCTCTGGCAAGACCAGTCCTTGAACCCAGATCCTCTGACTTCCAGGACAGCACACTTTAGACTACATCATGCTCTCTCTCTTTCCTTAGCCTAATTGTTTATTATGATACTCTGCCATCTGACAAAAACCATGTACCTCCTCAAGGAGACTGAAAGGCTCATACCAGTAGCTGGCACAAGAAGATTCGGGTATATCCATTATCTCTTGAGCTTACAGCCATTAAAACAAGAATAAAGAAATTGCCATCTGTGAGGTGTCACAGGTGATCTCTAGTAATGCCTGCCAGTAATCCTGAGAGAACCACCTTTTCAAATAATGTGGAGAGATAACATAGAAAATAAGGCGGCAAAGAGGATGGAAAACTGAATTTGAAAGGTTTGGGTTCGAGGATGGGCCTTCACACTTGCTGAATGACTATAGGAAAACTTACTAGCCTCTCTAAGTTACAGATTTTCACTGGTAGAATAGGATGTTGTTGTGGAAATTACTGAACCATATAGCCCAAGGTGTGTGTAAGCAATGATGATGATGATGATGATAATGGAGGAAGTTCCTTACACATGGGCCACTGCTGGGCAATACTGACAATGCTGGCCAGAAAGAGAAGCTAATCTTCTATAACCAGTACAAATGGAAAGGAGCTTTGGTGTGAATAATGGAAAACTGCAGTCTATAAATAGTCAGTAATAACTCTCTAAGCATTACGAAGATCCATAGGAATGGTTAGCTACAGTCCCTAAACTTCACCCCACCCACTAGAGCCACAGGGGAAAAAGTAAGCAGTTAGTTATTAGTAAATCTAGTCATTGAGGTCTTGTTTGAAGAATAAGCATTTATTGGCTTGAATAATAGCTTCTTATAAACTGTCATTCCATAAAAATATTGACAGTCAAGACCTTTGCAATGGAACAGAAGACCAGATGGGTTACAAAGGCAAGTAGACAGATTCATTCTGCCTCACCAATGAATGCTATCGGAACAGCTGCTTATCTATCTTCCCGTAATATTACCAAAATTTACCCCCACTGCCAGAGTTACTAACACCTTACCCTGATAAGGCCTCCCTCACCTTTCTTCCTTTTTCTCTCTCCCCTTCTTTCTGTCTCTCTTTCTCTCTCTCCCACTATCTGTCTCTATTCTCCTTTCTCTGTCTCTCTTTCCTTCCCTCTCTCCCCTCTTTGTCTCTGTCTCTCTGTCTGCATTTCTGCCTTTCTGTCCCTCACTCCCTTCTGTTCCTCTCTGTCTCTGTCTCTCATCTCTGTCTCTGTCACTCTCTGTCTCTCTGTCTCTGTCTCTGTCTCTCTCTCTGGTCTGGCACTTTAATCTGTATATCTTGTTGTTTCTATGACCTTCTATTAAAGTCCTCCTCTGATGCCTCACTATGGTATAGGGGTAATCCTGGGCTCCCAGGATATGCCAGCCAAGTACACAGTCTGGCACACCCTACAAAGCTATGAAGGCTCCAAGTACAAGCTTGGCAATAGATTGAATGTCTGTCATCCAAGGACCACTTTGGCTAAATTCAGGGAGACTCATCATCAAATTAGCTGCAGAGTGATAGGGTGTTTTTGGCCACAGCAACTCAAAGACTTTCTCTAAGTCACAGGGTGCGGAGGCGGGTAGAACTCATTGGTAGAAGCAGTATCTACAGTGATGAGAGTACAAGTGGCTGGAGTATCGAAGGGAAAATTCTGCACGAAAATGTGTTGTAAATTTCAAACTTATCTACCAATGCACTTTTGGAACACAATCCATATGTCAACAGAGGACTCCCGGTACTTTCAAGCAAACTATCTCTTACATGAACAGTGATATATCAAATGAGCTAATAGATATGTAAAACACTTTATAACCTTAAAGTGCTATATAAATGCTAGTTAATATTACTACTTCAGAATTAGTTGTGAACTCAGATATCATTTTAAAACTACTGATATTTTAGTTGAGAGGAGTGTAAATGTGACTCAAAGTACAGTAGTGATTTTGTTAACATTTGAAGCCCATTTAGGGACATTAGCTAAAGCCTTTCAGTTAAACAATGTCATCCAGATTTAACTGGAAGAAACATTTCTGAGATCCATAGTTAGATCAGAATAAGATCACAGTAACTGGGACAGCTACCAAGAGTGAATTCCTGTGAGGGAAATAGTCATAGTGTCCTCAACATTGGCCATGACACCATGAGCTTCCTCTGC
Organism: Pseudocheirus occidentalis; assembly: GCA_028646575.1. Lineage (NCBI taxonomy): Eukaryota > Metazoa > Chordata > Mammalia > Diprotodontia > Pseudocheiridae > Pseudocheirus > Pseudocheirus occidentalis. Next base: position 196,167,912 of record CM053595.1, on the reverse strand, counting down.
CCTGGTTAGGACTAAGGTAGAGCCAGAGTTAGCATCTAGAAACCACTCTAGTGGATGGACAGGGGACCTACATCATACCTGGGGCAAGGAGCTTGGAAGGTCTATCCCTAAAAGCAGCACCTTTCAAAGCTTCTTGCCTTTATAAAGAAATTTTTTTAATGAATTAAACCATTACAGTCTTCACTCCAAGGTTATTCAAAGTGCTCACTGGTGCAGAAACCTAAATGTTCTTTTGGAATCACTTGCTTCTTCCTGATGCTATATTATTGTCTCTCATGGTCAACTACTTCATATTGTGTGGGAAACAGCTCCCACGCTAATTCTCCATTATTGGTTTTATCTCTTGACAACAGGTAGACACAGGCTACTCCTAAATGGAAAGAGGTGAGACATAGACAACTTTCTAAGCAATTAAGCCAGCTCCCTGCTTCTCAGGAACATTGTTGGCAAGTAATGAGATAGTGTTGACACTATCATGTGTTCTCCTAAGGACAAAAGGAGGCAGATTAATACCAAAGAATTACAGGGACTGGTGCTGAATCTTTGCTGAGTACCCACAGTGTTTCAGGTGCCAAAGTACCCAACAGAGCCAGCAAAGCAATTGGTCTGTTGTGGACTATGTAAGTGCTTTCTGGGTGAAGCCAAGCCTTGCTCTGACATGAGGTGGAACTCTGGTACCAAAGTTTGAGGCTCTGACAGATCCCATGTGTGATGGGTCAATCACAATCAGGGTACTGTCAACCCTCCCTGTCCCAGCAATGTCTCAGGATAAAAGGTTGCATGGCCAAGCACTGGACTGAGAATCAGGAGTTGGATTTCATGTTCTGTTCTGCCATTCACTGAATCCTTAAGTAAATCACTGATCTGTCTGGTTGTCAGTTTTCTCATCTGTGAATGAAGATAAAGGGGAAGGGGGAAGAAAAGTGAGAAGTGAAGGGAATGAACATTTACATAGCACCTATTTTGAGCCAGGCACTGTACTAAGCACTTTTTAAAAATATTTGATCCTTACAACAACCCTGAAAGTTAAGTGCTATTATTATTATCCCCATTTTACAGTGAGGAAATTGAGGCAGAGGTTAAGTGATTGGCCCAGGGTCTCATGACTAGTATGTTTCAGAGGCTGGATTTGAACTCAGGTCTTCCAGACTCCAGACCCAGCACTCTGTTCACTGCACCACAAAGCTTTGTACTGACCAGAATACACAGCAAAGACCCAGAGTTTTGGTGGTGGTGTTGCTGGCAGATATAGATATATAATAAAAGACATGAATATGGATCAGGAAGGTGGACACAATTTCTTGCATATATCAGGCATTTAATAAATGTTGAATTGCATTGATTTTGCCTTCATCACTTTCCATTGTTCTTGCCTCATGTGAATGTAAATCAAAAAGAATCTTTGGGAAAAAAGTGGGCTTTGTACCCCTGGATTCCATGTAACTTCCCTGAGATTTGGATTGGGGAAGGGGGAGAACAGAGTCTTTGGAAACTGAAATGGCTCCATTAGGAGCTAAACTGGGAGCTATCAAGAATTTTCTAACCCTGTCTAATAAGCTTCAAATTAGCACAAAACACAGTCCAAAGAATAGATTTATTCTTAGTCTTGGGATCAGCTGCCTTTAGCTATGCAGTGACCAATAGCTTCCATAGACTAAAGAGCTGTTAATCTGCCTTGATATGATCGGTTGATGGGTGTTCAGGAGCTACAGCTTTGTGGAGTACTGATCCACAGAGCGCCTCAAATCTGGGTTAACTTTTCTGGAGGTCCATGTGGAACAACAGTTCTACAAAAGACTTTACAAAAATCTGTCCTACCTGCCTCACAGTATCTATATGAAGTTAAGATAAAAGATGATTAACAAATAGAAATATGACTTCAAATTTAAAGTATTCCCAGACAAACTCAAAATTCATCTTCAGTCCCTTAAAATGGCCACCATCCTTAAAATGTGGAAATTCTTGTATTACATGTAAATGATCCAGACACTTGGATCAGTTTGTACAGTGAGAAACTACCATACTGTTGACCAGCCACTGGCTCATGTTCTAGCCCATACCCTCCAATAATATAATGATCTAGCTATTGGAACTCAGCAACCTAAGGGAGCAACTTGAGGTGTGGAGAATAGAGAAAAGACAGAGGAGCAAGTAGAAGTCAGATAAGGAGTTTTGACAATGTCTTGATCATCAAGATGAGAAACATCACATTGGTCATGAAATCATGGCAATTGAGGGGGCTGAAGAGACAGAGATGAGAATATGACCTAGGAATTGAAACAGAGAGAAGCCAGTTGGATACTCACAAGAACTCAGAAAGCCTGTACAACCCATCTAAGAAAGCCATGGTCTCCAGGGAAACCACGTTGCAGAGAAGTGTTACTGAACTAAGAGAGCTCTAAATCTAAGTAACAAAGCAGGAAATAGCTATGATACAGAGGAACAGGTGCAGACCTTGCCATTGACTGGGTTATGTAGGTCCAGGAGAAGAGAGTAATTCTAGATCAACTCCCAGTGTGTTCTCCTAGGGAGATGGTAGAGGCTCGGCTGGAGGTAACTCAACCCCCAATATATATAGATCTAGGACTCACCAGAGAACAAAAGAGAATTCCCTCAACCATGTATGGACTCAGTTGGGAGTCTTTGCATTTTTTCTTAAGTTAAAAACTGTTCAATATATTGTGAGCCAGGATGAAAGCTAATGGTCCTTTTTTTTTCTATTTCTTGTAGAAACAAAGATAAAGTCATATTCCAGCATTCTCAGGAAAAACTCTGGGTGGGGCAAAACAAACCAAATTCTGGCATTTCCAGGGGATCCTTGAGTAGGAGCATAAGGCAGAGAGTCACCCAGTGAAATCCCTCCAGAATTGAACCAGTCTGGGTAAATCCAGAGCTCCGGTTCAGAGGCACTGGTCACACACGACTGGCAGCATGAAGAAAGGTTTCTCATCAGTCATAAAGCTTCCCCACCCCAAATCTGCAACTTTTTTCAAAACTGGGCTTCTTATTGAAACTCCAGTGAGGAAGAAGAAAAGCACCCAGTCCATTTGTCTGGATTACAGTAACAGCTAATATTTAAGTAGTGCTTCATAGGTGCTATGCACTGCACTAAGCTCTTTACACTTATTATCTCATTTGGTCCCACAACCCTGGGAGGCAGGAACTATTAATGTTATAACAATAATGATAATAATAAAAATTTAGAGAGTAGTTTACAAATGTTATCTCATTTAATCCTTACAAGAACCCCGGGAGGTAGGCACTATTATTGTTCCTATTTCACAGATGAGGAAACTGAGTCAGACAGAGGTTAAGTGATTTGTCCAGGGTCACACAAGTGGTAAGAGTCTGAGGACAGGATCTGAACCCAAGCCTTGCTGACTCTAGGTCTACATTCTATCAACTTTGCCAGCTAGCTACTGCTATTCTCATGATTTCTCTACATTAAAACTTTCAGAGAGGTAGGGAGGGAGGAATCGAGTGATCCAGTAGGTAATTAATAAATATTTATTGACCAACTGATTCTCCTTCTATCTAGAACAAGAAAGAATGACAGAGAACAAAAATTAAACCAAGGCAGAATCAATTCTAATGCTCTTTGGTTCTAGTGGAAACTTTAAAGAAAAAGTTCAGTTCTGTCCTTCCTCAACAAGGTGTTCTCTTTCAATATGCCAAGGCCAAAGGGCCTCCCTGCCTGTCACTGACATGATAACTCTTGGAAGAACAACAACAAAAATGAATCATTTCTGACTCTTACAAGAACCGAGGCTCACAAGACATAGCACTGCATAATGTCAAGTTATCGGGTTGAACTTAATGTTCATCTAATACAATCATCTCGCTTTAGAGACAAGGACTGGAGCTGAGATTATTCCCTTGGCATGGGGAACTCCCAGGTGAGGAGGCCCCCTCTCCCAATGCAGGCTGCCACCTTTTCTACAATTTACAGAGTTGCTTAGAGCACGGTTTATCCAGGGTCATCCAGCTAATAAGTGCCCAGATATAACACGTGAAACCAGGTCTTCCTGGTTAAAGGCAAGCTTACGCTAAGCTGCTTCCAAGAGGGGTCACATCATTCCCCTCATCCTGGATAAGCTGGTTTTGATAGCTATGTTTTTGTTGTTCAGTTGTCTTCGGTCCTGTCTGACACTTTGTGACCCCATTTGGGGTTTTCTTGGCAAAAATACTTGACTGGTTTGCTTTTTCCTTTTGCAGCTCACTTTACAGATGAGGAAACTAAGGCAAACAGGGTTAAATGACTTGCCCACGGTAACTCGACTAGTAAGTGACTGAGGCCAGATTTGAATTCAGGAAGGGGTCTTCCTGATTACATACCCGGCACTCTATGCACTATGGCATCACCTACCTGCCCTTTGCTATCCATAGCAAACAACAAATGATATAGTCTTTTATTTTTTTATTTTTATTTTCTTATAGAACTACTCATTTTAAAGTTGGAAGGGACCTCAATGAATACCTAGTTCAATACAATCCTGAACCACAATCCTCACTGTAACTTATTGATTAAGTGAACTTCCAGTATCAGCTTTACTCTTGTCGGTGAGGGAGAACAGACAACCTCCCAAGGCAGCCTGTTCTACTTTGAGACACCTCTGCTTCTTAGGAAGTGGTGGGTTTTTTTTCCAGACATCAAGCCTAAATCTGCTTCATCACAACTTTCACCCATTGCTCTTAGAAGGCTGCTCTGACTCTGACTCTCCCCTTGCGGATGTAACAGACCATTTGATCCAGGATGAGACATGTGGATCTCCTAAACCGTGCTCTCCTCCCTAACTTGCTTGTCTTAATCTTAGACATTTTGCTAGCTTTGTTGGGATTTTCTAATCCTTTCTCTTTATAAAGTTTTGGAAACAGGACAGCTGGGGATATTAGTACAATCAGGGAGAGATGCAGGACAGTTGATATGTGAGGCAGGAAGGTTTGTTATAATAGCCCTAGAAAGGATACCACCCCCCCATCTCCCTCTATGGAGCTGCATGCAAGGCTCTGAGCCAGTAAATACACTAACCCACCTTGCTGCAATTACATATGTCGGAAGGAGGGAGAGCAGGAGAGCCAGATGAGATCTCTTCCCAGTTGCATAGTGTGACTTGGGAGGAGGAAATAGGAAGGGAAAGGGAACAAGCATTTTAGTAAGCACCTACTATGTGCTAAGCACTTATATTATCTTGTTTGATTCACACAACAGCCCTGGGAAATTGGCGCTATTATCCCCATCTTACAGTTGGGGAAACTGAGGCAGAGTTTCAGAAACTTACCAAGGATTACCCAGATAGTAAGTATGTGAGGCTAGATTTGAGTTAAGGTCTTCCTGACTCCAAGCCCAGTCCTCCATCCACTGCATCACCCAGCAGCTGCCTATTTCTCTAGAAGACAAATGTCAAGAGGGTTTTGATGGCTTTGACACGTATATGCTGGTCTCTCATAGCTATGCGTTTCTGAGAAGGTCTTGTGAATTGCCGCATTCTGTGAGCTGCCTGTAGACTTAGACACAAAGAATATGTCCCCCTTGGGCTATGTTACCAGATCAGGGACAACTGTAAGCCTGGCAAGATCCCTTGGGCAGGTTTGTATCAGGGATCACAAGACGCTCACCGTCAGAGATCACAGGACCCTAATAGGGGATGCTGGGTTCCAGTGTGGCAAACCAGCTTGCTGGGAAGTACAATCTCATCTAGGAAAAGAGCATTGGGCCCCTGGAGCTTCCAGCCCACGGGATTATCCCTGACAAGCAGAAAATAAAGGAAGCCAATCACCTCTTTAAATGGCTGGTAGCCCTTTGCTGCCACCTACCCTCCATCCCCAGAGTGAAGGCTCTCTTTATAAAAATTCTAAATCACTTTCATAGTTCCAAACATACACTGTGCCCCCACTTGACTAACAATTCAATCCAATAAACATTTACTAAGCCCCTACTGTGTGCAAGGCACTGTTCTGGATAATGGAACGTGGATAAAATGGAGACAGAGTAATCAAGTGATTTAGCAGACCCAGGATATGAATCCTGATTCTCTTACTCAATATTCCGAGTTCTTTCCATGCTGTCTCCAGCCACTGGTCAGGCTGGGGCTCCTGAACTCAGGGAGAGTGACCTTAGCCTGAAGGACACCTGTCACAGACCAGGAATGTTGTCACTTTAGATTCTGCCTCCAAGCAGGGAAATGAAGGAGAAGGGTCCAGAGAGCAGCAGCACATCAGAGCATCCGTCACCAAGGATAACACTAAGTGAAGGCGGATGCCTACAAGCAGACTACTGGAGCGTCTGGCTTTAATCTGGTATTTTCCCCTCTGTAAGCTTTGACAGCTGGCTTTTCTAAACCCCTATTGAAGATAAACTCATGATTTACATCAGCACTAGGATGAAAAATAACTCAACGAAAGCGTTTGCACGCTACTTAGGGTTTTATTACTTATGGACCGAGTACTCGCAAAGCCCATAGCACGTCACACCCAGACTATTGCAACAGCTCCAGACTGACCTCCTGACCTCCAGTCTTTCCTCCCTTCCCTGCATCCTACAGATCTGTCTTCCTAAAACCCTCCTTTTTTATGCCATACTCCTGCTCAAAAGCCTTTGATAGCTTCTAATTACATGCAGGAAACCCCAACTCATCTTGGTGTTTAAGACCATTGCTGGCCCAAACCTACCTCTCCTAACTCGTCTCCCATGACTTTCACAGACTCATAGATTTGAGGGGCCCTAAAAGTCATCTAGTTCAATCCCATCATTTTACAAATGAGGAAATGAGACTCACATAGGCAAAAGTATCTGCTCAAAGTCATATAAGTAGTAAGTGGCAGCCCTTGCCCCCAACCCCAAAGCCACTTCTTTTTGCTCTGTGCCTCCACTGGTCCATAAGTGAGCCAATAACCTATATGTTGGACCTACTGTGTGCTTTTGATTTTCCTACCCTAACACCCGTTCTCAAAGCCCTTCCCTCCCTGCTAGGCTATCCACTTCCCTCCTTTTTTAGCTATCCAACCCCTACCTGTCCTTCAAGATCTAGTCCAAATCGTTCCTTCTCGAGGAAAATGTCCCTTGTTAGCGCATCTAGAATTTTTCTTACCACTCTCTGAGCCCCCATGGAACTGCATAAACATCTCCAAGTTCTCTGCTAGATTTCAAATTTGAGGACAAAATTCTACCTGACTCATTTGGAATTTATAAGCACACACCACCCATCAGGTAATTTTTTCATGTGTACGTGTCTTAAATCCCCCACCTAGGTGATAAACTTCTTGAATGTAGCAATGGTGCTTCCCATGTTTTTACCCCATAGTGTCTTTGGGGTACTAACACATGATTAAAAAATGCTAACATCAATAATAATTTAAAAATAGACACATGCAACTACTTTCTAAAAGCTTATAATCCAGTAATGTCCATAATGATTTGATCTGATACAACCAGTTTTATTCATATTTGCAGGTTTTTACTCTGCCCTCCCAATCCTATCTCCAGGAGGATTTTGTGACTTCTTTGATATTTTCTGAGAGAAAGAGAGACAGAGAAAGAAGGAGAAAGAGAAGAGAAAAAGAGAAAGGAAGGAGGGAAGGAAGGAGGAAGGAAGGAATGAACGAAGGAAGGAAGGAAGGAAGGAACGAAGGAAAGGAGGAAGGGAGGGAGGGAGGGAGGAAAGGAGGAAGGAAGGAAGGGAGAGCACATCTTTGGAGGAAAAGTTAAAATCTTACCAGGTTTAATTTTTTTCCTAGTTTTGAGAGCTACAAATTCTGAGGAAATCAGAAGAAGCCACCTAGTGGTTGCCATGGTAACTCACCAGTAGAAGCCCCCAAATATTCTGAGAACAACCTTCCTGAAGAATAAGGATGGAAGTGGGGGCTTGGAGTACAGAAAAAAGAAGTGTCTTCCTCCCTAAGAGTGTCTTCCCAAGCCTAGTGTGACCTCTGCAGTTTGGCTTAAGACTTGTTTGGCCTCTGCAAGGCCTGGAGACAATTAGTCGTTGAACAAACATTTATCAAATGTTTGTGATATGCCAGGTACCCAGCTACAAACAAAAGCAAAAATGGTCCCACCCTTCCCCCATCCCATCCTCACTCCTACCCCATCACTCCAAGGAGCTCACATCCCCAGTAATCTATCTCCCTGTTTATACTCTAACATTCTAATGATGTGGGGGCAGGGGGGAGACAATAGGAAAATAACTAGATATATACAAGATATGTGTGACCCAAGAGTCTAAGCCTGCTGGATTTTGCATGCCACTGTGTTGGGAGAGAGAGTACTTAACCTTCGCATGTCTGCCTCAACAAGGTGAGTTGGTGGGAGAGTATTTTTGAAAGAAGACACATTCCTCAAGAGAGATGCATGTTTCAGACTTTCTTTGGGAGACTCAAGGGAGAATGAAGAAAAGGACTTTTCTAAGGTTCAGACATTTTAGGGAAAACAACTTCCTCAACATGTCCCTGATTTCCAACTTCTTGCATTTGAAGAAGCTTTGAAACTTCCAGGAATCTCCCTTTAAGTCTTTCTTATTTTGAGCTGAAAGTTCTCACCCCCCACCTGGAGAGTTCATTCACTTTTTCTTTTTTTTCCCCGCTATATTCAAATCTGCAGAATGTCACCAGTTTATGTTTGCTATTTTGCTTGGATATAAAGATTCACTCACTAATCACTATTTGTGATGGTCTTTTGTGTAACCAGCATTTGGTGTGAAGGGGCCAAATTGACAGGTATAAGCTAAGGACCACCCTTCCCCCTTAAACACAAATAGAGAAATGTCCCTTTGTTGAAACTCTTGTACCCCTAGACCAGCAATATTTAGGGTGACAGATAAAATATAATTTGAGTCCAATATTCCCCTTGTAGGCTGAAGAAAAGAATGACCATCCAAGGTTCTTGTCCTATTCTCCTCAAGACAAGCTCAATCTCCCTGAGAAATGGTGTCTATAAGATAAGAGCAAGGAGAGGTTCCAGATCCAGCAGAGAGGAACCTAAACTTATATGGGGTATAGTAATAGATTCTAACTGGCACCTCTGTGGCTCACTCCCCAGCTCTGGGTTGAAATCTAGAGCAGATTGAGGAGAGGACATACATTCCAGGTTGAGGGGTGGTCACATGCCTGGAATGCATCCTGAGCTAAAAGCAAATTCAGAAGCTATCTGGCTCAAACCCCAGGAAGTAAGTGGGGTCTCAATTCCAATTTCTAGCTCAATCTGAAGTCTACAAAAGAATAGTCAGGGCAAGAATTACAGATGAAAAGGAAGTTTACTGAAACTCTGAAGCAACAGAGCTTTCCAGTTGGCTGATAGTGATTGAGCCCAATAACAGTCTACTGAAACTCCAAAAGGGGCAAGCCCACAGGCCTTTTGCTCAGACCAAAACCCAGGTCAGGACTTTGCAGGATTCTAGAGGAGGAGCAGTAAGACTCTGCACTGGATCAGACCACTTTAAGAGCACTGAAAGCTGGCAGGTCCCCAGCCTGAGCTATCCATGAGAACCTGGAATAGTAAAACGCTCAGTAATCCCAAAAAACAACAGCATGACCAATCCAGATATTCCCTATCTGGAAATATACAGACCTCAGCTCTAATATAAGTTCAAAAGTTAGGCTGGAAAAGTAGGCTGGGAAAATGAGTAAGCCAAGAAGAAATCCCACCATTAAAAAAAAAAACAAACTATTATGGTGACAAGGACACTCAATACAAAATTCCAGAAGAAGAGAATTACTACAAAATATCTACAAGAAAAACCTCAAAGAAAAATACAGCTTGAACAAAGTTTGACTAGAGTTGCTATGATGTAATTATATATAGTCATATATATATATATATACACATATGTTTATATTTATATAATGCATATATAATATATAATGTAAATATATATATATATATATATATATATATATAGTCAAAAGACTGGGGAAAAATAGAAAAAAAATATTAGGCATCTTATCAAAAAACAAGTGACCTGGAAAATACATCAAGGAAAGAAAATGTAAGGATAATTAGACTACCTGAAAGCTATAACAAAAGAAAAAATAAACCTAGAAACAATATTTCAAGAAATCATAAAAGAAAGCTACCCAAATCTTTTAGGACCAGAGAACAAGGTAGAAATAAAAAGAATCCATCAGTCAATTACTGAAATAAATTCTAAACTGAAAACTCCCAGGAACATTATAGCCCAAATCCAGAATTTCCAAATCAACGAAAAAACACTGGAAGCAGCCAGAAAGAAAAATTCAAGTACTGAGGAGACACAGTCAGTATCACACATGATTCCTCACCCACTACTATAAAGAAATAAGGATCTTGGAATACATTTCTCCAGGAGACAGAGGATATAAACTTATAACCAAGAATAATTTACTCAGCAAAACTGTCTAATCCTAGAAGAGTAAACATGAACCTTTAATGAAATTGAGAACTACCAAACATTCCTGATGAAAAGAGCAGATTTGCATAGGAACTTTGAAGAGTAAATATGAGTCAAAAAATATGAGCATAAATATAAGCAAACAAATTATAAGGGAATAAACAAGAATAAACTGATTACTTCCCATGAGAAAATGATATATGTATCTCTTAGCCCTATTCCTTTTATTATCAGGGATTATAAAGGGAGTCTAATTTGACAGAAGATCTTGGAGTAGTTCTGTCATATCTTGATGATCTTAAAAGAAGAATGGAAAGTGGGAGAAAGAGAAATACACTAAATGGTGGGAGAAGGGGGGGAAGAGAGATAAAGAAAAGGAAAAACATCTCGCAGGATGACTGTTCATTCATGACTGGGAAGTCAGGGAATTAGAGAGAAAAATCAATATATTTGTTGAAGTTCTGTAGAATAAGGGCAAGAGTTGGAAGTGAAGAGAAATACTTGAGCTGAATTCATTGAAGAAGGAAGGAGACTATCTTCAGGGTTGGTAGATAATAATCACCAGAATCTATATTGGGTGATAAAATAGAATTGCTCAAATCTCAAAGGAAAGGTTGCTGACTAAGTGTGGTAGAATGAGGATCTGGAAATGGTTTGGGGAAGTAAATATAATGACTCCCCAAACATAATCCATCAGGGAGGGATTGAGGGTGAGATACAAAAGTGAAACCAGTACAGAAAAGGGTGACAAGTAAAGTGGTGGCATCAGGAGAAAGCAAGGTCTCAATGAGTCCCAAAAGATAAGAGGAGCAAGAAAGAAAAAGAATTAAAATGGAAGTGTGTTTGTTAATTATGGAGGAGCAGGCATTTCAGATGCTCTCTTTGGAATTTAACAAAAGTGTAAATTAGGGAAAATCTCCAAGCAAGATTACATTTATTAGCAGTGATTTGTTACCTGTCAATGAATGGGTCAATGACTTGCCTTGATTTATGCTAAAAACTCTGAACAAGGGCACAGCTCCCCTTATGTAGGTTTTGAGAAGCATAGAACAGGGTAGATGACATCATGGTACTGAAGGCAACATGACTGGTTACAGAGCTTAGGTACAGGGAACAATATGATTGGTTGGACATTTGGTCAGGAGGGCTAACTATCACCCTACTTCTTGTCTCAGAAAACAAAGAAGTACTCATTGTTTGAGTCCAGGTGGGAGACAGCAGCCCAGACTTTTGAACAGCAAACCAGACATCCTTGAAGGATCACCTGGTAGAATAAAGATATCAGACCTAAATTCCCTTTCTTTCTCACACATTCCCCAAGGTTAGCAAAATTCCTTGAAGCAAGAATAGACGAGCAATTAGCAGGAGAGCTGGAGTTCTAAAAATTAACTCATTACAGGTCATCTACAATTTGAACTAAATTCAGAGAAAAAGAACCATGACTTAAAACAGTTACTGGACAAAAGCAGTCACAAACAAAATCAATTATTTGTAAAAAAGGATCAATATGAAAATGATTCAGGATCAATCTTAATCTTCTCATAGAGGACACAATGGAAGGGTGGGGCAGATCTCAAGTGAGATATTAGTGGAGGGGAAGAAAGGGTTAGTGCATGAGAATAAAAGAGTAAACAATTGGGCCATATCATGGGCTTTGTACATTGGCACCCCAGGGGTTCAGAATCCTTGGAATAGGGAGAGTAAAAGAATGGGAGCATACCGACCAATGAGGAATGAGTCAGGCACATTGTTGGAGAGAGGCAGATGATTACACTGCTGAAAGCTCAACGTTCCCTTATTGGTCAGCGGACTTGCAGCAGAAAGGAAAGGGTCCAGCTATTGCCCAGGGAAGCAGGTAGCCCAGTCAGGAGACAGAGGAGGGGCAGTGAGAGGGTGGCCTAAGGTCCAGAGATGGGTGGCAGAGTCTTGCCACTAGGTGATCACCCAGTTCTATTGGAAGAAAGCTCTGGGGATAAAGATGGAAATTTACAGAACTATAAGACCAGAGTATCATAAGTTTCAAACTGGCAGGATCCTTAATGATCATCTCTTCCAACTCCCTGATTTTATAAATGAGAATGATGAGGTCCAGACTTATAGAAGATCACACAGGAAAGAGAAGCAAAATTTAAACCCAAGTCCCCAGACCCCAAAGTTAGCTCTTTTTCCACTGTTCTATATTCCTATAAAGAGAATATGACCAGGGTTAGAGGCTCAGTGTTCCCAGAATCTGGAAAATCCACATAAAAGTTTTGAAGCTTCCTTCATCCTGGAGAAGTCTGAATTTTCTTTCTTTTTCTTATGGGGGATTTACAATGCCTTATTATAAAATTTGAGTTAAACATTTGGTTATAGGTTATATTATACAATTCTGTGTGTGTGTGTGTGTGTGTGTAATGCATTTCTGAATTTCTAAATTTTTTCTGTGTCATCTGCTGACCTTTGAATATCATCTGTGGCTTCTGCACAACTCCCCCAAAATTCCTGTTTAATTTCTTATGCCAACCCGCTGTATATCAAAACCACAATGGGGAAAATTATGATTTGGAAGGCATAACTGCATTCCTTTAGAAAGAAGGCCCACAGGGGTGGCTAGGTAGCACAGAGAATGGAGCACCTGGACTCAGACACCTAACACTAACTGTGTGACCTTGGGCAAGTCGCTTAACCCCAATTGCCCTACCTTCCCCCCTTCAAAAAAGAAAAAAAAAAGAGGCCCATAGAGGAAAGCTCAAAGGCAGAGAACACAGGAGTATTGACACAAGTGCCCCCAGGCACTTGAGATAGTCCTTAGTTAAGAGCAGATCTTAATGTGATAACTTTTACCTATTCAAATACAAGTCACCTCAATTATTCAATACTAAAATTGATCAATAGTACAGATCATTCCCAACACATCTACTTTACTTTGCAATAACTTATTTTTATTTAATAGCAAATATAATTTCTGCCTGGGATAAAGTAACATTAAATTGGGTATGATTCCTTTTGTAATCACTTGGTAGGAGCTGATGGAAGCAACCCAAAAGAATGCTGGAGGGACAAAGGGAAGCTCCCAATTATCACAGTCCTAGTCCCTACTGAAGACAGCCCAAGCAGAAGTTCCAGACAGGGCTTAACAGTTACATCATGTTCAAGTCTGAAGATGCCTGGGTCGAACCGTGCAAAAGTTGTGTCCAGGAGGTTGGACAAGGATAGAGCTGTCTGCCATTTCTCATGCCCATCTAAGGACACTGAGACATGCCTCTAGTATCAGACATCCCCAAGGGAATAAAGGAAGAAACTAGCCCCTACATCTATCGAAGGAGGTTTGAGGGTGTGTCCACAAAAAGAAAGAAAGAATAGAAAGCAAAATAAATGAGAGGCACTGTGTGAAGCAAAGTAATAGAAAGCAGAAAGACAAGCACAGCTAGCACCATTGTGCACACAGCACTGGGCCTGAAGTTAGTAAGACTCTTCTTCATGAGTTCAAATCCAACCTCAGATACTTACAGCCATGTAACCCTGAGCATGTCACCTAACCCTATTTGCCTCAGTTTCCTCTTCTGCAAAATGAACCAAAGAAGGAAATGGTAAACCACTTCAGTATGTTTGCTAAGAAAACCCCGAATGAAGTCATTACTGAAGTGACTGCACAACAGTGACAAAGAGGGGAATTATTTCATTTTTGTATTTGCATCCCCAGCACCTACCATGGTATCTGGACACAGAGCAGACACTTAATAAATGTTTGTTGCATGAGGAGTTTAGAACTGAGAAGGCTGAGCAAGAGAATCAATGGGTGCGAAGGCCGGAGTCTGCAGATATTACGGGGAGACTGGGACCAAGCGCAAGGGAGAAGGGAGAAAATGTTAAGTGGTTTCTGTGTACCATTCCGAGACTGGCACCAGCTAGAACAGGTTTGCAAGAACCAATTTTTAAGTTTTCAGTGTAAGCATTAAAACTCACAAATCAGCAAGCTACAAATCAGAGCTTGATTTATTTTGTTGGTCATTTGGACTTAATAAAATGATGGATAAAACGTTAATAATACAAATTAAACTTAAAAGTATGTTCTGCAGACATTTTTTTCCCTTAAACAGCCTGTTGTTTAACACTATTACCTGTACCTATACACAGACACTTATCCTCATGCAGTGATACCAGTACTGGAAAGATGTAATGGAAAGTCTCATCAGATTCTATATCACATAGAACATCTAAAAATGAAGTTTCTGACCTTTCTGTCTTATGTGAATGGAAAGAGAACAAGAACATCTTTGGAGGAGGGGGTGTGTCATGGAACACAAGCAGACCCAGAGTGTGGGTCATGATGGTGATTGTTAGGTCAGTAATGCATAGCATCTGCTAAATCTAAAGGCACTCAGGCATTACAGATTCTTTCCAAATGTTGGCTCCAGTTCCCAGACCCTTGGAAAAAATACTAACCCAATTACAATCCAACAAGACACCTGAGAACAAAAACTCTACCAACTCTCCTGAAGGGAGAGTCTCTCACTACCAACTCTCTGAAGGTTTCAGTAACAAAGACAAATGGCAGAGAGATGGGTCAAACAGCAAGGACCTTAATCTATGAAACTAGAACTAGCATACTACCTGACTCTCTTTTCTCTTCATAATCATAGTATCATAGATTTAGAGCTGAACAAGATGGAAAGAGAGAGGAGAGGAAAAGGAAGGAAGGAAGGGAGGAAGGAAGGGAGGAAGGAAGG
>CM053595.1:196125277-196142492 GCA_028646575.1 Pseudocheirus occidentalis | reverse complement strand
GGAGGTGAAATAGGTCAGGATATAGGAAGGAGCAGATAGGGGGAGGGGGGTATTCAGTGGGATTGCTGTTTTGGAGAGGTGGGTAGGGGGAAGATGGGGAGAAAATTTGTAATTCAAAAGCTTGTGGAAATGAATGTTGTAAACTAAAAATAAACATTAAAAAAAGAAAGAGAGAAGTAAAGCTGAGATATTCCTCTACTTATGCCTTCTGAGGATGAAGCTAACCTTTTCCTTAACACAGTTAACCTCTTTACCTCTGTCCTTTGTCTTACTCCTCTCACCCTCTTCCAACTTCTTTTATGACCCTGAAAATTGGTATTCTCTCTCTCTCATTTTCTCCCTCTCATCGTCAACATCTCCCTCTTTCTCCCCTGACAACTTCTCCAGTGTCCTTAAACATCTTCAAGTCTCTATAATCTAAAAACAAAACTCAACCTTCCCTCTATCCTGATAACTACCTCTTCTATTTATTTCTTCCCTGTCAAACTTCTAGAAAGAATTATCTACCTTTACTACCTCTATCTTCTTGATACTCACATATTCCACTACCTCTGGCAATCGGGTTCCTTATTGCCTCTAGGCCAAGATTACCAATAACCTGAATGCCACTGCTATTATTGAGATCCCACGACACTGGCCTCCTTTCTGTTCCTCTACAAAAATATTCCATCTTCCAACTCTAGCAACTCTAGGAATTTTGACTGTCTTCCACCCTGGAATGCTCTCCCTTCTCATCTCCACTTCTTGACTTCAAGTCCCAGCTAAAATCCTTCTATAGGAAGCCTTATTCCCTTAATTCTAGTGCTTTCCTGTTGATCCCGTCTCCCCCATTTTGTCTTGTGTATAGCTTCATTGTACAAAGCGTTTACATGTTGTCTCCCTTATTACACTATAAATTCCTTGAGAGTAGGGACTTTAAAAATATCTTTGTATATGCAATGTTTAGCACAGTGACTGGCATTTAATAAATATCTGTTGACTGACTGCTAATGGACTCTACTCAATCTTCATCCTTGACTTTTTATGAAGCCTTTACCACTGTCAATCACATATCTTCCTTTCTGAAAGTCTACTCCCATGTCTTCTCTAACACTACTTTCTCCTCATTCTCCTTCCTGTTTAAGACATTCTTCTGAATCTAGTTTGTTACGTCAGCTTTCTTTTGTCCCATAACTGTGGACAGCCCCAAGACTGTCAGCCCCTTTCTCCTGGCAAGTATGAATGACTCCAAAATGTGAATCACCAATTTTTACCTTCTCCTCAGAGATAGCTCCACCTGGATATCATCAGCCTAAAATTTTATATGTTCAAGACAGAACTTGTAGCTTTTCTTCCAAGGCCTATCCATTTTCCTATTTTTCATTTTTTTGTTGATAGTGCCACATTTCCCCAGATATTCAGTATTTAAAATCTCAGAGTCATCTTTGACATTTTATTCTTCATCTAGCACATAAAATTGCTGAATCCTGTTTTGCCTCTGCAATATTTCTTACCCCATTCCCTTCATTTCTTACTTCCCTGGTTTAGACCTAAATTCCTTTCTTCCCCGAATTACTCTGATTCCCTCCTAGCTGGTCTTACCATGTCATTCTCTTTCCCTCTCTAATCCATTCTTCATTGTACCATCAGAATAATTTTCTCAGTGCACAGGTGTTATTACATCACTTCTCTGCTCAAATTCTTCAGAGCCTCCCTAATGTCGACTGAATAAAATGTAAACTCTTTAGTTTTCATGCATCCCCACAATCTGGTGCCAGCCTGCATTTGCAGTTCTATTTCAGAGTAGTCCCTTTCATAACCTTGACATTGACCAAGATGGACTTCCCTTTTTTTTTTTAATCATTCACCTTTCTCTTTCCCTTCCCTTTGCTTTTTATGTACTTATTTCAAGGCTTAGTTCAGATATCATCTCCTCCACTGGTACCTTTCCTAATCTCCACACCCAAAAGTTTTTCTTCCCTCTTGGAATCTTTCACACTACTCTTTTTGACTTCTCCACTTATAATTTAAAATTGTGTTTTAGTCTTTTGTACAGGTTTCTTATCCCTCTCCTACTAGGTTATAAATTACTTTGGGGCAATTTTTCATTTTTTATCTTTCTATCCTTAGTGTCTAGTAAAGTACCTTGCATGTCATTGAAGATTAATTGATTCAGAGCAAACGTTGCAAGTCTTTAGCTTTTAAGTGATAATGTACCTATGAAATAATGCAGCTAGGTAGCATGCAAAATCAGATGACCTTTTTGCTAAACTACTAAATTCACTCTATTTCTGCCCTGTTCAAACCTCATCAGGAATACTGTGTTCAGTTCTGGATATCACATTTTAGAAAGGACATTGATGGATAATATGCTGGAGAGTTTCTAAGGAAAAGCAACCAGGATTGTAAAGGAATATAAAATCATGCCATGGGATGATTGGTTGAAATAATGGAATGTTATGTCTGAAGAAATGAGCAAAAGAGAGGAATATGGTCGCTGTCCTCAGATATTTGAAGTACTGACACTTGGAAGAGAGAGCTGACTTGTTCTGCTTGACCTTAGAGGTCAAAGGGAAAATTTTGGTTGGGTGGGACTAGATAGGAAATGAGCCTCCCCTTTATTAGAGAACTTTAAACAAAAACTGTTTAGCTGTGCATTTGTGGTTCATTTGTTTTCCATCATTTCCAATTGTTTGTGACCCCACTTGGGGGTTTTCTTGGTAAGGAGCATTTGCGATTTCCTTCTCTAGCTCATTTTACAGAGAAGGAACTGAGGTTAAAAAGGTAAAGGGACTTGCCCAGGATCACATAGGTAGTAAATGTCTGGGGAGGGATTTGCACTCATAACTGATTCCAAGCCCGGTGCTCTATCCACTGTTGGCATCTAAGTACCCTGACAATGTACTAGTATGCACAATTCTTATTCAGCAATTGGTTGGAATAGTCTCTGAAGTTCCTTCTGTTTCTGAGATTCTGTGCACACATGAAATTTGCCTGTAGTACCTCCGATCTATGTTGTTATTGCTATTTTAAAGAAGACTAAAGCCGCATCATCTCAGGTGACAGAGAACACCTCCAGAAGTAGATGTCCTCATTATTATATGAGAAATGTTATCTCTCATAATAGAAATGATTTTTTAAGCCCTAAACTTGTAAGTTTACTGTAGTAAGAGATTCTGGTACACTGGCAACTATAGAAGAAAATTAAAATTTACAATTTTTTTAAAATTCTGAACATAACCAAATTATTTGAGTATTTCCATTTACAAGGCAGAACTGAAAAAAGAGGTTAGTACATGAAGTCACAAATCCATGTAATGAATATCTTGCTTCCTCTTAAGTATATGATAAATTTAACATGTTATTTCCAAAGCAATTCCAGTTACATTTTCTAACAACTTTTCACCTAGTTGAGTGGTTCTCAACCTTCCCAATGCCTCAACCATTTAATATAGTTCCTCATGTTGTGGTGAAAATAAAATTATTTTCATTGCCACTTCATAACTGTAATTTTTCTACTGTTATGAATCATAATGTAAATATCTGATATACAGGATATATTTTCATTGTTACAAATTGAACATAACCCACAGGTTGAAAACCACTGACCTAATTCTTTTCTGTGCATTTAAAAAATGCTTAATGACTCTTCTTACTTTTGTTTTATTTTTTTCATTTTGGTGACCCTATAACTACTCCCTCTTCCCTCCTAAAAAAAAGGAAAAAATAAAACCCTTATATCAGATATGTATAGTCAAGCAAAGCAAATCACAACATTGGCCATGTCAGGAAACGTATCTCATTGAAAATCTGCAAAGTCAAAATCTCACTGTACCTCGAGTCACCATCCATCCAAGAGAAGGGCACCATTTTTCAAGGCTGGTCCTTTGCAATTTTGGTTGGTCATGTTGATTAGAGCTATTATGTCTTTTGAAATGCTTTTGCTTTAAATATTGTTATTGTATAAATTGTTCTCCAGATTCTTTCTACTTCTTTCTGAGTTGATTCATACAAGGCCCTAGGTTTCTGTGAAATCATTCTTTTCATAGTTTCTCATGGCATGGTAGTATGTCAATATACATTTTTAGGCTATACTTTCTTCAAGTATTCCTCACTTGATAGACACCTCCTTAGTTTCTAGTTCTTTGTTACTGCTGGAAAAAAAAGCAGCTATGAATATTTATTCAATCAGGGCTTCTTTTCTTCCCTGTTCTTCTTGGAGTATTTGCTTAGTAGTGATTTTTGCTAGATCAGAGGGTATTCTCATTTTTGTGATTTTTCAGGAACAATTTCTGAATTACTTTAAAGAATGTCTGGACCAATCCACAATTACAGCAAGTATGCCTATTTTCCCACAGCCCCTCCAACACACTATTCCCTTTTCATTAAAGCATTTATTTATTTTGCTTTTTAGATTTCTGAGTACAGTATTTCATAACTGTTGAGTTCCTTACAGTAAGTCACCATGATATGATGGAAAAAGAACTAGATTTGAAGTCAGAATCCTGGTTCTGAATCCCAACTCTACTACTTAATATTTTGGGTGTGACTTTGGGCAAAGTACTTTCCTGTCTTTAAACCCCAATTCCCTCATCTGTACATTCCAGCATCTGTAAGGCCACTTCCCACTCTAAAATCCTTAAATCTTAAGTTCTCAATGAGTATGAGTATTTTCAGAGGAACATTCACCAGTTAGTTGAAGTGTTTGGTGTGGGTGGGTTTGTGTTCATGAATCAAGGAATTCAACTTAGCAGCTTCATTCAAGAGTTGTTTCAGATAAACTTATTCAAATGGGAGTTTTGGCATTATTTTTCAAGTCTCCCTTTGAATTTCCAATATTGTGCTTTTTACCAGTCAATCTTCCATGGGGTGAACTGACATGTAGCACTTAGCACAGTGCCTACCATAAAATAGGTGCTTAATAAATGTTTTTTGACTGACTGATCCCTAGATTTTAGTATTTGCATAAAATGTCTTTGCCCCTCAGAAAAATAAGCTAAGTAATAATAATGATAGCAACTTCCATTTACCCTTTCTGTATACTTTATGAGAATTATCTCATTTGACTCTCAATCTGACCTTTTAAATTACCTTCATTTTATTGATGAGGTAACTGAAACTCAGAGAGTTTAAATGTTTTATCCAAATACCCATAGCTTAATGAAAGAATTCAGAAACAGAATTCTCTAACTTTACTGCCTATACTACCTTTTTCAGTATATCATATCCTTAAAATATATAGTTTCATCCAATAATAACAAGGTTTTCTTTTGCTCAGACAAGTCATGCTAGAAAGTCCATATCCAATATATTCATTTTGAGATTAGTGTTTGACTTTGCATTTCATTAAGGAGTCATACTGAGAACAACTCCAGTGTTCCTAGGAAATACCTCTTCAAGATTTGACTTAAGTAGCATTTATTTGCTTTTTTCCCTATCAACTATCAAGTTTTTATGATAAATTTTGTAATTTTGAGATGACATTATAAATTGTACTTATAATATGACAAACGCTCATTAAGAACCTATTAAGGAGGTAGAGCCAAGATGGCAGAGAAGCAGCAAGAAGTGAAGTAAACTCCCCCTTCAAAACTCCTTCAAACAAATCTAGAACATGCACCTTGCTGAATCCTGATGGAGAAATCTAGGGGAAAAAAAAGTCAAAATGAGCCATTTTTCTGGCCCTAACTTCAAGACTGAAGTCAGGAAGCAGGTTAGAATAAAGAGCAAAAAAGAAACTTCTACTACAAAAAGCTATGGTGGTGATAGAGAAGTTCAAGACACAAACTTGGAAGAAGAGAATGACTCCAAAATGTCTACATGCAAAGTCTCAAAGCAAAACACATTTTGGAGACAAGATTGATTAGAATTCCTGGAAGAGGTGCATCAAGAGTTAAACAAAAGGTTAAAAAAATGATTTTATAATGAAATGAATTCCTTAGGGGAAAAATTGGAAAAGAAATGAGAGCTTCGGAAAAAAGAATTGGAAAAGTAATCAACAGCTATCAGAAGAGATACAAAACCTTACCTAAGCAACAAACTCTGACAATTAAAATGGACTAAATAAAAGTCAATAATTCCATGAGACACTCACAATATGCCCACTGTAGAGATGTTCTGTGTAATTACACATGTACAGCCTGTATTGAATTGCTTGTTCTTCCATTGGGGGTGGGTGATGAGAATCTAAAATTTAAAGTTCACTAATAAAAAAATATGTTAAAAATATATATGTATATGTATATATGTGTGTATATGTATGTATGTATGTATGTATATACACACACACATACACACAAACACATAATTTTTATTAACTACATCCAACTGGGAATTAAGATATACAGGCACTGTGGTAGGGAGATCCATCCTGCCCCACCAGAAAGTCAGAGGGGCAAGGGGGAAGACATAGGAGAGAGCAGATTAGGGGATGGGTTATACAGTGGGATCACTGTTTTGAGGTGTTGGGTAGGGGAAAGTTGGGGAGAAAGTTTGTAACTCAAAATCTCGTGAAAATGAATGATGTAAGCAAGAAAATAAATTAATTAATTTATTAAAAAATAATTCCATGAGTCAATAAGAAATATTAAAACAAAGTCAAAAGACTGATAAAATAGAAGAAAATGTAAAATACATCATAGTAAAAACAATTACCTGGAAAACAAACTGATGAGAAAAAAAATCTAAGAATCATTGGAATACTTGAACATCATGACCAAAAGAAGATCCTATCTCTTTTTCATATTTAATATTTTGAGAAATCTTAAAAACTGTCCACATCTCTTAGAACCATAGGAAACAGAAAGTGGAACCAGAGTCAATTTGTCACCTTCTGAAAGAAACCCCAAAACAAAGACTCCCAGAAACATTATAACCAAAATCCTAGTTTAAAGAAAAAATACCGCAAGTAGTCAGGGAGAAGGAATTCAATTATTGTGGCACCATAGTCAGGCTCACACATGATTTAGTAGGTACCACTGTAAAGACACCACTATGGAGAGCTTGGAATACTCTGTTGTATAGGTTTACAGCCAAGAATAATCTACCCAACAAAAAATAAATACAATTATACAGGGGAAAATATGGATTTTTAATGAAATAGATGACTTCTAGGCAGCTTGATGAAAAGCCCAAAAAGCTTTGTAGAAACTTTGAAGATATAACAATTGAGAAAAACATAAAAAAGATAAGCAAGAATAAACAGTCATAAAGGACAAAGCAAGGATAAATTGCTCACATTCTAATATGGAGAGGGGATATCCCTTTAGAACTTTATCATTAGGGGTCATAGAGAGAGTACAAGCAGAAAAAAGACCCGAGAGCATTTTGATATGTCTTCATGAACTTAAGAAAAAAGTGGGAAGAGGTGAAGATGCTGGGGGTATGGAGAATGGGATGGAAGGTTAGGGAATGTTATCTTATCATTAGGATGAGGAAATAGACATCTACTTAAATAACAAAGTGGGGAGGAGCTGACAAATCTCACTCTTAGCTGAACTGTTCAAAAGAGGAAAGAATAAACATATACAGGTTAGGTACAGAAATACATTTTACTCAATAGAGAAAAAGGGGGAAAGGAAAGAAGGGGAAATTGCAAGCTAGATTAAAAGAGGGATTAGTCCTAAGTGAAACAAACTTTGAATAAGATTGCATAATAATATCCATAGCTCTTTTTGAGGTGACAAAGAGTGGAGATTTGAGCAGATGCCCATCAATTAGGGAATGGCTGAATGAGTTATAGTATATAAATCTGATGGAATACTATTGTGTTGTAAGAAATGATAAGGGGGGGATGGGGCGGCTAGGTGGTACAGAATAGAGCACTGGCCCTGGAGTCAGGAGAACCTGGGTTCAAATCTGGCCTCAGGCACTTGACATTTACTAGCTGTGTGACCTTGGACAAGTCACTTACCCACAACTGCCCTGCCCTGCACCCACCCCCCCAAATGATAAGGGGGATGGTTTCAGAGATACCAGGAAAGACTGATATGAACTGAGGCAGAATGAACAGAAGGAAAACGATTTATACAATGACAATAATACAGTAAAGACAAATAACTTTTAAAGAACGAGTAACTCTTATGAAGGCAATAACTATGATTCCTGGGGACTAATGATGAAACATGCTCCCTACATCTTGATAGAGAGATGAACTACTCAGAATGCAGAATCAGGGATATGGGGCTTTTGTGTACATGACCAATGCAGACATTTGTTTGTGACTGAGGGGTCTTACTTTCATTCTCAGTGGTGAAGAGGGATGGGTGGGCTAGGAGAGAGAAATTTTTACTAATTGAAAAAATACATAATTTTAAAAATAATCTGATGACTTAATGTGTTATGCTCTGGAAAGACAAAAAAGTTTAGGAAAGACACAATTTGCTATCCTTGAGGAGCTTATATCTCAATGAAAGGCAAGATAATTGCACAACTAGTGCAAAATATTCCATGGCAATAATTGTTAACAATTGTGTAGAGTTTTAAGACATACAAATATACTTTATGCCCATTAATATCACTCTGTCTTTACAACAACCTATGAATTAGATACTACCAAAATGCACTGGAGAGTTTCAAAACAATAAACAGAAGGTCTGAGAGGAAAGAGGAAGAGTTTCCTAGAAAAAGTACTATTTGAGTGGGACATAAGGAGTTTAACAGGGAAAGAGCAGAATGAGGGGATTCAATGCATAGGGAACAATATGACCCATAGCAAGGAGACATAGCATGTAGGCTGTGCTCTTGTGTATGTATGTAGGATATGAGTGGGTAAGTCAGCTGTACAATTTTTCTGTAGTTGTGCATATGCACAGAGAAGTTTTTTATTTTTGCTACATACACATATGTACATATATGTGTGTATATACATGTGTATGTATTTACGTGTATATTACACTGGTTTTGATTCTCCTTTTCACCCTTGAATTAGTTTGTCATTGTGTCTTCCTTCCTAGATTATTGTTATTATTCTATCACCTAAGTAGTGAATAATTGATCCACTTCTTTGATTCAGGTGGGATTGAGTGATGCTACTAGAAAGAATGTAGAATGAATTGCTAAGGATTAAGAACTTCTCAGTTGGTCAGGCAGTCAGTAAACATTAAGTACCTTCTATGTGCCAGGAACTGTGCTAAGTGCTGGGGATGCAGATAAGAGCAAAAGACAGCCCTTGTCTTCAAGGAGTTCATAGTCTAATGGGAGAAGACAACACAAAAAGAAAATGAGAAGAGGAGAGAAGGAGAAAGGACATTCAGCACATAGGATGAAGTCCTGCAGCAGATGGGAACCAATGGGGTGGTTGCCCTGGGCATTTGTAAAAGCCAGGTCTGGGAGAAATTCTTTTTTAAATTTTTGTTATTTTTTTAGGGGGAAGAATTCTTTACCCTCTCCAATAAGAGAGAAGGAGGGGAACAAAGGATGGTATTGAGGAGGTGTTAGTTTTATATCTGATGTAATCTTGCAGGTTGATAATTTTCTGGAGATCATGATGAAGTCCAAGAAAGCAGCCAGTGAGAAATGAAACTGAAAGTTTTAGGGATGTAGATAGTATTTTCATCGCTGCTGCTGGTAAAAGGCTAGGGTTTTGGAAAAGACAGGAAGATTTGGGAAGTTAATGACAGATTTAGGAGATGATGACTGAGACTGGAATTTCTATTTCTGCATCATGAACTAAAATTGAGGAATAATGTACCCTTGGCTGGGAAGGAGTGTGTCCAAACAAATTCTGATGAAAATGTATTTTTCTGAAGTCTTACAAATCTAATCAAAAGGACTTTAAGCTGAAAAGGAAGGAGGACATAGACAACCATTCAATAATCTAGATATCATCAAGAGTAGTTTTAATGCTGGAAGAATTACTATTTTTGTTGTTGTTCAGTTGTTTGCAGTTGTGTCCAACTCATTGTGACCCTTTTTGGGCCAAAGATACTAGACTGGTTTGCCATTTCCTTCTCCAGATCATTTTATAAAGTAGGAAGCTGAGGCAGACAGGGTTAAGTGACTTGCCCAGAGTCACACAGCTAGTAAGTATCTGAGGCCAGATTAGAACTCAGGGAGATGTCTTCCCAATTCCAGACCTGACACTCTATCCATTGTACCAACTAGATGCCAGAATTATAATAGAGATGCCCAGTAGTTCATAGGACACAAAATCCAAAAAAGGAGGCAATGAAATCCATAACCTCAATTATCTATAAAATTATATAAAGTATGGGTAACAGATAAGATGAAATAGAAATCCTAATGCAGAATGGCAAATTTAACCTTATACATATCACTTAAACTTGATGAGATGGAACCCATCTATAATATGACTCTTGAAGGTTATAACTTAAGTAAAGGGAACAGAATTCTGAGGAAATCTAGGAATGACAAGAGGGTAGCATAGAGTGAAGATCTATAGATTCCGAAACAAGTGATATTATCGTTGTTGTTTACTCTTAGTTCTTGAAAAGAAACAATGACATCACAGGATGATATCTTGACTTGTGCATGAATTGGATTTATATGAGGTAGAGTTGCTGCACAATCATCAGCCTCAATCTCTCTTCCAGAGTCATTGAAGTCCAGTAGAAAGACAAAAGTCAGGACAACTGACAATGGCCCAGGATGCAGTAGATGACCTTGGAGTCTTCAATGTCTGACCAAGCTCCAAGTCCTCCATAGCACCTGCTTCAGCTGCCCTCATGGCCATTGGAACAAATTGTTCTAATCTGCCCATCCCTGCAGGAGAAGTCTTCACAAGCTTCACAAGCTTGAGGTAGACAGCCCCCTAACCCAATGATGGGTTTATGCTCATTGATCACCCTCAAACTGGTTAAACTCCTCTGTTGAGATTGGTTTTCTGGGGTGTGGCTACTGCATGTCCTATAGCTTCTTGGGACCACAGGTGAGAGTTGAATGTCAGGTGGACACTAAAGGAAGATGAGCAGGTCTGATAAGGATTGGGAAAGCCTCCACCAGGGGTTCTAGTCCTCCCTGAAAACTTGTCTACCCTATTTTGTTAGAGATCTCCTGGACCCAAAGATAGATAAGGTCAGGAAATCAATCTCATTATGGCAAGGAGGTGTGCTAATAGTGATGTTGGCCTTTATATCTAAATATCTGCTAGTAGGTAGGAACCTGTGGTCTAATAGCATTTACTGCACTGTGCTAAGTGCTGTAGATAAAAAAAAAAGAGTCCTAACTCTTAAGGAACTTACCTTCTAATAGGGAGAAACAACACACATATGAAAGTGATGACCAGGGAAGGGAGTTTTAGTCTGAGAAGTCACAGGGCTGGAGAGTTGATAGATTTTATATACCCTTTCCTGAAATAATGATGCTATTTTTTTCATTAAGGTTCCCAGAGCAAGAGGTGAAAAATGACAGGTGGGAAGAGAATATGCCTGTGGCAGCAGGCAGATGATTTGGATGGACAACTGGATGGCTGAGTGCAATGTGAAGATTAAATATTGCTTGGTTTCCAGGGCCAGTTAGTAGATATATTAGGTTAAGTGAAATCATTCTAGGAACAATGAGAGCTTTCAAGGATGAAATTATGAAGACAAAGAGAAAGTATTCTGATTAAGTAGATAAGGGAAGGATATATTTAGAATACTCTGGATATATAAGATCTCACTAGCCAACTTAGATTATTAAAAGGTACACATACATACATGTGTGCATATATGTATATATGTACATATGTATACATATATACACATATACACAATTTTAAAAAAGATGGGGGTGGTGAACAAGTATACACACCATCAATGAGAAGAGTGTGTCGTGGGCTGCTCAGTGTCCAGCACTAAGCATGATCAGAGATGTGAATAAGAAATGACAGGTCATGTGGGTGGTTCAAGGAGGAACCACAAACTCTGTTTATTGATTCTTAGAACAAGGTTTTTAAAGATCCAAAAGACAAAGATTCAAGTATTTTTATCCTAATTATATCCTGGAATTTTATTATTAATAGAATAGTCTGCCATACCTGGGAGGTAGCTTGAATAAGATAAGTCTTGTTATCAAGGACCCAGGGAGTCATGGGAAAAGTCAGTTGTCTTTTATCAAAGTATATTTACAGGACAAAGGATGCTCCCTGAGAGCAGGCTCAAAGACCTCTGCCTAGAAACCCATCCCCCAAAATCAAGTATTTTGGCTTACAATAGTCTTTAATCCAGCAGTTCTCAATTTATGGGTTATGTTCAATTTGTAACAATGAAAATATATCCTGCATATCAGATATTTACATTCCAATTCATAATAGTCGAGAAGTTACAGTTATGAAGTAGCAATGAAAATAATTTTATGGTTGGGGTCACCACAACATGAGGAACTGTATTAAAGGGTTGTGGCATTAGGAAGGTTGAGAACCACTGCTTTAATCTGTTATATCTTGAAAGTAACATAATTTGATAAGGAACATGTCCAGACACTGAAGTCTGAGGGCAAAGGCTCTGATGTCAGGATACTAGACAAAAGTCCTTTTAAGAGTACCCCTGGGGTTCTTTTGGGGGAGCCAGCCTTTGCAAGCCATGTCACCTTGAGGGGTATTGAGGTACACTATTCTGAGTCCTGAATCAGGCCTCTTTGGCTCCCCACAAGAACAGACACAAATTTTGGTTCTAGACAATTTGGTAGTATTCCTGAGAAACAAGGCTTTATAGATTAAAGGGGTTTGACCTGAATTATTGAGCCAACTATGGTCAGTCTTTGCCTTCTTCACAGTGTTGTGAAGTCAGTCTTCTTATCTATGTGGGACATAATTATGATAATCTAGGGTCCTCTAGCTATTTGTCTCTAAATACAGTTATAGATGAAGCCATGTTTCCCTAACAAGAGATTTCCATTTCATCTCCCAAAAAGATGAATAAGTATCTCACTCTTATCACTCTGAAATGTAATCTGTGATATCATGATCTTAATAAGAACTTGTTTTTCTTGCCTTCCTTCCTTCCTTCCTTCCTTCCTTCCTTCCTTCCTTCCTTCCTTCCTTCCTTCCTTCCTTCCTTCCTTCCTTTCTTTCTTCCTTCCTTCCTTCGTCTAGAGACAGAAAAGGTATTAGACTGGCAGAAAAACTTGCTTTTAGGGAATGTAAATTTTCAATCAAAAATGAAACTTTCTACCCAAATCAAAAATTTTTAGCAGAGGAAATGAAAAATGCCATAGAGACTGCCATTAGAACTTTGTTTCTCAATGCTACATTTTTCAAAAGATATGAATAATCTAGAAAGCATTCAGAGTGGGGTGACTAGATTTATTTCATATGACCAAAGGGACTAAACTTGTTTAGCCTGGAGAAGAGTTGGGGAGATTATGGTAGTGGTTTTTTGATATTTGTCCGTTTGTCACATGGAAAGTCTTCTGTTTGGTGCTAGAGGACCGGGTTAGGAGCCATGGGTAAAAGCTGTAGGGAGACAAATTTGGGCATAATGTTAAGAAAAACTAACAATCAGAATGATAGGAATGGACTGCCTTGGAAAATAGTATTTTGTTGATTAGTCATGTCTGACTCTTTGTGACCTTATTTGGGGTTTTCTTGGAAAAGACACGAGTGCGTTGCCATTTCCTTCTCCAGCTCATTTTATAGATGAGAAAACTGAGGCAAACAGGGTTAAGTAACTTGCCCAGAATCACATAGCTAGTAAGTATCTGACTCAGGTCTTTCTGAGTCCAGGTCCATTTCATTATCTAATTGGTAATGACCTGTGGGGTCCCTTCCAACTTTAGATTTTGATCTTATAATCATCTAATTAATGGGTGATTAAGCTGGAGTCCATGAACTTGTTTAAAAATATCTTTACAACTATTTATAAAAGTAGTGATCTTATAGCTATATAATTTATAGCTACAACCATTTAGCCATTCATAGCTATATACTCTTGTGTGTACATACTCCTATGTGCTATTTCTACTATGCCACGTTGTCTTTTCTCAGGTCTCTTTCAAATTCAGGATTCTGTGATAACTTCCATTTATTGCCATAGCTTTGATCAGCATTCTTCCTATTAATCTCACTTTTCCATATGAGAGAGCAGAGGCACAGGGTAACTGATTCATACGGTGTCACACGGCAGACTCACATCAAAGCTGTGATTAGACTAACCCTTATTTACTCGTCTACTGCTAATCCCCTCTTCTCTGCCTCCTTGAGAAGAGTGTATATTTCAGAAGTTTATCAAATGAAATTAATTAGAAAGAACTGACTGAAGATATGGAAATTATAGGAAACTTGGGAGAGAGTTACTGTGTTATCTTAGGAATCCACTGGGTATAATGGTTCATGAGCATCATTCTTCAATAGAACAAATTTCAAAACATGAGAAATACTTAGTATTCTCCTGTTGATGTATTATAAATGCCACAATCTTGGAACAATTAAAATTCCAAGGAATTCAAAGGAAAGATGCATGGTGTGTATGAAGTGGATATTAACAGTGATACCTTTTGGGTAATAGTCTAAAATAAGTCACTGAGGAGAGTTGGTCCCATAGTGGGAGTAAAAAATAATGGATGGGTAGCCACAAATTTAATGATATCCATAGAATATTAAAAGTCCAAAGGAAGGTCTCCAGTACACTGAAAGGATCCTTTTTGGAGGATTTATAGAAGAATATGAAAAAGAGTCACATAGGATAAGAGAGAATGGATAGATGGGGGGAGAGGGTCTAATATGTCCAGTGGAAGGGGTACCCACACCACAGGATCCATTGAAGTCTTGAAGCATGAAAAATACTAGGTATGTGAGCCTATGGATGAATGAATGAATGAGCATTTTAAAGAACTTAGACTATACAAAATACTGTTAAGCCCTGGAAATGCAAAGGCCCTTGGTACATAGGGTGTAGCAGCAGATGGTAATACATCTTTAATACAGAGAAAGAGAATACCACTCACAGGTGCTAGAAAAATTCTAAAAAGAGAAATCCTAATTATACAACTGGAAAGGAACTTCATGAGAAAGAAGAGGAGGAGATATCTAAGGAAATCTGACATGAAGTATTCTGATGAAGTCACTGAAAAAGGACAAATAAAAAAGATGAAAGGAGGCTGAATACAAAAAGACACAAATAAGATAATGATGATGATAAAATAATAAGAATAACAAAATCCCAGAAAATTCATCCCAACTCTATTGGACTCTTGCCCATAATTGCCTGGATATATCATAAATTTAAAAAAATTTAATAACAATGGTTTCTTCAGTACTTGTAATCTCCACAGTAACACGAAAAATTTTCAATTTTTCGAGTCCTGGCTGAGAATGTCAAAATCGCGTGGCAACAAGATAAAGTATCTCTGCTCCCCGATATCCTGTCTGCTTTTGGATGTGTGCCGAGGATGTTTGCAGTGAAGTGTACAGAAGATGAGCTTACATGCTCAAACTTTTATTCAGCTACAAACCCAGTAGTTTTATCCATCTGTGGAATACTCCATAGAACACCAACTATAAACAATAATAGCATGAACGTGACTGGTCCCAGGTTACCTAAACCTGGGGTTATTCTGTGGTTAGCTTGAGAGCCAATTGTTAAATTTTCAGTGTGAGTATTTGTACCTCAGAAATCAGTAACATTACAAATCAGGGCTTGTTTTGTTGATTGTCTAGACTTAAGGGAATAAAAGGGAAAAAAATCCTGTTAATAATTAAGAGTAAACTTAAAAGTGTGTTGCACGTTTTTGGAGAGTCTGGTGCTAAACATTTCTGAGCACATTCCTGTCTGAATACCATTAGAAAAAAAGAACAATTAAATAATAATAATATAACTTAAAGCTTGGGAAGAATTATGAAGAAAACTATGACTTTTGCCATCTCTAGATGTATTTAGTTAAATACAAACATCCCAGGGATCATGTGCCTGCTATTTGAAGACATTGACACTAGATGGAGAACTTACTCAGTTTTTGTATTAAGACTAGTAGTATATTTCTTGGGGAGGGGAGAGGGGGTGGGAAGAGAAGCTCCTTAAACATCTGCAGGAAACTCAGTCAATTTGTATCGATCTTAGTCTTTTTTCATCTTTATTTTCAAGATACAAGTACACCTATGACAAGTGCAGTTAAACATGAAAATTTGGGAGGGGAGAAGGAAAGTTGTGCTGAGGACAGAGCTTAAAGCCCTGTTTTAGAGTGTCCCCAAGGTGTCCCTTAGTATGGTTTTAAGCTACTAAAACTGACATCTGCACTAAGACTTTTGAGACACGTATATGTGAGCTGTTATTATTACAGGGGGTTTTATAAAAACAATTCACATGAAACATTTTTAAAATACCATTTGTGGCACTTAAAAAAAAAAGTAGCTAACAAGTCATAGGGAGATTGGAATTCTGTTGATAGGTTTAGATGGCAAACAAGAACAGTGAAAGGCAAAGGAAGAAGAGAAGCTGTGTAATCCATGAGTCTGGTTTCTAGGTTATTTGTTGTGGTTCCTGAAACACACATTTTTAGATTCCTTGTGCTTCCATTGTCAAGAGCCTGCATTGTTTTATTTGGATGGGAAGGGAACTGATTGGCTGAACTTTTTCTGAGGTCACAGATGCCCCCAGTTTCCATCATTATGACATCAATTTTCCGAATGTTGTATTAATAAACGATAGAAAGATGAAATGAGAGCCTGGAGAGACTCATGTGACTATGGACAAGTCATAATCACAGCCTTAGCTTCCTCATTTGTAAAATGATAATAATATCTATAGTACTGAGTTTTCAGGGTGGTTAGGATGCCGAAATTATTTATGTATGTAAATTTCTCTGCAAACTAAGGTATCATGAAAATCAGACCTGGTGTCCATGCAGCCATTTGGTGGAAGGAATAATCACTTTTAACCTTCCCCTAAAAGGACAGGCGATCTGAACAGTGTGTATCTCTGACTGTCAAAGTAAAACAGGACAGTAAAGTTATTACTCCATTAGTCCAGGCCAAACAACTGACTTTTGCCGCAAATACTGTATGCAGGTCATTAAGTCAAAAGATAGTTGTTCTCTATTGGCCACTTGATACTTGCCTTGGTAATTCTACTGCCTTTTATAGTTGTAGAAAAAGACAGAAAGAAGTGTCCAGAAAGTTCTTGACCTAGTTTTCCTTTTTTTCCCCTCCCTGTTTTCCCTCAAATCTTACTCTATATTTCATTTTTACCAGTTCTTTGGAGGCTCAGGGTTTTGGCTAGAACCATAAGGGAAATTGTCTGAATTTTTGTAGCTCTTCCAACTCTGACGAAATTTATAAGTTTTTCGAAGTTCTCCCAAATAG
>CM053595.1:196095510-196124777 GCA_028646575.1 Pseudocheirus occidentalis | reverse complement strand
AGCATTGTTAAGCAAACCAGACCTACCCATTGGCTATATTTGAAAATATATATATATATATATATATATATATATATCAATCTTCAAGTCCCCTACCTCTCTGGTGGGCCATGGGTAGTGCTCTTCATCATTGGTCTTTTCAAATCATGGATGGTTGGGGCGGCTAGGTGGCGCAGTGAGTAGAGCACTGGCCCTGGAGTCAGGAGTACCTGAGTTCAAATCCGCAAATCCGGCCTCAGACACTTAACACAAAAACTAGCCATGTGACCTTGGGCAAGTCACTTAACCCCAACCGCCCTCCAAAAAAAAAAAAGGCAAAAAAAAAATCGTGGATGGTGGGTCACTGGATTTCATTAATTTCAAGTAAGAGCAGATTTCTCTCCTCTTAACTTCCCTTCTCACTTTAAACTTTTTATTAAACTTCTTTCCCTCATGCTTCCTTCTTTCACTTTTGATTGGGCTAGATATATATTTATTTTTATTTTTTTGTTATTAATTTACTCATTTTTAGTTTTCAACATTCATTTCCACAAGACTTTGAGTTACAATTTTGTCTCTCCCTGCCTTTCACCTACCCCCACCCCAAAATAGCAAACCTACTGAATACCCCTTCCCCCAGTATGTTCTCTCATATCCTCCCCTTTCACCCCCTTAACTTTCTAGTAGGGCAAGATGGGTTTCTATACCCCAGTATCTATATATATTCTATTTCCCAGTTGTGTGTAAAAAAACCAATTTTTAAACATTTGTTTTTAAAACTTTGAGTTCCAGATTTTCTTCCCATCTTCCCTCCTCACCTACCCCCACTGGGAAGACAAGCAATTCAATATAGATTGTACCTGTGTAGTTATCCAAATAATTTCCATAGTAGTTATATTGTGGAAGATTAAGTATATTTCCTACTCCATCCCATCCCACCCCCAATTTATTCCACTTTATCTTTTCTGTCCTCCCTTCTATCATTTCCCCTCTTCTCCCCTACCCTCCCATTTTCCTGTAGGGTAAGATACCCGATTGAGTATGTATGTAATTCCCTCCTTAGGCCAAATTCAGTTGAGAATCAGGTTGTCCCATTCCCTTTCACCTTTCTGCTCTTCCCCTCCATTGTAACAGTTTTCTCTTACCTCTTTTATATGAGATAATTTACCCTAATCTATCTCTTCCTTTTTCTTCTCCCAATAAATTCCTCTCTTACCTCTTAATTGTATTTTTTAGAGATCATCCCTTCATGTTCAACTCATCCTGTGCCCTCTGTCTATGCATACATGAATATACATATGCCCACACTCACATATATATTTATATACACGCACACCGTCCTATACATACGTATATATGTATGTATACATACATGCATACATACACATGTGTATGTGTATATATACACACACACATATACATATACATATATATTCCCTTCAGCTATCCTTACACCAAGAAAAGTCTTATGAGTTACAATTATCCTTTTTCCAAGTAGGAATGTAAATAGTTCCACTTTACTAAATTCCTTATGATTAATTTTTCCTGTTTACCTTTTCTTGCTTCTCTTGCTTCTTATATTTGAAAGTCAAAATTTCTGTTCAGTTCAGTTTTCTTCATCAAGAATGCTTGAAAGTCCTCTATTTAATTGAATGACAATATTTTTCCCTGTAGCATTATACTTAGTTTTGCTGGGTAGGTGATTCTTGGTTTTAGTCCTAGCTCCTTTGACCTCTGGAATATCTTATTCCAAGCCCTTTGATCCCTTAATGTAGAAGCTGCTAGGTCTTGTGTTATCCTGATTGTGTTTCCACAATACTAAAAATGTTTCCTCCTGACTGCTTGCAATATTTTCTCGACCTGGGAACTCTGGAATTTGGTTATAATATCTCTAGGAGTTTTCTTTTGGGGATCTTTTTAGTGAGGTTATCAGTGAATTCTTTCAATTTCTGTTTTGCCCTCTGGTTCTAAAGTATCACAGCAATTTTGGTTGATAATTTCTTGAAACATGGTGTCTAGACTCTTTTTTTGATGATGGCTTTCAGGTAGTCCAATAATTTTTAAATTATCTCTCCTGGTCAAAATTAAATTATTTTCCGGGTCAGTGGTTTTTCCAATGAGATATTCTACATTGCCTTCTATTTTTTCATTTGTTTGGATCTGTTTTATAGTATCTTGATTTCTCATAAAGTCATTAGCTTCCATTTGCTCCAATCTAATTTTGAAGGAGTTATTCTCTTCAGTGAATTTTGAAATTTCTTTTCCATCTGGCAAGTTCAGCTTTTTAAAGCACTCTTCTCCTCATTGGCTTTTTGGGCCTCTTTCACCATTTGAGTTAGTCTGTTTTTTCAGGTGTTATTTTCTTCAGTATTTTTTGGGTCTCCTTTAGCAGGTTGTTGACTCTTTTCATGATTTTCTTGCATTATTCTCATTTCTCTTCCCAATTTTTCTTCCACTTCTCTTACTTGATTTTCAAAATCCTTCTTGAGCTCCTCCATGGCCTGCAACCAATTCATATTTTTCTTATAGGCTTTTGATGCAGGAATTCTGACTTCAATGTCTTCCTCCCACTCCATGCTTTGATCCTTTTTGTCCGCCCAAAAGGATTCTATCATCTGTTTGTGCTTCCATTGCTTGCTTATATTGGCAGCCAATTATCTGACTTTTGAGCTCTTTGCCACAGTAGAACTCTGCTTCCAGAATGGAGAGAGGTATGTCCCAAATTGCTGGGGTTTTTGTAGTTGCTGGAGTTATTAAATGGGTGCCCTCTCTACAACCCCCCACATGCTCTGGCTCACTGGTCATACACCCTAGGACCACCACCCAAGACCATGATCCGGATCCAAGCAGGTCAAAGCAAGAGTAATTACCCTCAGAATTGTTGCTTGGTGCCCCTACAATCTGCAGGCCAGGAGCTCTGGAAGCAGCCACCTGGCGGCAGTTGTAGCCACCACGCCTCCTCCACTTCTCACCCTGGAGGTAGAAGCCAGACCATGTTTCCCCTGTTTATACAAAGTTCCACACTGACCTTTTACATTGTCTTTGGCATTTGTACATTGAGAAGTCTGCAACTGCAACAGCTTCTGGTGATCCACTCTCCTGAAGTCAGCTCCAGCCGCCCTGGTCAGGGGCCACACTGGTTGGGGACTGCCCTGGGGCTAAAACTAGGTGCTCACACAGGGCTGTGCTCAGCTCCCAGCATGCTGCAATGGATCCTTCCTGCCAGCCTGCTGGGCTTCCTTCAGCGGGAGATTTGTTTCTCTCTGTCACTTTGTGGGTCCTGTAGCTCTAAAGTTTGTTTAGAGTCATTTTTTACATGTATTGGAGAAGGTGGAAGCCAGAGCTGTGCAGAAGCCCTGTTTCTACTCCACCACCTTGGCTCCACCCCCTCAACCCCCCTCCCCCACCTCCTGCTAGATATTTAATGCATCGGCCTTCATGACCTTAGGCCTTTTAGATACCCTACCAGATCCCAGCCCTTCCATAGCTAGGCCAGGAAGGCCGTGATTTGGGCCCCACTGTACTATACAGAAGAATTAGGCCTGTCAGTCCAAAAGTTCTTTTGGGTTTTGTATGTGTCCAATTGCATGTCAAAATAAAAAAAAATAGATAACCTTTATGTTATGCCTTATTTTTGTATTAATCATTACTTTTATCCCCACTATTAGTGTAGGTCGTTGATGAGTTTACTCTATCAAAAACTGTGATTAAAATCAAACTGACACACTCTGTACTATTCAAACTATAGTTCCTTGTATTCTTTTTTTGGTTTCTTTAATTGGGCTTCTTTAAAATTAAATAGAGGAGCCTAAGCATAAAAGTTTAAAAGTTTTGAGGTTCTCCTTTTGTAGCTCTGAAAAGTTGGAATCTTTGCTGCCAGCCTTCAGCAGCAGGGAGCCGTTCCTTCTGCTATTAAGAGTTGGCTTGAAGCAGCATACAGCGGGATATGTAAAATCTGTCTTTCTTGCAAAATGTTAGGTGCTGTATGTCTGCTGCGTTTGACTAAAATACCAGCCTGTACTGATTGTGTTGGTGAATTCCTTAGCTGCTGTTCTGCTCTGGGTTTCTACATCACTATATCTGTCTTAGAACACAAACTCTGGGATGTAAAGGACCGCCATCTTGGATTTACCCTATTCTTGTACCTGCTTTGAAGTCAAACACATGGGAGGCTCAGTGTCTTGTGATAAGTGCAGTGTTCCAGAGCATGTTAAAGAAAAGGAAGCCCTCTGTGAATCACTCTCCTTAGATATTTCATCATGGATATTATGAAGGAAAGATAAAGCATCTACATTTTGTCTTTAAGTCTCCAAACAATGACATACTTAGAAGACTTTTCTTTAGTGCTTCAATACTGTATGATACAGAGAAGAGAGAAAGATTCTGTTTTTCTTTACGTATTACTAAATTATATTCAACAGAATTTGTTTACTGTTTAGCATGGTCCCTGGCACATAGTTGGCACCTGACACATACTTACTTGCAAACTGATTAAATAAGCATCTGCTGTGTGAACAGCTCCATGATTCTGGGGCCTCAGGACAAGCACGAGAAAACATGCTCCAAAGTGAACAGTGTTAAAAGCAACCTTAAATCAACTTTAAAAATTAATTTCATTGAGGGAAGAGACTTTGGGCCTCTGTACACAAGACCTCATAAAGAGAAAAGAAAAGATCCCAGGACTTTTAGAGGAAGCAGCAAGACAGGGTTAGTCTGGGAAGAGGCTTATCTGGAGTTTGATTGTCTCCGTGTGGGGAAGCATGCTGCCTGGTAGCTCTATATTTTATATGGCTCTTGATAACTATGTGTCAAGTTCAATTGCCTTTACCTGCTAGGACAGAAAGAACTGCACTAATCCTCTAAATTTTGTTGCCCTGGACAAAATTCTCATTGTTCCTTCTACTTTGCTGTTGTTAATGACTGTTACTGCTCTGCTGCTGGGCTAAAATGGTAATAATAACAAAAAATAACATTTATACAGTACCTTAAGATTTGTAAAGCACTTTCCAAGTATTATCTTCTTCTTATTTTTTACAACAACCTTGGAGGTAGGTACTATCATTATCCACATTTTACAGAAGAGAAAACTGAGTCAGACTTGAGTGACTTGGGATCATGCAGTTAAGTGTGTAAAGCTGTATTTGAACTTGGAATTGCCGTATTCAGGTCTATTGCTGTATCCACTGGGCCACCTACCTGCCTCACTGCTGATGATAAGTGCTATAAAGGTAGAGATGATGTCTTATTTAAGCACAGTACAGTAGAAAGCACTCTGGATTTAGAGTCAGAGAACCTGGGTTTGGGGCAGCTGAGTGGTGCAGGAGATAGAGTACCGGGCCCCCAGGCAGGGAGACTTGAATTCAAATCCAGCCTCATTCACTTACTAGCTGTGTGATCCTGGGCAAGTCACTTAACCCTGTTTGCTTCAGTTTTCTCATCTGTAAAATGGGCTGCAGAAGGAAATGGCAAACCTCTCTAGTATCTTTGCTGAGAAAGCTCCAAATGAAGAGATGGACATGTCTGAAGTAACTGAACAACAACAATTTGGGTTTAAATTCTGACTCTTACTGTGTGATCCTGGGCAAGTACTCAACTTCTCTGGCCTCAGTTTCCTCCTCTGTAAAACAAGTTAGATTAGATGATCTCTAGTCCCTTAGGACTCTAAATCCCATTATATCCTGCTTACTAAGCATACTACACAGCATACAAAATATTTTTAAAATTCCATGACTTTAATGTCATTGAAGGATTTATTTATTATGTTTTGTCATAATAAATGATCATTTTTGTTTTTTACACTATGACAACTCACCAGTAACTTGCTGGATCTCCCATGACCCACCCAATAAACCCCCTCCTTTGTTATAAACAAAGTAAAGCAAAATCTACCATTCCCTCAGAGCTAATAGGATTAAAAGGTAGAATAGATCTCACAGGTCTTTTAGTCCAAGGCAGGAGTGGGGAACCTGTGCCACATGTCCTCAAGTGCAGCCCTTTGACTGAATCCAAACTTTACAGAACAAATTCCCTTAATAAAAGAATTTGTTCTGTGCAATTTGGATTCAAAGAGCCGCACTTGAGAACCTAGAGGGTCATATGTGGCCTGGAGGCCACAAGTTCTCCACCACTAGTAAGCCCTCCATTTTACAGAGGAAGAATGGTCCACAGAAGTTATGTCTTGTTCAGGGTCAGTCAGTAAGTAGCAAAGGCAGGATTGTAACCCATACCTTCTGACCTCAGAAGTCAGTGCTTTTCTCCCCACGCTAGGTCACAGTCTTCACCATCTCTCCCTTCTCTTCGGCTCCCTGAATCTTACTCTACCTCACTCCCTTCTTATATTCTTTCTGATTTCACTGCAAAAGTCAAGTCCTTTCAGTTCTTCTTAAGCACCAAGTAAGACTGGAAGACCTTTTTTCTTGGGGATTTAAACATGAAACAGCTGTCTAAGTTGAGTTAGGTCAGGGATCCTTAACCTAGGGTCTATGAGCTTATTTAAAAAAAAATTGATAATGAAATTTTAATATAATTGATTTCCTTTATAGTTCAATTTTCTTCAATGCATTTAAAAATATATTGAGATAAACTTTATCAGACTGCCTACCCATGATGTAAAAAAAATTAAAAACCCCTGCCTTAGGCAGGTGCTGACCTGCCCAAAAGTCAGTGGGATAGAGTAGATGACTTCTTGAGCTACTTCCCAAAACTACAGCTCTGATGTTGCATGAACACAAGTTGGCCTCATGGAAATTGTGAGGAAGAAGCAGTCAGTGATTAAAGCAAATGAGTGGGAGTATTCAGCATTTAAGTAGTGCCAACATTGCTCTACCTAATTAGAAAAGAGAGGACAACATATTACCACATTGAAGAATCATAATGGTTTTTCCTTCAACCCCAAGCACTTCTCCTGGAACAAGAGAAGGGAGGAGAC
The DNA here is from genome assembly GCA_028646575.1 of Pseudocheirus occidentalis. NCBI lineage: Eukaryota > Metazoa > Chordata > Mammalia > Diprotodontia > Pseudocheiridae > Pseudocheirus > Pseudocheirus occidentalis. Next base: position 196,117,870 of record CM053595.1, on the reverse strand, counting down.
TCACCCTGCTTTGTGGACTGTGATTTTAGCCTCCTTTCTCTGCCAGGCTGACCTGAAACCCGAAGCAGCAGTGCCAGAGACATATAGAAAGTGTGCAAGGAGAAAAGGAAGGTGACCTGTACGATCTTTGGACTTTGGACTTAGGACGCATGCCTTTCAGCTGAGGCTCAAACAGCAGTTCATATATATTACCTGCAGAAAGTGATTTTATCTTCATTTAGTGAATGGGAGGAAAGTGATACAGGGGGTTTTACAGGCTACCTTAAGGTGGACGGAAAGCCAAACACGGAGCCCCAAACAGACTAGAGGGCTCTGGGTAATAGAGACATGAGGAGAGGGGCTCTAGTCTCAAGACAATTCTGTATCTCTTTAGATGATAAGTCTTCCCTGGAACACTTTTCCAGATGGCAGGAAAATCTTTTCTCCCTTCAGGTTGTTGCAAAAAGGTAGCATTAAACAGAGGAAAACAAAACTCTAATTGACTTCTCCTAAAACTGAAAAACAAAAGTGGCTGTATTCCTTTCTCTTGACCAGATGTTTATAACTGTCCCCTTGGGAGTCTACCTTGAAGGAAACTGAAGCAGCAAAATGGAACATTTCATTGAAAGGGTTCTAGTTACAGACTCGAGGCTTATTTTGATCCTTTCTCAGAGGGCATTAAAACCATCAAAACAGAGTCAGGTCTGCAGAGGGAGCTCTGTCCCAGAACATTATTAGACCCTGGGGCTTGAGAGATCTCAGAACCTGTCATTCCTAAAATAGTGAGATGGGACTCATTGTTTCTCTACCCCCAAAAAGATCCATATTGGCTTTATTCAGTATCTGCTATTCTGCGCAACCTTTTGTTATCAGCATTTAGTGAACATTTCTCCATTAATGTTGTTCCTGTCTCATCCATGGCCAGCACCTTTCCTGAGCCAATAACGGAAACTTAAATAGAGCTTTAATATTTGCAAAGTACTTTACATCCACAATGTTAATGAGTCTCTTAATAATCCCGGGAGGTATCTGTAATCTCACTGACATGAGAAACATCTTTTCCAGTGCAGATTGTGACTCATCATGATTTCCCATCCTGCTGAAACAAATGAAAAACCCTGAGACAGAGTTTTTGGGTAATTAATAATCAATTTATTAATTCAGCTAGCTGGCAATCAATAAATTTATAGTCAGTGGTTTCTCTCAGCAACCAAGATGCCCCATGGAGAGCCTGAAAGTTTTAAACAAATCCTTTAGAGAGAATTTCCTTCACAACTGAAAATCATCCTTGACTGGTGGACATTTAATATGGAGGTAGGCTGAAAGTCTTCAGCTCCTTCTACTGAGAGTTGGCTTGATCATGAAACTCAGCCACCTCCAGCAATCTGAACAGTGGAATCCATCTCCATCCAGGTGACTCTGATTAGTTTTCTCCTTCATGAGCCAGGTCACCCTAAACTCTAATGGAGGGGTATAAGGACAGGGACTCCTTTCTCCAGGATAAGAATTCATCCAGACTGGATTCTGCTTATACTCTAAACAGAAGTTAATGAAGAGGTACCCAAAGAGGGTTAGGGCTGCCTGAGACCCCAAAATACCAACATGCCAGGTCCTGCTGAAAGAATTCCACTCAAGTCTTCTCAGCCAAAGAAAAAGTAAAGTTTATTGAAAGATATGGGGTAGACTCTTAAGGAGCCAGTCTATGATGCTAGGTTGTTTTATGGAGCTTTCACACAGAGCAAGTCTATGCTAAGCTATTCCACAGAGCTCTCACAAATATGGAGGGAAGATGGGGTCTTATATACAGAGGAATCTAGGGGTAGTTCAGAGGAGGAGCCTGGGGAGGGTCTTCAGGAGGAGCCAATGAGGTCTGACTCCAGTAATGAGTTTGGGGAGGGACTTCAGGTGGAATTAATGAGGTCAGTGCAAGGGTGATTTGATATTGTGATAGGCAAGGAGTTTCCCAGAGCATGTACCTCAAAGATTCAAGGAGAGCTCAAGGGGGGTGGTGGTCCCAGAGCCTACACCTCATCATTAGGACTCCTAGTTGGGTGGGATTCCTACCAAAGATCGAAGAACACGTGCTTTGAGAACTAGGAGCTGACTGGGTCTACTACAAAGGTATAGTACATAACCTCAACTGGGTCCTTGTTGCTGCTAGATAATCTTTTTATATTTCCCTAATTAACTTACCATTCCTTTATCCCAGCACCTCTTCCACATCTTTTTGTTATAGGAATCTGAAGATCTTCCCTGCCCCTAGGCCCTTTGATAGGCTTAAGTGGCTCTGAGAACCTTCCCTGATTTGAAAATATACTTTGCCCCCTAATAGGCTGAATGTGGTCACATGGAGCCTGTGGTGGGAGGTTTGTTCTTCAGGAATGCCCAGGCCTTATTACTTTGTGGTTGGGTAGTAGGTCAAGAGGGCTGTGACATTCTCTGATCCAGGAGAAGGCTATATGTATTGCTGATGTGAGGTTTTGCTTTGGGGCTCACTTTGGGAAAAGTTGCGTGATTTGGCCAGATGAGACTCTGGGAAGCCGTTGGGTCCCCGGGCTTTGAAAACTCAGATGTTGGTGCTTCCCTCTCTAGTAACTGACTAGGTACGGATGTCATGGTCAGACGGCTGGAAGCCCGTCTGCTGCTATGTTTCTCTGTCTGCTTGTAACTTCTGTTTGTATTCTGTTTGCATTCTCTGAAGTTCAGAGTGCTGACTTTTTCCCCTGAACTAGGTAAATGATACATGTTTGATTAAAGTAAGATTGTTAACCCATTTTGAGTTGCTTTCCTTTAGAAAAGCAGATCTAAGAACCTGTTCTAGCAGCCACCCTGGGTATGCGAGGGTGCTTGCTGATACACTTTTCTGCTCTCTTCAAACCTCTTCTGACTCCTGCCCCCAACCCGCTTTGATGAGAGCTTTGCTTCATATTTTATGAGGCCATTCACCTAGAGCTCTCTCTTCCCCCCTCCTCTTCATCTTATAGATGCATTTAGCTGCTGTCTTCTCCTTCATCTCCCATATAGATCTCTCTCATGCTCCTCCTTTGTCCTCTGACAATACTGTCACCCTGGGACACATACTCAGCTCACGTCTGGATTATTGCAATAGTTTGGTCTTTTTGCCACAAGTCTTTCTCCACTCCAGTTCAGTTCTTACTTACTCATCAAAGTGATCTTCCTAAAGTGCAGATCTGACCATGTCCCTGCTCCCCACCCCACTGAAATAAACTTCAGTGACTATTAGCTCCAAGATCAAATATAAAACATAGCATTCAAAACCTTTTATATTTCTGCTGCCTCCTACTTTACCAGTCTTCTTACGTTTTCTCTCTGGCTTCCTTGCTGTTCCTTGAATAAGACATTTCATTTACTGACTAGACATTTTTACTGACTGTGCCCCATGGATGGAACACTCTCTTTCCTCATCTCTTCCTCCAGGCTTCCTTCAAGCCCTAACTAAAATCCTATCTGCTACAGGAAGCCGTTCCCAGTCCCTCTTAATTCTGATGCCTTCTTCTATTGGTTATTTCTGATTTATCTTGTATATTGTTGGTTTATACATAGATAATTTCATGTTGTTTCCTGCATTAGATTGTGAGATCTTTAAGATCAGGGACTGTCTTTTACCTTTCTTTGTATCTGCATCACTTAATACAGTTCCTGGCACATAGTAGGCACCTAATAAATATTTATTGATGGGCTACTTGTCCTCTTGTCAACTTGCTCTTCTAAATTTAATTCCTGCCAAATAGCTTCCCAGTTTTCTCAGAAGTTATTGTCAAATAGGTAGTTCTTCCAACAGGAATTTTGACTTTTGAGTTTATCAGACACAAGACACATCTTTTTTTTTTTGTTTTTGCTTTTTGGAGGGCAGTTGGGGTTAAGTGACTTGCCCAAGGTCACACGGCTAGTTTTTTGTGTTAAGTGTCTGAGGCCGGATTTGAACTCAGGTACTCCTGACTCCAGGGCCGGTGCTCTATTCACTGCGTCACCTGGCCGCCCCAAGACACATCTTTTTAATACTATTATTGTTCTTGTATTTCTGTGAATCATGGAATCCTGTGGTATCTGAAGGACTGAATAAGTGTATGAATTTAAAAAGAATTTATTAAGAACTTATGTTTCAAGCACTGTACTAAGTGCTGGGAATACAAATATAAAGAGAGAGACAGTTCTTGTCTTCAGAGAGTTTATATTTTAATAGAAAAAGATAATACATTTATGAGAATAGTGACCAAGAAATGGAATGTTGTTCTGTGGTGTCAAAGAGATGGTGAGTTGATGGATAAGTTAGTCAAATGGCAAGCTCTTTCCAGAAATACATTACTTCTAGAAGATCTGATTACTCTGCCTAGGGAAAGAATTGGAGAAGGATTAGAAGAAGGTGTGCATGGGGCAGCACGGAGATGGCAAGATGCCCAGGGTAGGCAGCTAGATTGACTGAGTGGGGTGTGTGCTGAAGCATGGTCTGGTGTCTAGACTCACCTTGTAGTTAAAATAGAATACACAGTCTAGTTTGCACTTACATAGTTACCGATCAACGGGGCCAAGCCCTAGGAAAGGAGATCTAAAAATGAGTTCCTTATTTTCTCCTGGGACAGGGATCATGTGTTCTGGAGGTACAGCATGTGAGTCCAGGTTGGGGAGAAGCAGGGAAGCCGTGGCAAGCAGGTGACAATACCGTAACGAGAACGGACCAAAGGGAAATGCACAGAGGCATGGTGGGCAGCAGCAGGCTGCTACATATCACAGACAAGGAATTGTGAAAGAGAAGCAGTGTCAAGAATATCACTGAAGGAATCTCTGAATCGCACTGGTTATATGGCAAGAGCAAGAGATAGCTGATGGACAGCTTGAAAAGATCACTTAATACACTTGTGTGCTTTCATTTCTTTACCTGCAATATGGAGGGATGAAACATTTTTTCTACTTACTGAAGAGGGTACCCAAAGAGGATTAGGGTTGCCTGAAACCCCAAAATACCAATATGTGGGTCCTGCGGAAAGAATTTGACTCGAGTCTTCTCAGCCAAAGAAAAACAAAGTTTATTGAAAGTTCAAATTTGCCATATGGGGTAGACTCTTAAGGAGCCAGTCTATGGTGGGTCATTCTATGGCGCTCTCACAGAGTAAGTCTGTGCTAAGTCATTCTATGGCACTCTCACACACATGGAGGGAAGATGGGGGTCTTATATACAGAGGAATCTGTATATCCTAGAGGTGGTCTGGAAGAGGAGTTCGGAGAAGGTCTTCAGTAGGAGTCAATGAGGTCAATGCAAGGGTAAATTGATATTTCGATAGGCTCAAGAGTAGCAAGTAGACGAACAATGGAGGGCCAGGTTTGGGCCCAGCCCCAGTGAAATACTTATGGCCTCTGCAAATGCCTCATCAAGTGGGAAGATTCAGTTAGACTTCAAGGGGTTTCCCAGAGCATGTACCTCAAAGTTTCAAGGAGAGCTCAAGGGGGGTCCCAGAGCCTACACCTCATCATTACTTCATATGATTTGTGTAAGCAACAAATAATGCCATACATGCCAAAGTAGAAAGCAAATACAAGATGTTTTTTTTTTAACTTGAAAAGATTAAAGCAGAGGGAGAGTTGATGAGTGACTTTTTGCTCACAGATGATTGTGGACTTAGTGCAGCCTCTCAGGCTGAAATGTAGCAGAGTATGGATTGATTCTCTGTCGCTTGTGCTAATTTTGGTCTGGCAGTCAACACCAAGAAAACAGAAATTCTCCATCACCCAGCACTGAGCTATGCATGTGTGGAACCATTTATTACATCAAATGAAGAAATTTTGAATGCTGTGGATAAGTTTACTTACCCTGGCAGAATCTGCTATCAAGCTAGGTAGCACATGGAGAGAGAGAGTGATGGACCTGAATTCCAGAAGACCTGATTTCAAATCCAGCCTCAGACCCTTACTAGCTTGTTACAAATTCACTTATCTGTTCCCTGCCTCAGTTTCCTCATCTGTAAAATGGATATAGTAATAGTGATGTGAATACGAAGGTGCCCTAAGGGTTAATATTAAGGGCTGCTTTTTCAGTTCCTTGTGAGACTCTCCTGAGCCTGAGGGCATTTTAGAGTCTCTTCTCTTATTGAAATACCATAAGACTTTCCCTTTGTCCTGGACCACGGAATTCCTGGTCTCTCTCTTCCACCTTCCCACCATCCTACTCTCAGAACAGCATTCTTTTAGACTACTTAGCAGAATTTCTGTCTAATTAACTGCAACCATAGGTAGCTTGACATCCATAGCTCTTCTCCCAGGTCCTCCTGGGGGAAGGATTGTTTGTTATTTTCCAAATTACTTCATACAGTTTAAACCAGTATGTTTTCAGACCCCAAAATTCTGAGTATTTTTCTCTCACACAAGTTGCAAGCTTTAGTAACTAAAGACATAAGTAGAGACCAATCTAGTAAAATTAGCTTTTGGTTTAGCTAAAGTTGCTTCCTCCCGGGACTACTCAGTTCAGCTTAAAAAAGTAAGGACAAGGATATAAATGAGTATAATTGAATGGACTTTGTTAAAAACTCAGTTTCTGTTAAAATGACTTGAGTTTGAGAAACTCTCAATAATACCTTGACACTAGAAAGAAGAAAATGAAGTACAGAACATTAGTGTCATGCAAAGCCTAAAAACTCCACACTCCTATTGGCATTAACCTCCCTTTGTGTGCACATGCCTTGAATAGCTCAAGAGCAGCTACACCAGGCTTTATTCCCTTAGACTGCCTGAAATAAAACCCAGGTAGTGCTGGGACCCTTGATCTTTATTTAGCATGCACCTGTGATGAGGTGCAGACACTGGGAGCCCCCTAGAGCTCTTCTTGAATGATGAGGTGCAGGCTCTGGGAGCCTGCTAGAGCTCTTCTGGAATCTTCCCACATATGGCATTTGCCTGAGGCCATAGGCCTTTCATTGTGGCTCAACCTAAGTCTTTAGCTAACCCTCTAATCCAGCAATTTCTCACCCTTGAACTGGCCTAGCCCACTATTGTCTGTGGATCCAGGTAGCCTTCAGCACCTTCCCACCCTTATTCACTCATTAGTGGAGTCTGACCTCATCTGATTCCTGAAAACCCTCCCCAAACTCCTCTTAGACCACCCCTAGATTCCTCCCATAACCTTTCTGTACATAAGACCCCATCTTCCCTCCACGTGGTGTGAGAGTGCCTTAAAATGACCTAGCACAGACTTTGTCCTGCTTGCCCATTGCAAGCATCACAGATACCTAGGCTCCTTAAGAGTGTACCCCATATGGTGTACTTTCAATAAACGTTACTTTTCTTTGGTTGAGAGAAGACTGGAGTCAAATTCATTCAGCAGGACCTGGCTTATTGGTATTTTTGGATCTCGAGCACCCTAAACCTAACCACATCACCTGACTTCCATGGTTTTGGAAACATCCAGGAATCTTGGAGGGTTGGGATACATTGATTTTCCCCTTTGCAATCCACCATCTATACCCATCCCCCACCCCAGGCTATCTCAGAGCCCAGAACCAGATGGCTGGGAGTCTGATTATCATGGGAATGCCCTGTTGTCCTTCCTCAGACCCTGTTCATCCCAGAATTTAACCCAACACTTCCCAGGGCGTGAGGAGACCTTCCCCTAACAAGGGTATCCTTTCCCCTTCCTTTAGCCCAGGCTAGGCTCTGAAGCTACTTACCTGGCTTGGACAAGATGGGAGTCACCAATACCAGTCCTTCTACCAGGACTTGCCACCTGCCCTGTTGTTACCTACTACTGTCCTCCAAGACTTACTTTTTCCCCCTTCCTCTATACCCAGCAGACCCTTGTCATTAATAACCTATTGACATAGTCTAAGGACCCCTGAGCTTTGCCATCTGCACCTCTGCTTTACTATCAAGACTTCAGGGTTTTTCTGTCCACCCTGAATCTGAACTTTTATTTGATGTCTGCTTTCCCCACCCACATTAGAGTGTTAGCTTCTTAAGAGCAGGGACTGTTTAGCTTTTTCTACTTGTATAATAGCATTTAACTTGCAGTGGTTGACTTAAGTAAATGCTTAATAAATACTTTTCTATCCATTCATCCATCTATTCATCCATTCACCCATCCATACATTCAAAAAACTGGGCTGGAGTCTTGGGTCCACTTCTTACTCATTTGGAGATTTTGGAAAACCTCGGTTTCCTCATCTGCAGAGCATTGGGTCTAGAGCAGTGGTTCTCAACCTGTGGGTTATGTTCAATTTAAATACATCCTGCATATCAAATACTTACATTACCATTCATAACAGTAGCAAAATTACAGTTATGAGGTAGGAATGTAAATAAGTTTATGGTTGGGGGGTCACCACAACATGAGGAACATGTTAAAGGATCACAGCATTAGGAACGGTGAGAACCTTCCTAGAGTTACCAGACCCAAGTTTGGATCCTAGCTTTGCCACCCACTCTCCATGTGACCTTTGGTGAGTCACTTTCAAGCTCTTTGGACCTCACATTTCTTGTCTATGAAATAAGGGGGTTAAATTAGAAGATTTTTGATGTTACTTCTAGCTCCAAATCTATGACCGTGATTCTATTTATACCACTAACTCTCATCAGTTTGCTGTAAAGGCTAAATTAGGAAATGTATATGGAAGTGCAGTGTTCTATATGAAGATGACTGTTGTTATGTGTAATCTTCCAGGCTGCTGGTGTTCCATGATTTATAGTCACATAGCCTCAATATGAGAACAGTGTTATTAAAGATGTTCTTACTGGCTTTCAGCAGTTTGGGATTATGATGATGATGATGCCCCTGATTCTGATGGATTCCACTGCCCTAATTCCCCAGGGAACCTACAGAAGGTCACTTAGCACTATTGAATCATTCAGAATCTCTCTTGGCTATTCCATTTTTTTCAGGTTTGCCTTGTTGAATGATTCTTAGTGAATGAATGACTAAATCTCTGATTTCTTAGCTCCCTTGTTCAAGTAGACTGGATTTATATAGTAGAAAGAACAATGGAAACCTGGATTTAAATCCTGGCTCTGCTACTTAGGCCTGAGTGGCCTTGAGCAATTCAATTCACCTTTCTTAGCCTCAGTTTACTTATATGAATGGTTTGGACTAAATTATCTTTAAATTTTCTTCTATCTTTTAACATGTGATCTTATAATGCTCTTACATGGTCTTCTCTTTTTCCTCTGCAGAGCTATTGCCTTAGTTCCATACCTATTCTATTATTATTCTAGTTGAGTTCAAGGACCTGCATGTTGACCAGTCTGGTTTCCCCCAGCCTTCACTTGGGACTTCATATGTGGGCCAGTAGAGTTAACACAAGGATAGCACTGACTGAACCAGCCTGAGAAACTGATGTAGTACCTTCCTTGGAGGGGTTAGAAGCTAAAACATTGGTGGCTAACATTCTGAATATCTTGGATTCAAGCTAACTCTTGCCTGAAGTTTATAGGTATTCCCAAGACAAGCCAAATTGAACTTCAGGACAGCATATTGGTAACCCCATTGACATTAAATTAGTCACCAGAGCAAACCTCATGCTTATTAAAAGCAGCCTAATAAATGAAGTCCTGTGAAATCAAGATACCCCCAAACCTCACCAATTTTGCTAGTTGGTGACCTGACTGAAAAGCCATAGCTTCCTACTGTCAGCACTGAAGGTGGTAGGGTAAGTAGTCTGTTTGGGTTTCACTCCCTGGATGTTAACTTCTTTGTTGCAATGTGCCACTGGGGCTGAAAATTTAATCTCAAACAACCTTAGCTTCCCCATGACCTGGAATAATTACATCCTTAGGATATCCAGTTCTTGCACTATGCCCCAAACAGTGAGATTAACTGCATAGTAAGACTGCTCCCAGGGATTTGAACAGCTGCCAACCAACCTCACCTGTGGTGGGCCTGTCCCAGTTAGAAGAGCTTTCCAGCTGCTCTGGGAGAGTATAGGCTTTGCCAAGGAGCTCTCCCTGGTGCAGGGATGCATGACCAGTCCATTTGTTTATTTATTTTGGTTATTTTTTAAGGGCTCAGATGCCAACATAGAAAATTATGAAACCACTTGACAAAAACAATTCTGTCGACTTGGGGAAGAGAGATTTGCTGTTCTATCAACTGAAGAAACTTGTTCCAGGAGGACCAAATTGGAAAAGAAATCTCTCCTCCTTCAAAACGTCAGAACCTGAAATATCACATGTTTTGGCCCAGCTGTTGCATAAGCATTAGTAGGGTTTTTTAAACCATCAGTAAGCAGAGAACAGAAGTAATTTTTCACTTGGAAATGTCAAATTCAAGGTATAATGAAAATTTCACATCATGCTATTTTCAGGGTATTTTAAAAAAATGGAATATGTATTCTGAGAACCAGCCTATGAGATGGTTCCCTTCTTCCCTTCAGTATCTGATTTTAAATTTGGCAAGTATGTGGGTATATTCTTGTCCATGTCTATATGTACATATTTATCCCTTTGGGTCTAGGACAAAGCAAACACATACTTAGGATCTCCTTTATTTTATTATCATTTTCATTGAAGTAACAATGTTAAGAGTGAAAAGCTTGCTGGATTTGAAGTTAGAGGAACTCAGTTCAAATTCTGACCTGCTACTTAATACCTAGATGACCTTGGGCAAGGTGTGAAACCTTTCTGAGCCTCGGTGTCTTCATTTGTAAAATGAGAGAGTTGGACAAGATGGGCTCTAGCGTCCATTTCGGGTCCCATTCTGAGCCTATCTGTGGTCATCACGATCATTATCTTGGCAGCTCAGTAACAGAGTATAGAGCATTGGGTCTGGAGATAGGAAGACCTGGGTTCTAATACAGCCTCAGACACTTACTAGCTGTATGACCCTGTGCAAGCCATTTAAACTCTGCCTGCCTAGTTTCTTCATTTGTAAAATGAAGATAATAATAGTACCTGCCTCCCAGGGTTGTTGTGAGGATCAAATGAAATAATTTCCTTTTCAGAGACAGGTTCCTCCTTTGTACCATCTCTCCCTCTCTGTCCCTCTCTGTCCTTCTCCCTCTCCGTCTCCCTTTCCCTCTCCCTCTCCCTCTCCCTCTCTGTCCCTCTCTCTCTCTCCTTTCTTTCTCTCTCTTTCCCTCCCTCTCCCTCTTCCTCTCTCTCCCTCTCTCTTTCCCTCCCTCCCTCCCTCTCTCTCCGTCTCTCTCTCCCTCTCTCCCTCCATCCCTGTCTCTCTCTCTCTTTCCCTCTCCATCCCTCTCTGTCTCCCTCTCTGTCTCTCTGTCTCTGTCTCTCCCTCCCTCTTTCTCTGTCTCCCTTCCTGCCACCCCCCAAGTATGAGATATCTTATGCCCTTTTTGACTGATTTAATTATTTTTCTCTTCCGATCTGTTCTATTCTACTTCTGCTTCTTGTATGTCAGTTGAATTCTCAGAGTCCAGGGACCATTGATGAAGGAAGCATTAGTCCTTTTTGGACCGAGGCATCTCACATGTAACAAGCATTTCTTCAAGGCAAAGTGGAGACTTAAAAACTACCCCAAATTGGAAATGCAAGGCCTGGGGAGGTAACTGATTCCCCCTCTCTGGAAGTCTTCAAACAAAGGTTACATGACCCATAGTTGGTGATGTAATCAAGGAGATTTTTGTTCAGGGTCAGGTTGAACTTGATTGCTTTTGATATCTCTGAGGTTCTGATTCTGAGAGTATGTGATTCTGTGACAATTCTAGTCTTCTGGGATTCTTGGTTCTCTTCTAATACAACACCAGAAGGTCCTCTTTTAAATTTAACTGACAATGGCTAGTAGAAGGGTTAATGTATCTATCATCTTTCTATCTAAAGTTATTATCATGCTATCCTAGCATAATCAATCAGACAAATCAAGACAGATAGATGGTTCATTTGTATGGGTGGACAGAATATAAGTAGCATAGACCTCAGGCTCTATATCTGTGCAATGTGTCAGTAGAAAGGGAGAGACATTTACAAGGAAGTAAGTATTCACAAACCAAGCAAAAAATAGCCTGAAACCCTGGCCCATGTTCACTTTACTTAAGTCCTTTGGTTGAGAAATGTCAAGAATCTTTTCTTGGGTCTCATTAGTCCAGAAATGACATTCCTTGTGGGAAGAAAGCCTTTCTTTAGGTAGTAGGGCACGCTCAGCTCCTCCCTACATTAAGCAGTGAAGAGGTGACAAAGAACATCTGGCTTTGATTTGCTTGACTATAAATGCTGAGCTCCTGTTCTAGTGGAAAAAGCTGCTGCATGGACTGAAGGGGGTCCAGGGTCTGAGCAGGCACTTGAGTTGCAGACTCCTTTTGTCCTGGCTGTCCTACATCCCTGGAATGTATTCCCTATTCACTTCTGCCCATTAGGAGTCCCAAGTTTCCTTCAAGACTCAGCTTAAGAGCCACTTTCTACATGCAACCTTTCCTGACTTCCCCCTTCACTCTTAATACCATTCCTCCTCCAAATTATGTTGTATTTATTTTGCATATTTTGTTGTTGTTGTCTCAACTGTGCTTGATTCTTTGTGACCCCATTTGGGGTTTTCTTGGCAGACACTGGAGTGATTTGCCATTTCCTTCTCCAGATCATTTTACAGCTGAGGAAATTGAGGCAAACAGAGTTAAGTGACTTGCCAAGGGTCATATAACTAGTAAGTATCTGAGGTCAGATTTGAACTTGGGAAGATCAGTCTTCCTGGCTCCAAGTCTGGTACTCTATTGCTCTACCTAGCTGTCCCTATTTTGTGTATACTTAATAGTTATATGTACGTTTTAAGTTCATTTTTGTCTTTGTATCCCCAGCATGTATCTAACATAAGACCTGACAGAGAGTAGGTTCCTAATGAATGCTTTCTGGTTGGTTGATTGTCCCAACAGAAAGATGTTCCATCATCTCTCAGGGATTCTATATTTTTAGATACTAAGGGAAGAAGACAAAATGAGTGATCTAGAGAGTTAGTTTATCATTCTAGAAATTAAGAATAATAGTTCTTATCTATTTCTTTCTGTAGTCTATTAATCTAAAGAAGAGTAAGTGGATGTATCTTGTTATCAGTTACTCAGATTGGTGATGGGTAGGTGCAACCTTACAGAAAAGGAGCCTTTGCTTGATGTATGTGTGTGTGTGTGTGTGTGCCTGTACGTGCAATGGGTAGGCAAAGACAGGGATGAGGAACAGGAAGGAAAGACAGGGAAACGGGGATAATTATCATCTAGGGAAAGTGGCTTGCTCTTTCTGCTTCAGCCTCTCAGGAGGTGTGGAAAGAGCCATGTTTTAGATTTTCTTAGGGAGTCAGTGTTGCTTATATCCATGTTACTGAACTGTAGAAACTAAAATCCACAAATCTACTGTTCCTCTGTCAGTCAACCAACAAGTATTTATTAAACATCTGCTCTGTGCCAGACACTATCCTAGGCACTGGAAATGCAAGTACTGAGAATGAAAAATCCCTGCCCTCAATGAGCCTACATTCTAATGGAGGAGACAACACGTACAAATCTAAGCATATACAACATTAATATAAAGTTGTAGAATGCAAATTAGTTAAATACAAGGTTTTTTGGGAGGGAGGACACTAGCAATTGGTAGGATCAGGAAAACCTTCATGTCCGAAATGGTGCTTCAGTTGCTTTATTTTAGATATTCAAGCCTGGCACTGAGTTTAAGCTTGGATCTAGGGCAAAAGCTTGGACTGGCCATGGAGGAAACTTACTCCAGCTGGGGACAATGCCTGCTCTCTAGGGTGCAAGGGAGACTCAGGTGCTATTTACTCAACAGATTTTCCATAATTTGCTTTGGGAAAACAAGGTGTATAAATACCATGATTTCAGAATAAGAGACATTGTTTTGCATAACTGAACTGTTTCTTTTAACTCCACAATACTCTGCCTTCTTCTTACTGTCCACCTGTTAATATATTTGTTATTTTGAGGGACTGTCACATTTTATCTTAGAACAGTAGATGTCAAAAAAATCTAGGTGACATCATGGGCACCTGTGAGGCATCTAACACATAACTGTGGATTGATTGACCTGAATGTACAAAGCTTCGTCTATTTCTGGGAAGACTCTAAAAGAATCAATCATGGTGACATATAGCAATTAATAGTTAAAATATGAACAATACTGGTCATCTGATGATCCTTTTTGGTATTCTTTTTATACTTCAGGGTAATTATACAGCATTATCTATTGTCTCCTCTGGTCGGCCCTATAGCAATCATCTCCTGATTGGTGTCCTCCATAGAATCCCAGACTCTCTGTGTTGGAAGGGACCCCAGAGGCCATCTAGGTTAACCTTATCTGAAAAGTAGACCTGCCTACAACTTTCTTTTTTTTAAATTGACTTGTTTATTTACTTTTAGTTTACAAGATTCAGTTCCAGAATCACTTGAGTTTCAGATTTTCTTGTCTACAACTTTGTTGATGAATGATCACCATCCTTTTCCTGAATACCTCCAATGGAGTGGGGTCTGCTTACTACCTGAGACGGTCTAAAGCATTCTACTTTGGGACAGTTCTAATTCCCCTTATGTGAAAACTAAATCAGAAACTCCCCTACCCCAACCTCCAACCACTGTGCCTAGTTCTGCAGTCTGGCTCCAAGCAGGATAAGTCTAATAATCCCTGTTCTACATAAGAACTTTTTAAATACTTGAAGACAGCTATCATATTCTCCCTTAGTCTTCCCTTCCCTAGGCTAAAGAGCCCCAATTTCTAGGTCATGAATACAAGGCTCTTCATCATACTGTTTGTCTTCCTCTAGTTATTCTCTAGCTTATTCTTAAAATACTGTAATGGGAATGGAATGTAATACTCCAGATGTGGTCTGACCAGACCCTGCAGAGTACATTAAGACTTAGACTTCCTTATTCCTAGAAACAATCCCCTCTTCTCATGCAGCCTAAGTTAGCTTGAGCTGGCTCAACTGCCACATCACATGGTAGCACTCTTTTTTTCAATCTCTCCCTTCTCCAATTCCCTCTTCTCAAAGTTGCCAAAACAATCTTCCTAAGGCAGGTATAGATCTGTCCATGTCACTCCCCAGTTCAAGAATGGGCATGACTTCTTATTGCCTCTGGAACAAAATACCATCTACTTGGTTTGGCATTTAAAAGCCTTTCACCATTTGACTCCAGCCTACTATTCATAGTATCATCTTATTAATACAGTATTACAGTATTATTATTAATACAGTATATAAACATGAATAACATTCAGAATATATTATGAATAGTACATAATTAAGAGATGTTATTGATAATTATTTTATTAGAATAGAATAATTATAATACATTAGGACCTATATTATAATTCACAGTATATTATGAATTATATAATATAAAATATTATTCATATAATTCATATTACTCCCATTTACTCAAGCTGTTTTCTAACCAAACTGGCTAATTTGGTGTTCCTTAAATTCTGCTTTCCATCTTTTGCCTTAATGCCTTTGCTCAGAATCCTTTGAATGTCTAGAATACATACCCTCTCCTCACTTGCCTCTTGAAAACCTTAGTTTAACTTTAAAGGCTCAACTCAGAGTTCACTTACTCCCAATATAAGTCTGGTCTGCCCTGATCTCTGTATTTTTTAGGCTCTCATCCTCCTCAAATCATATTATATTTTACTTATTTATGGAAATAAGTAGCTTATAAACTCCTAAAGGGCAGGAACTGTTTTTTGTATTTGCATCCCTAATATTGAGCTTTGAAATAGTGTACTGAACACATCCTAATTAAATTGTGTCTCACTTGATAGCTTCATAAATAAGAAAGATTTAAGTTATTGAGAATGATAACTTTGGGGCGATTCTCAAAATAAAGACAGAGAGGACTGTACTGAAGTTATAATGTCAGGAGTTTGAAAAAACCAAACCACTATCAGATCATGTGATTTAGAGTTATGACACTTCATAGTTAAAGGGTTTTAACCTGGGATGCACCAGCTACCAATAGTTCTATTGATAGACTTTCAAGGGATCTATGAATTTGGATGGAAAAAAAAGACATCTTTATTTCAACATAATTGATTTCCATTATAATCTTGTGTATCTTAGTTTATGCATTTAAGGGCTTTATTCTGAAAAAAGGATCCAGAAGCTTCACCAGAGTCTACCTAAGAAGCCTGTGAAAGACACAAAAAGCTAAGAACCCCTGACCTGGTTCAACTGCATCACCTTTAGATGAGGAAATCAAGACCTAGAAAGAGGAAGCAATACACTACTATCTATGTTCTCTCTCTCTTCTAAACTTCCAGAAATCCTCCAGAATTTATGCAAAGATCTTAGGCCTGGAAAGAACCTTTTGGACATTTTATACAAATGTCTTCATTTTACAAGAAACAGAAGCTGAAGCTGGGAAGGGTTCCATGACTTAGCCTAAGTCACATAGATAGCAAATGGAAGCGTTGTATTTCGAATCCAGGTCTTAGGACATAAATCCAGGGCTCTTTGCCGCATACTGCTTTGGAAAACATTGTTTCTTTACTCAGATCCTTTCCGTGGATCCCTATTGCCTGCCACATAAAGTCCAAATGCCTTTGATTCGACTTCTAATCATCTAATTACTTATTTTATTTTTAGTTTTCAACATTTACTTCCACAAGATTTTGAGTTCCAAATTTTCTCCCTATCTCCCTACCCCCATCCCAAGAGAGCATGCATTTTTAGTATACCTTCCCCCAATCTACCCTCCCTTCTGTCATCCCCCCTTCACCTTTTATTCTCCCCTTCCCTTCTATTTTCCTGTAGGGCAAGATAGATTTCTATGCCCTATTGCCTGTATCTCTTATTTCCTAGTTGCAGGTAAAAACAATTTTTAGTGTTCATTTTTGAAACTTTGAGATCCAAATTCTCTCTGTTCTTCTTCCCTCTCCACTCATCCTCATCCTACAATATAGGTTATACATGTGTAGTTATGCAAAATACTTCCATAATAGTCATGTTGTGAAAGACTAACTATATTTCCCTCCATTCTATCCTGCTGTCCCCCATTTATTCTGTTCTCTCCTTTGATGCTGTCCCTCCTCAAAAGTGTTTGCTTTTGACTACTCCCTCCCCCACTGTGCCCTCCCTTCTATCATCCTCCCATCTTATCCCCTTTCCTTCTACTTTCATATAATATAGATTTCCATACCCAATTGAGTGTGTATGTTATGCCCTCCTTAAGCCTAACCTGATTCCCTCTCACCTCCCTGCCTTCCTCTCCACTGTAAAAACCTTTTCTTGCCTCTTTTATGTGAGATAATTTACCCCATTCTACCTCTCCCTTTCTCCTCCCAGTACATTCCTCTCTCTCACTCCTTCATTTTATTTTATAGATATCATCCCTTCATATTCAACTCACTGCATGCCCTCTGTAACATATATGTATATGTCTGCCCGTCTGTCTTTCTGTCTGTATCTTTCTCTCTCTCACTCTGTATGTGTATATATGTGTGTGTGTGTGTGTGTGTGTGTGTATGTGTGTATATGTACACATACACATTCCTTCCAACTACCCTGATACTGAGAAAGGCCTTATAAGTTACAAATATCATCTTTCCATGTTGGAATGTAAACAGTTCAACTGTAATAAGTCCCTTATGATTTCTCTTTCCTGCTTACCTTTTCATGCCTCTCTTGAGTCTTGTATTTGAAAGTCAAATTTTCCATTCAGTGTTGGTTTTTTTCATCAACAATGCTTAAAAGTCCTCTATTTCACTGAATATCCATTTTCCCCCTGAAGGATTATACTCATTTTTGCTGGGTAGGTGATTCTTGGTTTTAATCTTATCTCTTTTGACCGCCATAATATAACATTCTAAGCCCTCTGATCCCTTAACATAGAATCTGCTAATCCTTGTGTTATCTTCACCGTGACTCCACTATACTGGAATTGTTTCTTTCTGGCTGCTTGTAATATTTTCTCCTTGACTTGAGAACTCTGGAATTTGGCTACAATATTCCTAGGAATTTTCCTATTGGGATCTCTTCCAGGAGGTGATTGGTGGATTCTTTCCATTTCTATTTTCCCCTCTGGCTCTAGAATATCAAGGAAGTTTTCCTTGATAATTTCTTGAAAGATAATGTCTAGGCTCTTTTTTTGATCATGCCTCTCAGGTAGTCCAATAATTTTTAAATCATCTCTTCTGAATCTATTTTCCAGGTCAGTTGTTTTTCCAATGAGATATTTCACATTGTCTTCTATTTTTTTCATTCTTTTGTTTCTGTTTTGTTATTTCTTGATTTCTCATAAAGTCAGTAGCTTCCAGTTGCTCCATTCTAATTTTGAAGGAATTATTTTCTGCAGTGAGCTTTTGGACCTCTTTTTCCCTTTGACCAGTTCTGCTTTTTAAGGCATTCTTCTCCTCATTGGCTTTTTGGAACTCTTTCGCCATTTGGGTTAGTCTTATTTTGCTTTTGGTTTTGTTTTTTTGGAGAGGGGAAAGCAGGGCAATTGGGGTTGACTTGCCCAAAGTCACACAGCTAATAAGTGTGTCAAGTGGTGAGGCTGGATTTGAATTCAGGTCCTCCTGACTCCAGGGCCAGTGCTCTATTCACTGCACCACCTAGCTATCTCAAGGGTTAGTCTATTTTTTAAGGTGCTATTTTCTTCAGCGTTTTTTTGGGTCTCCTTTAGCAAGCTGTTGACTTGTTTTTCATGATTTTCTTGTGTTACTCTCAATTCTCTTCCCAATTTTACCCCTACTTCTTTTACTTGACTTTCAAAATCCTTTTTGGGTTCTTCCATGGCCTGTGAACAATTTATATTTTTCTTGAAGGCTTTGAATGTAGGAGCTTTGGCTTTGTTGTCTTCTGGTTGCATATTTTTATCTTCTTTGTCACCAAAGTAAGATTCTATAGTCTGAGTATCTTTTCTGCTATTTGCTCATTTTCTCAGTCAATTACTTGACTTTTAAACTTGTTGTTTAGGTAGGACTCTGCTTCCGGTGTGGAGAGTGTACTGTTCCAAACTTCAGGAGTTTTGTGTAGCTATTTTCTGAGATACTTCTTGGGGCTTGTAAATTTTCAGTTGTTCCAAGGTGGTATGGTCAAAGAAGAGGTGTTTACTCCTTTCTGGCCTGTGCTCTGGTCTGTGAGTGACCACAAGTATTATTTTATGCCTTGAAACTGCGAGGAGGATTCTCTCTTCACTATCTTTGCAAGCTCCTCCATGCTAGCACTCCTCCTTGCCCCAGGACTGCCACCCAGGACTGTGACCCAGATCTAATCAAGGCAAAGCAAGGAAATCCTTCCTCAGTGCCAGGAAATAGATCCTTGCAATCCCCCTCTGATCAGTTACTCAATCCTTGCACTGTCCATGGACCAAGAGATCCAATAATAGCCAGTGCTGCTGTGGCCACTTCTGCCACCCTGGGATTGGGGCTGGACCACACTTCTCTCTTCCTTAGGTCCCAATAGACCTTTCCTACTGACCTTCTAAGTTGTTTCTGGCATTTGTGCATTGAAAAGTCTAGAAACTACCACAGCTGCCAGTGATTTAGTTCCTGCTGGTGCACCCAGTGTTGGTCTGTGCTCCTCTCCCAGCCTGATGCAATAGGTCTTTCCTGCCCACTTTCCAGGTTGTCTTGAACTGCAAATTTGTTTCACTCTGTCATTTTGTGGGTTCTGCTGCTCTATAATTTGTTTAGAGTAATTTTTTAACAGATATTTACAGGTGTTTAGGGGAGAGCTCAAGCAAGTCCCTGCTTCTACTCTGCCATCTTGGCTCTGCCCCCTTCTAGTTCTTTAAAACTCATGCAAACTTGACTTTCCAAATTTATTATTGCTTTTTTAAATGTCATCTGTGCTATAGCTATAACCTGAGGCTACCATTCCCTATTTTTCCTTTTCTGTCTCCTTTGCTCCTAATGTTGCTTTGCCCCTCTAGACCTGTTGAATTCTTACACGTCCTTTAAAGTTCAGTGTTAATGTTAGCTCCTATAGGAAGTCTTTTCCAATCCCACAAGTGAGTAACAACCTTCCCTCCCACAACTTTCCCTGCTGATTTCATAACACATTGTATGGTCCTATTATATATATTTACCATGTGTTTTGTAATACACAGTGGTGTACATATCACCTCCTCCCTTCTTGGTTATAAAATTGGAGAGTGCAGTGGCTACATTTTATTTAAACTCTGTATTTCTGCTACTTTTTAGCATAATGTCTTACTAGATAGGTTGATGATAGATACTTAACACATGCTCGTTATTTCCCTTGGCACCTTTCTTGCTCTTGTATTCTTATCAAAGCCTGTTGCAGCATGTGTGTCCTGGCTCATAGATACTTCTGCTAACAGAAAGAGGCAAGCATCTGTTCATTCTGAGGTTCATCTGCTAGGCAGCAAAGAAGGATATAATCACTGTCTCCTGATGATGGTGAACTTCCCAATGCTGAACTGACCCTCTTGTTCTAAAGAGAGAGAGGAGGAATAAGCATTTACATAGTAGCTACTTTGTGCTAGGCACTGTACTAAATGCTTTACAAATATTATATAATTTGTTCCTCAAAACAATCTTGGGAGGTAGGTGCTGTTATTATTTCCATTTTATCACCGAGGAAACTGAGTCAGAGGTTAGGTGACTTGTCCAGGATCTAGTAAATATCTGAGATCAAATTGGAACTCAGGTCTTCCAGATGGCAGGCTCAGCATTCTATCCTCTATACCAACTAGCTGCCTTCAAATGAGCAAGGTGCACTGGAACCAGCTCTAACTGGCTTGTGAGCTGATTGTTAAATTTCCAGGGTGAGCAAATGCTCAGCTTAGAAATCTTTAATGGTATAAATCAAGGCTTGATTTATTGTTTTGTTGCTTTTCTAGACTTAAGAAACTGCTAGCAATGCTTATTAAACTTAAAGTTGTATGTGTGTACATTTCTCACCCCCAGAGACTTTATTGGCACATACTTGTATTGCTCATAAGCCTTTCTTGAGCTAAGTAGGAGTTTAGTGGAAGGCTCATGGAATGAAGTAATCATCTGACTAGAGATCTGGTAACTGTAAATTAATAATGATAATAAGCATCTATATAGTGCTTTAAGGTTTGCAAAGTTCTTTATATCCATTCTGTCATTTGAGGCTCAAAACAACCCTGCAAACCTTGTGCATGTTGAGTTCTGCTCCTTCTGATGGGAGGCAGATAGTAGATCTTTGGGAAATAGTTCATGTCTCAGTTGGCCCATTTTAGCTACCTTTTTGCTTCTGTGTGTGTTGGAGGGTGAAGGGTTTGGGGTGGGGAGGAGGGTTATGCGGTTACAAGTTGTAGTTGTAATCACCCATTCCACGACTGGACTGCCAATTGTGATACATGGTCAGAAATTTTGTGCCAGTAACCAATAAAGTCATACCATCTCTTTTGAAAAATGCTTGACCATCCATGAGTCAGAGGGAATTTTACTGCAAAAATTCATGACAGAATCTGCAGGAATGGTGCCAGGATGGCAGTACATCTGTGATAAAGTCCATATCCATTTGATAGCGAGGATATGGCAAGATGGCTAGTAACTTTCAGAATCCATCTCCATAGCCTCTCCTACTTAGAGCATCTTGAACAATGTCCCCAACATAGTAATCATTATCAAAATGCTTGTTTATTCATTCATTCATCTTCATGCATTCATTCACTCATTCTTGGTTCTCTGTCACCTGTCAAACTCCCAAGACAGGACCCAGGATTTAGAAGAAGTATACATTTTCTGTGTTGTTTATTTACACCAACCCCATTTAGAGGAGAATTGCTGACCTGTCCATTTTAATTCTTCTGGGTAAATTCAGCTGATAAAAAGTGTCACACAACAAAGGTACAACTTGATGTATGAGCTCATTAATTTTGTTCCAATGTAAGATATTGTAGGAAACCACCTTACTCACCTATTTAAATAAGTACAAAAGTTTTGTTGGATATCTGTAAAATTCCTATAGAGACTTGTGTTGTCTTTTTTTTTCCTTTTGAAAGGGGGCAGGGTAGACATTTGGTGCCAAAGCATAGGGAATATATGGTGTAGAAACTTCTCCTGCCAATGGAAGTTAGTAGATCTACAACTCGGAATTTTTGTATTTGGGAAAAACACCTCACATTTTACCTACAGTGGGCAGCGCGGCGGCTGCCATAGTTCTGTGGGGGTATTCTATATCACCGTATGTGGGGGAGACAGACTCCACCCTGGGGTACCACAAGGCGACCGCTAAAGAGGCTGCCTGCCCTCCCAAGGAAGAGAAGATTAGTTAGTAACTTCCTATTTAAACTGACTTCAGCAGCTATTCATACTTGTCATCTAAGAAACTTTATTAGTGGTGGAGGTAACCTTTTATAGCAAATAAAGAACCTTTTGGGGAGAGAATTGAAAAGTAGTTATGTAAAGGAGGGAATGAGAAGGGGAGAAATTGGAAGTAAAAAAACTAAATAGGAAGAGAGGGAGAGGAAAAAGAGAGAGAGAGAGAGAGAGAGAGAGA
>CM053595.1:196056251-196095010 GCA_028646575.1 Pseudocheirus occidentalis | reverse complement strand
AGGTGTTATTTTCTTCAGTCAGGTTGTTGACTCTCTTTTCATGATTTTCTTGCATCATTCTCGTTTCTCTTCCCAATTTTTCCTCCACTTCTCTTATTTGGCTTTCAAAATCTTTTGTAAGCTCATCTATAGCTTGTAGGCAGTCTACATGTTTCTTGGAAGCTTTTGGTGTGGGAGTTCTGTGTTGTCTTCCTCCCATTCCATGCTTTGATCCTTTCTGTCCCCAAAGAAGGAATCTAAAGTTGGATTGTTGTTCTTACTTTGCTTCCTTTGCCTGATCATGTTGCCAGTGAATTACTTGACTTTTTAGCTCTGTGGAACTCTGCTTCCAGAGGGAAAAGCTCTGTCCCAAATTGCCAGGGTTTTCACAGCTGCCAGAGCCATTGGGAGGCTGCTGCAGCCCCCACCAGCTTTGGTTCACTGAAAATGCACCCCAGGACCATCACCCAAGACCATGATCCAGATCCAGGCCACTCAACACAAGAGCACTTAGCCTCTGAATGATGGCTTGGCCCCCCCGGCAGTCTGCAGGCCAGGAGCTCTGAAGCAGCCATGTGGAAGCAGCTGCAGGGCCACCACTTCTGCTGCTTCCTTGCCCTGGAAGCAGTTTGGCCAGACTGCTTTTCTTCCCCCAACTTTAGCTGAGTTCCACTGACTTTCACTTAGTCCTTGTTTCTAATGGCTTGATAAGTCTGGAAACTGCCACAGCTGCTGTTAATCCACTCTCCTGAAGGCTCCAGCTGCAGCTTGTCCTGGCCACCCAGGAGCCACTCTGCAGTTTCAGGCTGGGCTGGTTTCAACTCCCAGTGCTGCAATAAGCCCTTTGGGCTGAGCTGCCTTCAGTGGGAGATGTATGTTTTTCTGTTGTGAGCTTTGGAGCCCTAAAATTTGTTTAGAGTCATATTTTATGGGTATTTGAGATGGCTATGTGGGAGCTACGGAACCTTGTGGCTTCTATGCCACCATCTGTCACCTAATTTTTTTTTAACAAAAATCAATGCATTTTTGTGAATTTTGGCATTTTTCACAAAATGTAAAATAAACACTTTGATTCCATAGGTGATTGGACCAGACTGTAATAAAATAAATTTCAGAAAGTGCTTAAAGGTTTGCAAAGCACTTTACAAATGTTATCTCATTTGATCTCAAAACAAACTTTGGAAATAGGTACTATTATCCCCATTTTACAGATGAGAAAACAAGCTGAAAGAGCTTGCCCAGGGTCATATTGATAACAAATATCTGCAGCAGGATTTGAACTCATCTTCTGACTCCAAGTCTATTACACTATCTCCTGAACTACCTGCCTCCCTAAGCAAAAGTTCCCGAAATTGAGTTAATGGTCTTGTACAGACCCAGTTCAGGTATTGCACAAATACCAAATAAGATTTGGATCTTCTCTAGGCACAGAGCAAAATTTTAACAATATGATACTCTAAGAGCCTTTGACTGAGAAGCAACTTTTTTAAGGATTTCATTTTTCCTTAAAATTCTTACAGGAATTATAACACTTACTTGGATAAATGAGAAGCCACCCACCTCCTGGAAAAATGACTGGAAAAATCAATGAAGAACAATCTGTTGTAACTTTCCCAACACTTCCTAATAACTAGTTACAGAGAGATGTTTCAGCACTTCTAAATTTTGGCCTTCTGCTCCTTGTCATCTGTTGATCTTGAAACAAAGTCTATTTGTCTATCTCCCAGGACTTTCTGACCTACTCCATTTCCAACTTCATCTGGTTCCCTCCACCCCTTAGAAAAACCAAAGTGACCCTTTGCTCCTGGGGGCCCACAATATAGATGCCCAACTTAATATACACACCTAATTGTACTAGCTCACTCACTGCAGATCAGAACACCCAAATTCAAGAGATCCACCAGCCCAAGCCTCCCTGGTAGCTTGAAATCTTAGGTATACAACATCATACCCAGCAAAATTTCTTCCCAACTTATTCACACTTTCTCTTCCCCCAAATACTTGTCTCACTTCTAACTAAAACATTATCAAATGCAAATGATGGCAGATGAGATAACTTCACTTTAGATTCCATGCCACCAGAGAAGGGAAGGAAGAAGTAAAGAAGAGGGATAGGGAGAGAGGATTCTGGGAAGATGGTAGAATAGGCCAGAAAATTCTAACCTCTCCCGACTTCCCTACCAAACAAGACAAAATAGCACTTCAGGGTGAACATAGATCAGTAAAAATAGGGGCAGAACAGTGGTTCTCCCAGGACAACTGGAAAAAAATCAAGGAAAAATATCACAGGACTGAGGTTTGGTTCCTGCAGTTTTGGTCTCTGCCCAAGCTAGTTCTGTTGAAATAGCAAGAAGTAAACCTAGCTGGTTAGGAGGTAGCCTTGGCCCCAGCTATAGGAATTTTTACCTCCCTGACAGTGCAGAGTGTCAGGCATCTGAGGAGAGGAAAACTGATGGAATCTTTGCTGTCCTGATAAAGGATGCCAGGCCCAGTGATTATAGAAGCAGTGGGGTAGGCACACTACTGGCTTTGGACACTTACAGGAGGGTGGAGTTCTTGGTTTTGATTCTAGGCCAGACGGGAGAACTAAAAGAGGACCTGCACCATCCCCATATCCCATACCCTAGGACTAGAGGTGATCACTATTACTATTGCTATTTTTAAAAAAAGAGCAGGTAAAAGAGAAAGAACCCAACTATAGAAAGTTAACTATGGAAACAGAGAAGACCAGGGTTCATCTTTAGAGAATACCGAAACAAAAACAAAGCCTCTCCTACCCCAAATACTAACATCAAATGGTCACTCGCTGAGAAAGAATTCATAGAAGAACTTTAAAAAAACTGTAAAAATCAGATGAGACAGGAAAATGTATTTAAAAAAAAAGAATAATCCAAGAAAAACAAGATTATGAAAAGATAGCTAACCAACTGGAAAAGATCCATAATCTTAAGGAAGAAAACAACTACTTGAAAATTAGAATTGGGTAGGGGGAAGTCAGCAAAGTTAGAGACCAAGAAATAAAACAAAATATAAAGAATGAAAAAAATAGAAGAGAATGTGACATCTCATAAGACAACTAATGTGAAGAACAGATCAGAAAGAGAAAACATAAGGATAATCGGACTACTTGAAAGCTATAATCAAAAAAATAATCTTATAGCACAATAGTATTCCATTACATTCATATACCACAACTTGTTTAGCCATTCCCCAATTGATGGCTAAACAAGTTGTGGTATATGAGTGCAATGGAGTACTGTTGTGCTATAAGAAATGAGGAGCAGACAGACTTTAAAACAACCTGGAGAGATTTATATAAACTGATGCTGAGTGTGGGGAGCAGAACCAGGAGAACTTTGTACACAATTATAGGCACATCATATCTCTGATAACTACCTTTGATAGATTGGGCTCCTCTCAGCAATGCAAGGTTATAAGACAAACTCCAAAAGACTCATGATGGAAAGAGATATTCACATCCAGAGAAAGAATTATGGAGTCTGAATGCAGAATGAAGTGAGCTACTTGCTCTCTTTTTTGTTTTGTTTCTTTTTTCTCATTGTTCATTCCATTGGTTATAATCTTTCTTTACAACTTAACTAATGTTTAATGTGAATGTATTTGTAGAACCTATATTGGATAGCGTGCTGCCACAGGGAGAAGGAAGAGGAGAAAATCTGGAACTCAAAAGCATGTGGAACTGAATGCTCTAAACTAAAAGTAAGTCAATTAAATTTTTTTAAAAAAAGGATCTAGATACAATAATGCAAGAAATAATTAAAGAAAATTGTCTTGGAGTGTTAGAATAGCAGGGGAAAGTAGAAATAGAAAGAAAAAAAACACCACCAATCACCACCTGAAAAAGATCCTACAAGGGAATATCTGGCCAAATTCCCCAGCTCAAGAAGAAAATATTATGAGAAACAAGAAAAAAAAAGGACAGACTACTTTTTTATACGAGGAAACGTAAACTGCATGTCTAAGACAGCAATTAGTAATTAGGTAGTTTGAAAGAAAGAT
Source organism: Pseudocheirus occidentalis (assembly GCA_028646575.1). NCBI lineage: Eukaryota > Metazoa > Chordata > Mammalia > Diprotodontia > Pseudocheiridae > Pseudocheirus > Pseudocheirus occidentalis. Next base: position 196,091,011 of record CM053595.1, on the reverse strand, counting down.
TGGGGTAGAGCTGAATATGATATGATTCTAAAAAATAATACCGTTTATGAAAAGGTAAGAAGAGTTGGGTAGGTAACAGGAAGACAAGGTAGCAGGTAGAAGTAGAGGAATCAGGAAGGATAGGAAATAAGAGATACACACAAATATAAAATAAAGATCAGGAATAGAATTTATTAGGGAAAAAAGCCAGGGTAGTAATCATGATCTCAAACAATGTTAAAGCCAAAATAGATTTAGTCAAAAGAGAAAAATAAGGAAACTACACTATATGTCAGCCATATTAATCAATATTATTTTAGACTATTTAAAATAACTATACAATATAAGATTGAAATGTTGCTATGGTGTAGGAAATGAGTTGGTAGATTTAGAAACATATGGAAAGACTTGCACTTATGAAGGAAGATGTTATCCACCTTCAGAGAAACAGAGCCCAAACAAGCACAGTACAGTTTTACAAACAGATGTATATGAAGGTATGTGTGTATATATGTGTATGATTATAGATATCTATGTATATGCATGTATGTCTATGTGTGTCTATATGTGTATATGTATAGACATGCAAACACATCTGTGTGTACGTACATGAGTATGTAAGTGTGAGTGTGAGAGTGTGTGTGTGTATGTGCGTGCACGCGTGTAATTGTAGCCTTCTTGGGGAGGAAGGGGGAGAGAATAAAGTAAAAAGTGCACAACAGAGAACAAAATAAAACCTACAAGGAAGTAAAGAAAAGATGAACAGTCCTGAACACAATATGTAGTACTTACTGTATAGGCTTTCTTGAAATGGAAATTTATTGCTTTATATTTTGAATCCTCTCTTATGTTCTGCTATGCATATAGCAATGCTTTTTAAAAATATTATTGTATATTTAAGTTTGTTTCTTTTTTCTTACTTTGTATTTGTTTAAAATTTACCAAAAAATGAGGGATGGGGGAACCCTTTATATAAGATAACCTTCCAGATAAGAGAATTTAAGATACCACGTGATACTTCTGGCAAAATATCATTTCACAGAGAATTTAGGTGTAACTTTTGTAAAAAAAAAAAATCAATGAATTATCTAGAAAAAATACTATTAGACAGAAAGGTAGCAGAATCTATTTAATAACGAAGTGGTTTGTTGGGGTTTTTTAAATTACTTTTTTAGAAAAAAGAGAAAGTCTAAAAGATACACAAGGTTCACACAGTAAATTGTCAATGATTAGTTCTTTTTTATGCCTTAACACTGACACAAAAGTTACACACTACCCCAGTGTTGTGTAGAGCATGAACAGAATGTACACAATAGAAGATGCAATGAGTATCCAATTTTAAATGATATAGGGCTTCCTCTTTCAAAATGCAAGCCAAAAACTAACTGAAAACCAAGAAATTTTAATTATATGCTCTGTTGCTACATATGTATTTAAAATGTTTGCCTCTCGTTCAGGAGCCAGGATAAACCAAATGCAGAATACAATGAAAAATTATATGACTCACTTTCACTATTAGGCCATAGCAACAACAGACAATAGTAATGTCCCTTTGGTTGGTTTTTAATGCAGAATGACAAAATTTCTAATTTCTGTCTTGCTTTTTTCCTCTTTTCCTTTTCAAATCTTTTAATCACATTTCTGAGGTGGAGGTACTTTATGTCTTCTGGGCATTCTTCAGGTTCCACTTCTACCCAAAGATGATGCACTAAAGAGAAAATAAAGATCAGAAGATGAATAAGAATTCCCTTTTGCAATATGATCTAATGAAATTTAATTTTTAAAATACCCGTCATTTGCAAGGATTCTGACCCCAACTTCATTAATTCTTCTAAGTTTATTCTCTTAGTTCAGAGTCTTCTAAGAAAATTAATCTTATGAGGCCATTTTGAGTGTTGACCATCCATCTCTGACACAGATCAACTGATGATGTTATCTCTGTATCACGAATGCACTCACACTTTTACAATGAAGATCTGCTTGAGTCCTCCTATTAATGCTCCTCCTTTTATTTTTATTATTCATCAAGCTCCTCATTTTATTTTTTATTTACTTATCTGTATACACATCATATTCCCTTTAGTACTGAATGTAAATTCCCTGAGAGCAAAGATTGTTTCAGTTTTTTTCTATATCACTAGTGCCTATACCCAGCAAGCGTTTAATAAATAGCTGCTAAATTAAATTACTCAAAGAAGTGCAGAGAACGTCTCTAAATTCTGTGTGAGGAAAAGAATAAAACAAGTTCTTTCCTTAAATGCCAAGGATTTAAGTTAAAGTACAACTGACTGAGCTACCACACTGCCAAATGATCAACTATATTCAACATAACCAAGTTCTCTGGGGGAAAAAAAATATCCTGTCTCTTCCTTTTAAAAATGTGAATCTCTTACTTTCAAGGATCACTCATTTTCTAACTTTACTGACACTTACCAAAGAATTCAAAACAATACAAATGCTCAGCCACTTCTGCCTCTTATTTTGCCTGACTTTCTTCAAGGCTAAGTTCAAAGCCCACCAGCTGCCAGCAGTATTTCCTGGTCATCCACCCAACCCACCCTTGACCTGCTAATGCTGCCCCTTCTGTACTATCTTTATCCATGCTACATGTGCCCAGTGATTTACATGTTGTATCCCTGATGGAAGGCCCTGGGCTTTGTGGTTTGGTTTGGTTTGGGTTTTTTTGCTATTCTTTGTATTCCCATAGCTTAACAAAGTGTCTGGCACATAGTTATTCCTTTAACAGAAACTGCTGATTGACAAATTATTCTGATAAAAGCAGATGAAAATATTCCTCCTATAATACTCAACATAGGTCAGCTCCTGAATAGAAGGGAAAGTACATAGGTAGGTAAATACCCATATTAAATAAACAATGTTCATATGGAGGACATCCCAGTTCATCTGTTACTGCTATGCTGTGAAGTAGGTTCTAGGTCCTCTAGGGTCATACTAAGCATACAGGCTTGACTTAGAGCTAGTCCAATTTAATAGAAGCAGAAGACATTAAGAAGAGGTAATAAGAATACACAAAAGAACTACAAAAGCAAGATCTTAACATCACTGATAACCATGATGGTGTGGTTTTTGATCCAGAGCCAGATACTCGGGAGAAGGAAGTCAAGTGGGCCTTAGGAAGCATTGCTTAAAAAAAAAGGTGTGGGGGGGGAGGTAGTGGAGGTGACAGAATTCCAGCTGAGTTATTTAAAAATCTAAAAAGAAGATTCTATGCAAGTGCTGCACTCAATATGCCAACAAATTTGGAAAACTCCACAGTGGTCACTGGATCAGAAAAGATCAATTTACATAACAATCCTAATGAAGGGCAATGCCAAGGAATGTTCAAATGACCAAATAAATTGTGCTTAATTCATATGCCAGCAAGGTCATGTTTAAGATTCTGCAAGCTAGGCTTCTGCAATATGTGAACTCAGAATTACCAAAAGAGCAGGCTGGTTTTTTAAGAGGGAGAGAAACTACAGATTAAGTTGCCTACATTAGCTGGATTACAGAGAATGAAAAGGAGTTTCAGAAAACCATCTACTTGTTTCATTGACTACACTAAAGCCTTTGTATGGATCACAGTAGTAAATTCTCAATGAGATGGGAGTAACATCATCTTTTTGTCTGGGAAGCCTGTATGCAAGCCAAGAACCAACAATTAAAACTGAATATGGAATACCTGATTGGTTTAAGATCAGAAAAGGAGGACAACAAGGTTGTAGAGTATCACATTATTTATTTACCTTATGCAGAGTACATCATGCAAAATGCCAGGCTGGTTTAATCAAAAAGCTGCTGAGAGAAACAGCAATAATCTCAGATAGGCAGATGATACTACTCTGATGGCAGAAGTAAAGAAGAAGTAAGAAGCCTCTTGAGGAGGGTGAAAAAGAGTGCAAAACCTAGCTTGAAGCTTAATATAAAAAAAAAAACTAAGATCCTGGCAACAGGCCCCATCACCTTCTGAAAAATGGATAAGAAATGGAAGCAGTATCTTATGTTCTTGGTCTCAAAGATCACTGCAGATGGCAACTGTAGTCATGAAATTAAAAGACGCTTGCTCCTTGGAAAGAAAGCTATGGCAAATCTGGAAATCTGGACAGCATACTAAAAAGTAGAGACATCACTTTGCTGACAAAGGTCTATATAGTCAAAGGTAAGTTTTTTCTAGTGGTAATGTATGGCTGTGAAAAGTTGGACTATAAAAGAAAACTGAGAACCAGAGAACTGATAATTTCAAATTGTGGTGCCAGAAGACTTTTGAACATCCTTTGGACAAAAAGGTGGTCAAATCAGTCAACATTCAAAGAAATTAACTCAGGCTATTCACTGGAAGGTCAAACACTGAAGCTTAAATGCTTTGGCCACATAATGAGAAGACAGCACTCATTGGAAAAGACCCTGGTATTGAGAAAGATTGAAGGTAAAAGGAAGAGAAGACAGCAGAAGATAAGATGGATAGATGGTATCACGAAACTAACAAACATGAACTTGGACAGACTTTGAAAGACACGGGAGAATAGAAGGGCATGGCATGCTATGGTCCATGGGATCATGAGGAGTCAGACATAACTGAACAACAAGAGAGACAGCCCAAGCAACTATGGACAGCCTGGGCAATCCAAGAAATTATAACCTCTGTGAGATATGGCCCTGTCATATTCTGTGGTGACATCACAAATATTGGTTGAAATGAACTTAAAGCAGGCAATGGGTTCTGCATAACAGAGCCAATGCAAAATATAGCTACTTATAGACCACAGTGTGAATCATCAGGAGTACATTATATCAGTTGCTCAGAGTGAAGAACAACCACCCACTTGCTTTAAAGTACAAAGATGTACCCATATCTAATAAGTATAAATGCCTGAAACTTCTTAAAGATTTACTCTTTCTGTGCAGTGCCATGGCAAATTAGATGCTATTAATAGTTTCCACATTTATTCTATGAGGGTCTGGCTGCTGGGAGGTTCCTCAGGTCATGCCTTTGAATCATATGAACCCTATTTTGTCAGCAGAGGTCAAGAGCTATGTTTCAGAACTTGTTACTCTGGGGATTCTGACTGAACACAGAATGCAATTGAATTTACAGCTACTAATTGTTCTTTTATATTGTATAATAGTATTATTTACAGTGCGCTATATTATATTGTTTTACATTGCATAATAGTACAATAACACATTATATTAGTATATTATGGTACTATACTTAAATCTAAAATAACTGATGTAAGGCAGGTAGCATTAACATCAAGAAAAAAAAGCTTTCAAAAAAATTCATATCTGGATCCATCTTAGGGAATCTAAGGACTGGAAGGAGCACTCAAAGGTCATGTAGTCCAGTGATGTCAAACTCAAATAGAAACAGGGCCACTAAAGCATACAAAAAGGTTCCTTCAGTCACATATTGACTTAGAAAACCATACGTTAACATCACGCTTTACTGTATTTTATTTATTTTGTTAAGTTATTTCTCACTTTAATCTGGTTTTAGGTCACACTTGGGAAAATGGAAGGCTACATACTATCATGGGCAACCTGTCTGATACCACTGTTAGTCTAGCCCAATGGTTCTAACATTTTTTCAGCCAACGACTTTTACCCCAATAATTACATGCCTTAGCCTACTTCCACTAAAAAATTCCTCAGAATTCCTGGGAAAGGAGTGTTAATACTTTATTCTTACTGATTTTCTATCACATTTTCCACCACAACTGCTCCAAATTTTCTCTATTCTCCAAGTTCCCGTACTTACAGCAGATTATTTAGCCTCCTATTTCACTGAAAAGATTGATGTTAAGTTAATGGCAGTTTTCTCAAATCCTTAACTCTATTCCTATAAAGTTTTTGAACAATATCATCTGTTCCCTTCTCCTAATTCAACCAGCTGGTATATTCTGCTCTTTCTACTATAACATCTCTTTAGATGTCCCCTTCTCTTCATTCACAAACCCACCATCCTGGTTCAGGAAGAAGAAGGTTTACTCTCTGCTAAAGTTACCTTCTCTCCCTGTGCTCTTCTCCTACCTCTACTCTTCTAAGCCAAATGTCTTTATTTTTGTTTAAACTGATGGCAACTTTAATATTTATAGTAGTTATATGTGTGTGGTTTAAAATTCACTTCTTGACACTTTTTTGTTATTTAGTATCTTATTTTTTCCTCAGTTACATGTAAAAACAATTAGCAATTGTTTTTAAAACTAAGTCCCAAATTTTCTCCCTTTCTCCCTCCCTAGCGCAACACCCCCCCCCCAAGAAAGCAAACAATTCAATATAGGTTATATATGTAGTCATGCAGAACATTTCCATAACAGTCATGTTGTGAAAGAAAACAGGCCAAAAAAAGCCAGCTCAAGAAAAATAAAGAAAAAGAGGTATGATTCAATCTGTATTCAGACACCATCAGTTCTCTCTCTCTGGGGATGAATAACATTTTTCATCATAAGCCCTTCAGTCATCTTAGATGTTGTATTGCTGAAACAGTTAAGTCATTCACAGCTGATTATCTTGCACTATTGCTGTTACTTTGTACACAGGACATTTCACTTTGCAACAGCTCATGTAAGTCTTTACAGGTTTTTCTGAAAGCATCGGGCTCATAATTTCTTATAGCACAACAGTACTTCACAATCACATACCACAATTTGTTCAGTCATTCTCCAATTGATGAGCATCTCCCTCAATTTCCAATTCTGTGCCACCAGAAAAGAGCTGCTATAAACATTTTTGTTTACCCAAGTCCTTTTCCTTTTTTTATCTCATTTAGGGTTACAGACCTAGTAGTTGTACTGCTAGGTCAAAGTTTTATAGCCCTTTGGGGACAGTTCCAGATCTTTCTATAGAATGGCTGAATTAGCTCACAACTCCAACCATGCATTAATGTCTCATTTTTCCCACATCCCCTCCACTATTTGTTATTTTCCTTTTGTTTCCTATTAGTCAATCTAATAGGTATGAGGCAGTGCCTCAGAATTGTTTTAATTCACATTTCTCCAATCGACAATGAGTTAGAACATTTTTCATATGGCTAGAGAGAGCTTTGATTACTTCATCTGGAAACTGTTCACATCTTTTGATCATTTATGAATTGGGGAATGGTCTTCTTATTTTTATAAATTTGACTCAGTTAATCACATGTTTAAGAAATGAGGCCATTATCAGAGAAACCTGCTTCAAAAAAATTTTTTTTCACAGTTACTACTGCTAACTGCATTTCCCTTCATCCTATTCTCCTCTCCATTTATTCTATTCTTGCTCTCTTTTATCCTGTCCCTCCTCAAAAGTGTGAGGAGTACCCCCTCCCCTAATCTGCCCTCCCTTATATTATACCACCCCTTCTCTTATCCCTTCCCCCCACCTTCTTTCCTGTAGGGTAAGAAAGATTTCTATATCCAATTGTTAAGACTCTGCTTCCATGGTGGAGGGTGCATTGTCCCAAGTTTCAGGGATTCTGTGCAGCTGGGTTTTTTTTCAGTTCTTCCAAAGTGGTATGATCTAAGAAGAAGGTTTACTACTCTACTGTTCTGTAAGTGACCACAAACACTCTTGTTTGCCCTGGAACTGTAAGGAGCTCCACCCCCCTACTCTGGGCACAAGCTCTGGTGTATATGTACTCCTCCCTGCCCTGGGACTGCTACCCAGGACTCTGCCCCAGAATGGAATATGGGCAAAACAACAAAGTCCTGCCTCAGTGCTAGCAAAGAGACCCTTGCAATCTCCTTCTCAGCAGTTGTTCCACCCCCTTACTGTCTGCAGGTGAGAGTTTTGGAAGCAGTTGTTGCTGCTGCTAATTCACTACCTCCCAAAGTTGGCTCCTGGTTTGCTAGGGTTAGTCTGTGCTACTACAGCAAGTGCTAGACTGTGCTCTATTTTCACACAGATGCAACAGACCTTTCTTGGCAACCTTCTAAGTTGTCTTGAGCTGAAAATTTGTTTTGCTCCATCTTTTTGTGTGTTCTGCTGCTCTAGAATTTCTTTAGAATCATTATTTAAAGGTATGTGGAAGTGTTTGGGGGAGATCTCAGGCAAGTCTCTGTCTTTACTCTGTCATCTTGGCTCCACCTCCTCTTTTATTCCCCAAATTTCTTTTAAAAGCCGTCTACTACCAGCACTTCCATTTTCTCTCTTCCACCCCTTGAAGTATGTTTTCTATACTCACCACTCTAATGAAACTCTTTTTTCAAACGTCACCAATCAACTTCCTTGTTACTACATCCAATGGCCTTTTTTCAGTACTAATCTTCATCACTAGAAATAGTGATTGCCTTCTACTTCTGATGTGTTATTTCTTCTCTTAGATTCCTAGTTTTCTTCTTGATCCTCTAAACAATTCTTTGACAATTCTTCCCTTTATGAATCCTGTTCTCCAAGTTTCAATCCAACAACAAACCCATAACATTCTAATACTTCTCTTATACCCCCTTTCTCCCTTAACATTATCATCTACTTCCATAGTTTCAACTAGCATGTCTGCACAGATAAACCCCAAATTATCTCCAAACTTGACCTCTCACTCAGTATCCATACCTATATGCCCAGTTGCCTCTAAGATATTTCCACAGAGATATCCCATTGGTGCCTCAAACTCAATATGTCCCCAATTAATTTTATTATCTGTTCTCTTTAAACTTCTCCTCCAACTTTGCTTTTCTATATGTAGTAAAAATCATTTTTTAAAGTCTGGTATTACTTAGAACTCTTTCATCCCCCACATCCATGATATCCAAGTAGTCACCCATGCTAGGAATAACTACCTTACATCTGTTCCCTGCCACCATCCTAATATAGGCCTTAATTACCACCATATTAGACTATTATAACAGCCTCCTAAATAGTACTTCCCACCTCCACTACCTGCCAGCTCTAATCCTTTCTTCATATTGTGAACACATTTATCTTCCTTATGGATAGAACTGTTCATGAGATTCCTCCCCTCAAAATCTTTCAGCATTCCATATAATCTGAGAAAAGTTCGTACTCTTCAACTTAGCATTCAAAGTCCTCCATAATCTTTCACCACCTTGAATTTGAAAATTTATCTCATGCTAATCCCCTCAAAACACTCCATTCCACACAAATGAAACTGTTTCTTGTCCTCATACATGCTCTGTGTTTCCTGCCTCTGCACTTTGCTCAGACTTTGCTTTATGGCCGGCTTCCTTTAAGTCCCAACTACAATCTCACTGTCTCCAGGAAGCTTTTCTCAATTCTTCTTAATTCTAGTACCATCCTGCTGTTAATCATGTCCTATTTATCCTGCATGTAGCTTGTTTGTAAATATTTGCTTCTTGTTGTTCCATTAAATGGTGAGCTCCTTTAGGGCAGGGACTGTCTTTTGCCTCATTTTATATCCTCAGCACTTAACACAGTGTCTGGCACATTCTTAAAATTCATTGACAGATTGAAAATCCTTCCTCCATTTCTATCTGTTGAATCCCTCCAGGAATACAAAATTGAGCATTTAAAGCCCTCCATAACCTTACCTCCCTATCTTTCTAGACTTCTTACACCTTACTCTCCTACACATACTGTTCCATCTAGTGACACTGGCATCCTGACTTCCACAAACAAGACACTCCATCTCTTGTTTCCAGGCATTTTCTCTGGATGACCCTCATGCCTGGAATACCCTCCCTCCTCTATTCCATCTATTGACCTCCCTGGATTCCCTTCTGTCCCAACTAAAATCCCACCTTCTAAAGGCAGCTTTCCCTAACTCCTTTTAAATTTGATGCCTTACCTCTGTTAATTATTTTCTAATTATCCTGTATATAGCTTGGTTTTTAAATATGTCTTCACATATTGTCTCCCCCATTAGAATGTAAGTACCTTGAGGATAGGGGGTGTCTTTTTTTACCTTTTTTTGTATCCCCAGCACTTAGTACATGCCTAGCACATAGTAGGTGCTTGATAAATGTTTACTGATTGGTAGATCCAAACCATTCTTTAAAGCTCAATTCAAATTATCACCTACTCAAGGAAGTTTTCTTTGATTCTCTAATTTGCTCTCTATTTCCCAACATCTTCTTGGCTTGATTTTGACTCCACCAACATCATGCTTCCCCCAGGAGAAGCTCATTACCAGAAATCTCATCATCACTGAGGTTGCTTCAGCTTTGATACTTGACAGCTTCACAACTCCCTCAGCTGCTTCTCTCCGACTGGAAGATTAGAGAATGGAGTAAAAAGTTGTCCCTAAAGCCTCCCTTTATAGAGAGTTTAGAATTTATCAGCAATCTCTCCATTTCTCTCCAGCTTCTCTGAATGATTTTGATTCCACAAAAATCATGCCCCCATCCCAGGTACCCTCAAGCAGCAATCCTTCCCGACCACTTTTCAGCTTTCTTTTGTGTACTATCTTCCCCCATTAGATTGTAAGCTCTTTGAGGGCAGAGCCTATCTTATTATTTCCACCCCTAGTGCTTAGCAATGTGCCTGCAACATAGTAGGCACTTAATAAATGTTTATTGAGTCCTTACTACCCCTTCAATCAAACCTCAAAAAGGTAATTTGTTTACTCTTCTTATATATTTATCATGTGTCATTTTGTATTTGTTCCATGAGGTGAAATAAATAGCACACAAGAATACAGACAAAAGTTGCACAGAATAACAAGGAATAATTGGGTTGCAATGTTCATCAATGCAGGAAATAGTCACGTCAATGATCTCATTGAAATATAGTTGCTTGTGCTAACTGGTAACATCACAAATTCATGTTATCCAGCCCTAAATGCTCCAAGGAAGTCCTTTTATTCATCTCTAATTCATTCCCTGTCTCACTTCCAAGAGAAGTTATTCTAAACCTTTTTTCATTGTCCTCAAGCACCCCATACTTCTTAGTCTTCCCCACTGTCTCTAAGAACTTGGGCTCTTACTGTACTGAAAAAACTGAGGTCATTCAACATGAGCTCCCTTTTTTCCCCATTTCCTTCATCTCAAAACTCCTTGATATAATCTCCCATTCTTTCCTCCTTTCCCTCACAAAAGATGGCCCTTATCCTTGCCAAGACAAAATCTCCACACACACACACACACACACACACACACACACACACACACACACACATAATCCAGTCTTCTGCTTCTTTTTCTTTTTTTCCAACAGACTGAATTCTCAATCATTTCCATTTTTAATTTCTAAGCTCTCCCTATTAACTTGCTCCCTCTCTACTGCTTTCAAAGTCTCTTCCATCCTTAAAAACCTCTTCACTAGTCCTTATCTCAAGCTCTCGTCTATATCCCTCCTCCCTTTCTCAGTTGTGCTCCTTTAAAAACCTATGTGTATTTGCTGTCTTTTACTGCTCTCTCCAAAGTTACCAATGTTCTCTTAATTACCAAATCTGATCAGTTCTTTTCTCAGTTCTTCTCTCCAACTACTTGCTGCATTTGACAGGTCTGACCACCTCTTCCTTGTGGATGCCCTCTCTTCTTTAGGTGCTCGCGACACATCTATCCTGTTCTCCTCTTACCTATCTGACCGTATCTTCTCAGCTTCTCAGCCTTGTTAGCTGGCTTAACATTCACATCTTGATTCCTAATTGTAGATGTTCTCCAAAGTTCTGTCCTAAGCCCTATTCTCTTCTCCCTCTATACTCTCTCTTGGTAACCTCTTCAGCTAACATGGGTTTCACATCTATTTATCCAGCCTTAGCATTTCCCACAAGCTTCAATATTGCATCATCGGTTCCTCAATGAACATTTCAAACTTGCTATTTCCAAGGCATCTTAAATAAAGCACATCTAAAATTGAACTCATTATCTTTCCTCCTAAACCCTTCCCTAATGCAAATATCCCTATTTCTCAAGAAAGTACCCCTAGTTCTTCCTGTCTCTCAGATTCATAATCTCAGTATTATCTTTGAATTCTCACTCAAGATATCCAATTACCAAATCTTCCTGTTTTTACCTTCAAAATGTCTTTTCCATCTGACCCCTTATCTATATTCACACAGTTACCATCTTGATTCACAGACTCATCACCTCTCCCCCACATTACTTCATCAGTGTTGGTCTCCCTGCCTCATGGCTCTGACCACTCTAATCCATCCTGCAAAGCACAGCTAAAGTAATCTTCCTTAAAGCACAGATGTGACATATGACTCTCCTACTCAATCAGTGGCTTCCTATTAACCCTAATACAAGATTACCAATTCATTCTTTAATGTTTAAAGTACTTCACAGTCTGGTCCTAACCTATCTTTCCAGCCTCACTAGATAGCACTCCCTCTCCTGACTCTAGGACACAGTCAAACTGGCTTTCTCTCCCTTTCTCACTTATGACACTCCATCTCCTTTCTCTGGTCCTTTGCATTGGCAATCCCATGTCATTGGAATGCATTCTCTCCTTATCTCTGCCTCACAGAGTCCCTCTCTTTCCTCTGGGATGTAAATCATGCACCATGAAGCCTTTTCTGATTCACCTGAAGTACTAATGCTTTATCTCTCAAACTACTTTGTATATATTTATTTTTATTCACTTTATGTGAATAAATTTGTTTTCCTTCTCTTTCCCACTCCCCCATTAGAATATAATCTCATTGTGCACAGGGACTGTTTATTCTTTGTATTCATAACCTTAGTGCCTAGAACAGTAAACACAGTAACGCATTAATATTTTTTGATTTAATTTCTGGCTGACTTGTGTTTGTTGTCTTCATGTTAGCCTCTAAGTTCCAAGAAGGCAAAAAGCATGACTTATTTAAATTTGTTTCTCTCCCTTTACCTGGCACAGTAAGTATTTTGGATACAGAAGGTACTTAATAAATGTGAGTTAAATGGAACTGTTAATAACAAATATAAGAAATAAATTACTAATGTACACCAGAAAAAAAAAGATATTTTGATTATTATAAGAGTCATTCCTGAAAAAAAAAATGAGTCTGCATATCACCTGGAAAACTATCAGTGGTCTTTGAACTACAGTTTGAAAATACTAATCTAGGCAACCTACCAATATCCTAAGACTCACTCATAAGGGAATGCTATCTGTTTCAAGTATCTCCATTTTAAACAAAAACAAAAACAAAAAACCTTTAACCCTTCTGTTTTTTCTCAAACATGATAATGGGAGGAAACTGGATCAAGACCACCAGCCTGAAGTAGCCTGAGAGACGGGAACAGCTCACTACCTTCTTAAGAAGCAATATAAGAAAGGCAAGTGAGGTACATTTGGGTGATTTTAGAAACACCACACCTATGTATTATTATTATTCAGTCCGATAAGTAAGTTTCTTTGGAGAAGAGTGATACAGAAATGAAAGTCAGTCATAATGAAGTAAAACATACTTTATTTCCCTCTGAAAGTTACTGAGAATATCCCCCCTAGCCCTTCACATCCCTGCACTGCGTAGGAGAGGGAACCTTTTATTGATACTTTTTATTATTATAGCACATAATCATTTTGGGGGCAAGGGAGGAATCCCCCTGCCAGATTGAACCCTCCTTTGTAAGAAAGAGAAACTTTTGAACATAAATGTCTGATACAGTAAACACATCTGACAATGTAAACATAACAGAGGTTGAACAGGTCATGTGCAAAGGCAGCCTTCCCTCTGCTGACTCAGTGCTTGATGATCACAGAATGACAGTTTCCCTCCCTCACTGCTTCCTGTCAGCCTTATGGGAGATAGAACTGTTAAACCTTTTAAGACAAGAAAGTATCTCCTTTTTGGCTAGGAATGTAGATACAGTAGGACTTTATAAAAAGGAATGACTCCACCCCTGGCCTTTCTACTTCTTCAACCCTCCAGGTGGAATCATGTAACTCTAAGACTTCCAATGACGGCTGGTAGAAGGCTCTGCTCTTCTCCATCCAGGCTCCATAGCAGACAGTTTCACAAACAATTCCAGGAAAAATCAGGAGGGGTTTCTCCTCCCCTCTGCTGAATGAGAAACAATTGTCACTGGAGACTTAATCTAACTCTATAACCAAGTTGTTAGAGAAGGACTGAAAGAAAATAAGCCTAACTAAAGACTGTTACCCTATTACAAAAAGTTAAAAAGCAATCACTTCCTAAAAATAAAATTAATTTCTTGATAAAATGTTTCATGGTCCCTCTTAATAGCACAAAATAAATCTAAGTCAAGTAAATCAGAGATCGATTTATCCACTTCTCATTTCACAGAAAGATGTATTTAAAATCCTATGAACTATAACTACTTTATAAAATCCAAAGGGTTCTCACAAAGTCAGAAAAATTTTCTATATATAAGAAAACCTGTGTGTCATCTACAAAACATAGAAATAAAATGAAACTATGTTTGCTCAATAATTTTTTATGAAAAAGAGGACAAGCCTTACCAAGGCAGTTTCTACACTTTCAACACAAAATTCTACTATGTTTGCTATTATTTAAATGAGGAAAAATTAAGGCCATTTCGATTGCACACATTATTTTTGCACTACTGAGGTAGCTGATACAAAACATGGATTTGTGATTTCAATAGGAAGTTTGGTATAAGTCAGTAAAATACAGAGACGGAATGAGAGATCATCACTTATATGAAAAACTGATCAATGAAATATTCTTTTCAGTAAGTTGACTAAAAGAATTCTCACTAAATGTGCTCTGGTTCATTAGGAGGGGATCTGATTAGCCCAGGATACTTCTTGCACTTCACACAAAAGTCAAATTGGCAAAAATAAACAAAATGTAGGCAGGTTCCAAAATCACTGGCTTCAAGTCTAGCACTTAATAACTGAAGTGCTGGTGTGTTTGTCTGGTGTGTACTATACTCACAAAATTATTTTATTCTACACAGAAAAAGAAAATCTACTATGAAGCTATTTATCATTTTTTTCTTTTCTTTTTCCATTGATTTGTTTATTTACTTTTAGTTTACAAGATTCAGTTCCAGAATCACTTGAGTTTCAGATTTTCTCTCCTCTCTTACCCATTCCCCATGGCGGCATGCAATCATGTATAGGATCTGCAAATACTTTCACATTGTACAGTAGTCCGGTTGTATAGAAGAGTTGTAACCAATGGAGTAAACAATGGGGAAAAAAAAAGAAACAAAACCAAACATGAAGAAGCTATTTATCATTTACAAATAAGAAAACAAAACTAATAGGTATACTTCTTGGAGTTTGGTGGAAATGAGAGGTGGGGGTGAGATTGGGGGGGGGGCATGTTTTATTTGACTTTTTAAGAAGGAGGAAAATCTTGTTGAAAGAAGTAACTCAAAAATATTTTCTCCAGGGAGAAAATGGTGAAAATAATTTGTCCTTGAAGATAACAGAAAATATTAATTCCCACTGGAAAAGCAATGAGACCTAAGGAATGAAAGAGGGGAAAAAAACAACTAAGTTGCCTTTGTCCATTTGATAAAATATGTAGTTACATTTGCTTTGTGATATATGTAGAAATGTTATAATCTGCTGAAGAAATATTCGGTGCTCATGGCTAGGCCATTCCAATATAATAAAAATTAAAATACCACCAAAATTAATGACATACTTTCTCCCAATAGAAAGTAAGCTCTTTGGTGCCAAGGACTGTTTTTGTTCAATACCTAGCATAGTGCGCTTCACACACCATACATGCTTAACAAATATTTGTTGAATACTGATGTTGTTCTAATGGCATCAGGCCTACGGGTCTTATGTATCTGCTAAGCAACACAACATCTTCAATGATTCCAAACTATTAGCTTATTTCAGATCTCATCTTTTGAAGACAGCAATGTTCTTCTTGAAGAACAACAAAAAAGACCTCTAAGATCCCTCTGAACTTTGAGACTCTATGATACTCCTTAGCAGAATACTGGGCTAGTTGGTATGAAAGACACAAAGTCAATGTGATACATGATTGTTTGCTTCAGGAAGTCTACAATCCAGGTGAGATAGTAAGATATGGTTGGTGGAAGGGAGGGAAATCTAATTGCCTCATGATTCATTATGATGAGGGAAAGAGAGAGGGGAATATATACTTTATGCAAAGCCCAAAGTTCTGTTCCTATTAAAAAGAGGTCAATTTGGCTCTCTAGTCATTATTTATACTACTTCATATCTGACTGTAGAACGGAGAACTCAGAAGACCCAAACACTTAAAATGCACCTGCTTTGTATGTAGTGGCTAAGTGAAGGTCATCAACTGGTTCAGAGAGTATCTAAATCTCCAAGCAGTCTCCCTCATGTGAGTAAGAAGCCAGCCTAATTGGAATTACTCTGAATTGTGAGAAGCCCATGTAATAGACATTTTAGCAATGAAAACTGAGAGATTTCATCAAAAAGGAAGTAAAAAGAAGACTTCAAATACCTCAAACTAGTAATCAGCAAAAAAGTGTAAGAGATTTTGGAAGGGTAATTACTATGACGTCTGTTTTTTGGAGTGTGCACCAAATCATTCGTGCCAAAATTCAATGCAAAAGAGTATATTTGTGAAATGTTCACAAATAATTTCAAAATAATCTGCTTCCCTCAGGAAATCACACGCTACCTTCTCCTGAGAAGTAGCAACTAACCAGCCCAGATGGTTGCTGTCAAAAGGAAAGAAATGGTATGTGACTACATATCTGTGAGTAGAAAAGGTCACAGTTGCATACTGCAGCAAGCTGGATATTCCACATTCTTCTGTGTTTTCAAATGTAATATATCTGAATGTTTCCAAACAACACAGGTGCTTGTTTAGGGGATATTATTGCCTTTGCAACTTATTCTCTCTGACCTTTAAAAGAAAAATCATTCACCTAAAATTTAGATTCTAAATAGTCACCCTCCAAATAATTCATTCATTTAACAAACATATATTAAGTACCCATTATCTGCAGTGCACTATAAGGCATCCAGAAAACAGATAAAAGGTCCTCTGGCACCATCTAGCAATGGAATATGTTAACCTACTGTGTGAGTTTGATAACTGCTGCAAAGTTTAAAAATAGACAGAAACAAACTCCTCTCTCCATATTTTAGCCTAATATTTTTTAAAATGCCATTTTAGTGTTTCATGATATCCTGTCATGGACTTGAAACTTGAAATTCTACTATTAAAGTTACTTTTTAAAAAGTTACTTTTAACTACCACAGTGCAGTACTTTTTGTTTAAAAAAAACCCACCAAACCAATGTATAACCACCAGCACCCTGCCAAAAAAAAAAATACAAAATAAACAACAAAAGTCTTGCTTGACTAGAACAAAAAGTCTCTAGTAGAGACTACAGATTATCATATAGCCAGTGAAGAAACCTATTCCCAGTTTTGCTACTAACTCACTATGTGTTTTGTTTCTTTAATCCACATTACCTCTTTCATTTTGAGTTTCTCTAGCCAATGAAAATAAGCTTTTTGTTATTGTTGAGTCATTTCAGTGTGATTCCCCCCCAAAAAAACTGGGGGTTTTCTTGGCAAAGATGCTAGAGTGGTTTGCCATTTCCTTGTCTGCTCATTTTATAGATGAGAAAACTGAGGCAAACAGAGTTAAGTAACTTGACCAGCTAGTAAATGTCTGAAACCAAATTTAAACTCAGGTCCTCCTGACTCCAGTGTCAATGCCCTATCTGCTGCACCAGTTAAGCTGCCTGAAAATAACCTTACCTGGTCATTCATTCCTATAAAATCTAGGTTGTGGTTGTATGTGGTTTGTCCTTGTTCTTGAAGAGAACTATGACATCAGGGATTCGATGACATGACTTGCAATTGACTTTGATTTGAGGCGGGGAGGGCTGTGTAAAGTCACCAGTCTCACTTTCTCCTCCAAAGCCATTTGGGTCCACTGGTCAGATACAGACCAGGACCACTAATGATGCTCCAGGATGCTGTGGGAGACCTTGGCCTTTTTAAACTAATTTCTTTTCAGGTGCTCTTGAATGAGGCAATTCAGTAAATAGGCCTCTTTAAAATGTGCTTCAACAGAAACCCTACTGGAAGGAAATGTTTGATTTACCCCATTTGACTATATTAGCCCTAGTACTCACACCTGTCTCTATACTTTAAAAAATTTTCCAATCTTATCTTTTCTATTCAACTACTCAAACAGAAATTCCCACTTGAAAAGCCAAAACTAATGGAAAATAGTCATGGTTTCCCAAGGATGTACTTCAGCCTTCAAGACCTGAAAAGGGGCACTATTTTCTTATAGGAGTATCTTCTTGCAACACATTTGTCCATGTCTTATGTGTTCCCTTAATAAACTTCTACTGTTCTGCTATAAGCAAGAAGTGATCTTCTTACTGAATGATATACTCTTTGAGTTCAATTGTCTAGTCTCTACCAAATACAAAGAGGTTTACTACTGTCTGGTTCACAATTCTTTCATTTTTTCCAAAAGAACAGCTTGAGTTGCTTAATGAAAGGCTTTCCTTTAAATATGGGAAAGCTATACCTCCAGCATTCCCCTAAGCTTTCCAATACCCTGTCAAAAAAAATACAACAACTTGACAAGTATAAGACTTTATATTTAATGCTACTGAATTTCTCCTAGTAAGATTCAGTCACGAGAAAGCATGACCATTTCTCATGGAGCTATGCCGGCTCTTTGTAACTACCATCACCTTTTCTAAATATTTACTTAACTTGTTCTTTTAGTTAAATCTCGACTTTTTCAAGGAATCAAGTCAAGCTG
This sequence comes from Pseudocheirus occidentalis, assembly GCA_028646575.1. NCBI lineage: Eukaryota > Metazoa > Chordata > Mammalia > Diprotodontia > Pseudocheiridae > Pseudocheirus > Pseudocheirus occidentalis. Next base: position 196,072,467 of record CM053595.1, on the reverse strand, counting down.
ACTGGTCTATAGTTGGCAGACTCTATCCTCCTTTTCTGACAATCAGAACCTCTGCCCTTCTGCCCCTGTCTTAGGGCAGACACCAGACATCAGGTCTTCATATACCCGAGCCTGCAGTTCCTCTAAGCAAGATGACTTGAATTCAACATCACCACCTAGGTATTCTCTTTCTATCTCTCCTTAATCTTGGGTACCAACTCTCTAAAAGTCATTTTTGTTCTGTTCTTTCCCAGCTGACAGTTATTCTCCTAGGCAGAGAAAACAGAAGCAAAATAAAAATTCATAAATTTTGCCTCTTTTCTTTTGTCAACTAACCTCTCTGAGACTTAGTATTTTTAATACTATCTACCTCACAGGGCTTTTCTGAGGATAAAATCTGCATTTTGCAAAACTTCATGCTCTATATAAACATAATCTACTATTATCACTATTGCGTTCCCATGGACAGCAATCCTAACTCTTCTTTGATCCTCCTCTTTTCCTAAGTACTAACAACAGTAACAAATGCTTAATAAGGAAGGGTCAGAGGAAGAAGTGACTATTAATGATGATTGGTGACTGCCTCCTGAGGGACATTGTTCAGTCATTTTTCAGTCATGTCTGACTCTGTGACTCTACCTGGGGCTTTCTTGGCAGAGACAATGAAGCAGTTTGCCATTTCTTTCTTCAGCTCGTTTTACAGATGACAAAAATGAGACAAAACGGGTTAGGTAACTGACCCAGGGCGACACAGTCATTACGTGTCTGGGGCCAGATTGGAACCCAGGAAGATAAGTCTTCCTGACTCTAGGCCTGGCACTCTACTATGCCACCCAGCTGTCCCTGAAGGATCCTACAGCAGCTATTTCTTGACCTATCAAAAATAAGAGAAACTCCCAAGATTTGCTGTGTCAGATGACTACCACTTGCATCAGGTGATTCATGTCAGAGGAAATATAGACAGCACTGCTAAACATTACAAGGACTTAGACAAGAAACTGAAGACTTTAGGGCACTGATGATTTTTTTCATCATTGCAGCTAGGAAAGCAAGATTACCAACATCTTTAAAAAGAGGAAAAGCTTCACCATAATCAAGGTAACTATAGCCTGCCCTCAGTCCTAAAATGTCAATAAATCAACAGTTATTAAACTCCTCTATGTATTAGTGACTTTGCTAGGTGCCAAGGATAATACCAAAGATGTGAACCCAGGTGAATAGAAATATGCATAGCTCTCTAATTTCTTAAAACGAATAAACAGAAGAATTTAAAAGTAGTCACTGTTTTCCTCTGAAAGCACAGAAGGTGCCTTTACTGGCACCTTTCTCAGTTCCAAAAGTAAACAACTGTTTTCTGTGGCAAATAGTACATCAATGCCCCCAACACACTTAAGAGTTGTCTTTTTTTTTAGATGACTTGATTTTAGAAGTTATACCAGTAATTGCTTTCTACAAGGTATTCAAAACTAAAAACTTTGAATTATGAATGCTTTCTATGAGATTCAAAATATCTGATTCAGGCTTTGCTTTCTCTTTACATATCTATCAGGTATACCCCATAAAGCAAAGTAACATTTCAAAGTAACATTTGTATTAGGAAAGGTAGTAATCTAATCTTTCAGGTGATTTCAATTACAATGAGCTAACATTTATATAGTGTGCTTTACAACTATTAGGGTTTTCTATTACAATTATTATCTCAGTGGATGACTGAGTCACAACAATCCTGGGAGGTAGATGCTATTATTAGCTCAATTCTACTGATGAGGAAACTGAGGCAAACAGAGGTTAAGCGACTTGTCATGGGTCATTTTTAAACTAGCAAGTGTCTGAGTAGAATTTAAACTCAGGACTTCCCAACTCCAGGCACGGTGCTCTGTATACTACACCACCTAGCTGCCCCTGAAAAATAAGCATGGGAGTTTGGACTGCATGTAGTACAAAATGGGAGCTACCAACAATTCCTGAATGAGTTAAAAACAGGTTAAAAACTATATTTTAAGAAGATTATCTTGGGAAGGGTATGGTAGACTGGAGTTGTAAGAAACTAGAGGTAGAGAGACAAATGATGAGGCAGTTGCAGTAATGCAGATCTGAAGATCTAGGAACCTAGACTAGAATAATGGGAATGCAGAGTAAAAAATAACAAAGAGAACAAAATGTGTCCCACCTTCACTTCAAAAACTCAGTTCAAGTCATTAGATATTTATTAAGAACTCACTATGTGCAAAGCACACAAACTGAAAGTACAAAGAAATGATCCCATTCACTTAACCCTGAAGGAGCTAATAATTTCATAGAGGGGATGAACTATGTGCACAAATAGGCAGAATTGAAAGGTACAACTGATTTTACAACTAGACAGCATTTACTTTAACCTCTCATTTGACAGAGAAGGAAAATGTAATTTAAATGATTTAAACCAAGATTATATAGACAACAGCTATCTAAGGCAGTATTTGAACCCAGGTCTCCTGTGGCAAATGGGGTACAGTGAAAGAAGCCCTGGATCTGGAATTAAAGATCTCAGATTTGAATTGTGGCTCACTTACTATCTGTAAAACCTCCATTTCCCCATAGGCTTAAAAAAGATGGGGGATAGGCTTGGGGGGGGGGAAGAAAAAGGGTTTGAAGTAAATGACTCATGTGGTCTCTTCCAGCTTTAAGCCTAATGTTTTTGCCTTTGCCATCTCCAAGGGCAAAGAAAGAATCCTAGGTTCTCCAAAACTGTTTAAGGATGGAGAACAAATTATATTTGACGAAGGAGATTAAGAACAGCTTTAAGGCAAAAGTGGTGCCTAGGATGGGTCCTGGCAGAAGAAAAGCATTTCAGTAGATAGGGATGGGAAAGGAATGCATCCCAAGGACATCTACTGGGAGAGAGGATTCTGGGAAAATGGCAGAGTAGATCAGAAAATTCCAAGCTCTCAAGATGTTCCCCCACAAAAGAGTTAAAACAGCACCTCAGGGAGAACAAAGTGTGGGTGGAGATAAATAAGAACAGGGTCACAACCAGATCTTCCAGTGACAATCTGAGAAAATCTGAAGAAAAATCCCAGGACAGAACTGGATTTAGTCACTGTGAAGAGTAAATACCTCCAGGTTAGGTTCTGTTTTAACAACAAGTCCTGGGGTTATTTTGAGAGGCTGCCTCTGGCACTACACTGTCACATCCCCCTACCACCACAACCAACTGTAAGGGGACTTGGGTGACTGAGGGAACCTCTGCTGACAAGAAACACCAGACCCAGTGGCACTGCCAAGAATGGCAGGGGCAAGAAGGAACCAGCATTCATCCAGTGAGTGCAGGAGAGGGGAAGGAAGCCCCTGGCTGTGGGCACTTACAGGAGGCTGAAAGTTTGGCTTTGGCTCCAGGCTAGGGAGGAGAACTGAAGATCTGGAGCAAGAGGCACCATTTCCCACAATCCAGGGCTAGAGATGATTACAAAAAATAAGCTATTACCACAAAAAATGCACAGGCAAAGGAGAAAGAATCCAACCATAGACAGCTATTATAGGAATAGAGATGACTAGGGTTCACCTTCAGAGGATACTGGAATAAAGAAACCCCCAAAGAGTAATGTAAAATGGACACCTGCCCAAAAATAATTCATAGAAGATCTCAAAAAAGACTTTAAAAATCAAATGACAGAGATAGAAGAAAAACTTTAAAAAAAAGAAAGTAAGAATAATCCAAGAAAAACAAGAAGGGTATGAAAGGAAAATCAACCAATTAGAAAAGGAGATCCAGGGGTGGCTAGGTGGTGCAGTGGCCCTGGAGTCAGGAGGACCTGAGTTCAAATCTGACCTTAGACATTTAACACAAAAACTAGCCATGTGACCTTGGGCAAATCACTTAACCCCAATTGCCCTCCAAAAAGCAAAAAAAAAAAAAAAGTTACTATATAAATGTAATATGTATATATTATTATTATTATTTACATGCACTGAGAAGTAAGATATACAGGCACTGGAGTAGGGAGATACATCTTGCCCTACTGGAAAGTCAGAGGAGTGACAGGGGAAGATACAGAAGAGAGCAGACTGGGGGAGGGAGTATGCAGTGAGATTGCTGTTTTGGCGTACTGGGTAGGGGAAAGACAGGAAAAAAATTTGTAACTCAAAATCTCATGGAAATGAATGCTGTAAACAAAAAAATAAACAAAAGTTAATTTAAAAAATAAAATAGAACAGGAGATCCAGAATCTTAAGGAAGAAAATGACACCTTGAAAATTAGAACTGGGAAAAGTGAAGCTAGTGAAATTATAATAGAGCGAAATAATTAAACAAAATATGAATAATGAAAAAACAGAAGAGAAAGTGAAACATATCAAAAACAACAGATTTGGAAAACAGATCAAGAAGAGAAAATATAAAAATAATGAGTCTAACTGAAAGTTATGATTAAAAAATAATCTTGATACAATAATACAAGAAATAATTAAAGAAAATTGTCCTTAAGTATTTAACAGGGGAGAAAAGTAGAAATAGGAAAAAATCTATTGATTATTACTTAAAAGAGATCCTATGAGGAAAACTCACAGGAATATCAGTCAAATTCTAAAACCTCCAGCTCAAGGAAAAACTATTAGAAGCATCAAGATAAAAACAATTTAAATATGGTGCTGCCACAACTAAGACTCGCACAAGACCTAGTAGAAGAGACATTAAAGGATCAGAGATCTTGGAAAATTATATATCAAAGAGCAAAAGAACTGGGGTGCCAGGCAAAAATATAATACCCTACAAAGTTAAGTATTATCCTGAAGGGGAAAAAAATGGACATTTGATAAACTCTCTGATTTTCAATATTTTGTTTTAAAAAAATCCTAAACTCAAAAGAAACTCTTACATACAAGAACCAAGAGAAATTTAAGGTACATATCAAACATATATATGTATATACACACACACACACACACATACACACACACATACATATATATGTATATATATATAAGAAATGTAAAATGCATGTCTAAGATTCTTATTAATAATTAATAATTGGGTAGCTCATAAGGAAGATTAGAGTAAACCTGAGCATGATGTGAATTTAAAAAGCAAAACCATTTAGGAACAGCTAGAAAGAGTAATTATTTTATACAAATGAGGTGCAAGAGGAGAACTGATATAGAGGAATTAGATGGGAGAGGAGGGCTGGTAGTTCTATTAACCTTTCATTAGGAATGGGTTTAAGAGGGAAATATATGTGTGTGTATACATATACATACATATATGTATGCATGTATGTATGTACATATTTAGAACAATTTAAAATCTAAATTCAGAAGAAATAAAATGGTAGGGGTATAGGGAGGGGGGAGAGGCCAAGGGAGCAATCTGTAGAGAGGAGGGGGAAGGAACAGGTAAAAGTGGGGTATAGTAGGGTGTTTAGATTTATGGGAATGGGAGGATAGAGGAAGAATCCTCAGAGGGTGGTAGACAAGCAATAAGAGGGCAAGGTGGGGTAAAGGAGGCAGGAGGGATAGAAAACAAGAGATACGCACAAACATAAAAACAAAGATCAGGAGTAGAATATGTTTGGGAAAGTATATATCTATATATATGTGCATATATGTATATCAGTATGTACATATTTATAGCTATAGAGAAACATAATTCTAAACTTTATTGTAGCCTTTCTGGTGGATTGGAGGGAAGGGGAGGGGGGAAGAACAAAGTAAAAAAGTGCACAGCAGAGAACAAAAGAAAATTCACAAGGAAGCAAAGAAAAGATGGACAATTCTCAACAAAACGAGTATTATTGATCATACAGGTTTTCCTGAAATGAAAATTTATTGTTACATATTTAGAATTCTCTCTTATGTTCGCTATGCATACTACATGCTTTTTTCCTCTCTAACTTTGTGCTTAAGTTCCTTAAGTTTATATATGTTTTTGTTTCTTTTCTCTGTTCTGTATTTGTTCTGGCATTTAAGTCTAAAGTAAAATCTAAAAAAAGCAAAAATAAATAAGTAAATTTTTAAAAAAAAGAACAACTATTGGTCCTGCATGAGCACAAAGAGGTGAGAGTTGAGACCAAGAAGCAACAAACGGTTCAGATTTACTGGAATGGGTAATATATAAAAGAAGATAGTGTGAAAAGTGGTTTCAAGAGGTCCCTAAACGCTAAACTAAAAAGTTTTTTATTTTATCCTAGAGGCCTGAGGGCATGGCATCACAGAAGGTTTCTAAGCAGGGGAATGATGTGAACGTTTGTAAATAGAGAAAACAACCTGGAGAAATATCCAATTTAGGTTTAGTCTTTCTACGGGCATAGTGAAGAGTCATGAGCATGAGACAATTTCTTCACTTTTCTTTTCACTCTAAAATTAATAGATTTAAGTAAGTTGTTAAGTCAGACCTATACAACATATTTTTTTCTTACTACATGGTAAGAAAAATGGAATGTCTTCCAGGCCTCTAATCTTGATTACTATGACTATGGAATGTAAGAAATCAGGGATATATACCTGCAATTAGTATTTTCTTGATCATGGTTCTCTTTCAGAGGATACGTCACCCTCTGCCCCACTGCTAGCGCTGGGGTCATCCTTGCGAGACACATTTCTTTCTTTACTTGACTCAGAAGGTCCCTTTGCTCTGGTCTTTTCTTTTCTCTGTTGCTGTTTTTCAAGCTTTGAAACCTGGGGGTTGGGGGGGAGGGAAAGGTAAATATAATTGCATACATTATATACATATATATGCCTTCAAAAATACAATATATCACCTCAATAATAAACTAATATTCCAAACAGGAGTTTAGCTATACCAAAATATTATAATAATGCAACTGACTCATTAAATAGCTCAGTCATAGAATCACAGAATTTTAGAGTTGGCCGTGATCTAAGAGGCCGTCTTGTCCAATCCAGATCAGATCTGCTGATAATATCACCACCACCTGCTTCACTCTGAAGAGTCAATAATTAAGAAACTATGAAACACTAATTCAGTTTTGAAGAAATAACTATGGAATTTTCTTCTCTGGAAGATCTTTTTAAAATGAAAAGACATAGCAATCCCCAAAAGTTCGTAATCCCCAAAAGTTCGTAATCCCCAAAAGTTCGTATCTCTCAAAAGGATGAACTGTATAGTCTCTTGAAGCAATATTTCATGTGATATCTTTTTCATAATGATGATGGCGAATTTTAGTTTTCTGTGGAATCCTGTCTTGAATTTCATTTCTTAATGGTAAAAGTATTACATAAAGGAACTGGTAAAGGAATTTTGTAACCATAAAGTATTAACTATATGAAAGTGATTAAAATATTTTCGTTGTATAGAAAGAAAGCCAATCAGATCTTACTACTTTTTTTGGTTTGTTAAACTATCAAGAATATAAAATTAGCACAAGATGCTCAGAGTAGTCTAAAAATAATAGGTCAGCTTTATATAATACTCTACAATTTATGGTCCTTTTCATACAACTAATTCCCTAAGGAAAGATCACACTCAGAATTACTGACCCATAAGCTCCAGTTGCCATCTTCTCATTAATCTTCACTATTTGAAATGGTATGTCAAGAGTAGATGTTATTATTCCCATATTGCTTTTGTGAGAAACCAGGTACACGGCGGCATGGAGGCCTGCTCAGAAAGTCAGCAATAAAGCAGGGAAAAATCTTAAGTCTCTTAATCTTTGGTCAAGCCTTCAGTAAATGACTCCTCTTCCATCAAATGCTTACTTTAAAAAAAAAACAAAACTGTACAGATTTTGTCCAGGTCTTCTAGTCATGAATACTGTTTTTATTCTTACTAGGAACATACCAAAGTATAACACTATTTTTATGTTATTTTAATTCTAGCTATTATCTCTCTGATTGGTCTGTTCTGCATATGAGTAAAATTTCGTTAGGATGAGAAGAAAATAACAAAAGGAAAATGCAAGTCTTGAGAAGTTATAGTTAACTATGATTTTTATAGATGGTAATTTGGATGGAAAAGTTCTGGTTCAACCAACTCCTTGCAAGGATTCCAAGGAAGTATTTTACAGTGTAAGTCATAGAAATCAAATGTCTACTATTATTTTTTAAAGACTACAAAGCACTGCTGAGACTGACTACACCTGCCGTCTCACTGCTGTAAGAAGATGAAATTATTCATGACATACTGAAAGGAACAAAAATTTCCAAGCTAACTTCTTTAAGTGAGGACATGAACTATTAGATATGCAATATTTATTTATTCCTCCAGCCATCTTCTCTGCCACCTACAGTTTTAGGGACCACTGAGAAGTTCAGGGATTTGCCCAGAACTATATAGCCAACATGTTCAGAAGCAAGACTTGAACCCTCATCTCCTTGACTTCAAGGCTGCCATTCTAACCTCTGCATAACAACACTGCCTCTCAATACATTCCATATATTACTAAATCCGTACCTTTGGTATTAAATAAGGTCTTGACTTTGGACGAATCACATTTCCCTATGCCATCATTTCTTCATTTGAAAGATAGACTTTAATTTATATGATGCCACTCTTAACAAAAGAAATTTATAATACACTGTTATTTTAAGTTATAATTAATAGAAATTAAAAGGATTTAACAAATATACATATAAATGTATAATTATTTATTTGTAACAAATAATAAATGAAATAATATTTAATGAAATTATTCTATGGTATAGGTCAAGTTATTCAAACTTTGTGGATCTATACCCTCAAGTCTAAGAAAAGAGTTAGTCACTGAATATCAGATTACAAGAGGGTCTGGAGGAAATTTACAATTACTGCAATTGAGATGAAATAATAATGAGACCAAAACATAATCATCTACCGTGATATATGCATTCAGGACTCAACTATATATGTTTGCAATTTCTAACAAACATCAATTAATAGCCTACTATATGCAAGGCATTATGTTAGCTATTAGCTAGTATGCAAAGACATAAAAATATGAAAAGAAGCAAGGAATTAATATATTACTGAAATAATATATTTAATAATTTATATAATAGTAAATAATTATATTATATATAATTATATACTTTATATAAATATGTTACATATTATAATTAAATAATAATTTAATAATATATTTACAACATGTAAAAAAGGTTAACAAACAGAAGATAATCTAGGAAGGAAAAGAACACTGACAGAGAAGGGGATCAGGAAAAACTTATAAAAAGGAGGAATCACCTGAGCCAATGCCTAGAGGAACTTAAGGATTCAGAGGCAGAAGTGAAGAGGCAGTGCAATCCAGACATTGAAAATGGCCTGTGCCATTAAGCAAGTTTAGTTGTAATACAGGGTCAACAGTAGCAATGTAGAAGAAGTTGGGAAAAGGGAGGCCGCAGACAAAGAAAACATAAAATGCCAGGTTGAGAAGTTTTTATTTTTTTTTAATAGAAGAAACAAACACCTGATTTTTAAAAATACCTAATAACATAATCAAAACTGTGTTTTAGAAAAATTATTTTGGCAACTGTGTGGATAATGAAATGGAAGGGCACAGATCAATTAGGCTTATACAACAGACCAGGCGAGAAGTAAAAAGGGTTATAGCTATGTGTGTGGAGAAAAAGGGATAAAAAGGAGAGATGCTATGGAGATGGAAATGATAAGATTTGTAAATTAAATGTGAGGATTAAGAAGGAAGAGTCAAGGATGACTCTGGGGTTAGGTGACTGGAAGCATAGAGACCTTCAACAGAAAAGGGAAGCATGGAAGAGAGAACAGTTAAGGGAATTAAATGAGTCTAATTTTGAATAATGTGAATTTAAAATGCAAACATCTGGGAATGGAATTCTACTAAGATATTAGGACTGGATATTGAGTTACAGGAACCCAGAAAGAAAAGAGGGCTAAGGAAAAACCTTAAGGACCCCTATAGAAAAAAAGGCAACAGAGAAGACAGTCAGTGAGGTCAGAGGAGAACCATAAGATAACACTGCCATGAAGGCCAAGGGAGAGAACATTCAGGAGAATCCAGTGCCAAAAACTGCAAAGAGATAAAAAGAAAAGTCCGCTGGCTGCAATGGTTAAGACTGTTGGTACACTTAGGGGAAACAACTGCTTTAAAGGTATAGGATCAGAAGCCAAACTTCAAGGGGCTAAGAAAAGAATGGAAAAAAAAGGTACTGATGGTGGGAGTAGGAAGAAGCATGAATAGAAGCAGTGGTGATAGGACCATTAACAGCTCACATTTATGTACTGTTTCAAGGCTTCACCTACAGTATCTCATGAGATCCTCACAAAATTCCTGTGACGTTTCACTGTTATCCCCATTATTACAGATGATGGAAACTGAAGCTGAGAGATTAAGTGACTTTCGCAGGGATACAATGCTATGAAGTAGCTGAGGTAGGATTCAAACCCAAGTCTTTCTGACTCCAAGGTCCTTCTTGACTCTACCTACTGTGTCATGTCACCTTTCAAGTAAGAAACTGGAAGCTAGGGGTAGCTAGGTGGTGCAGTGAATAGAGCACTGGCCCTGGAGTCAGGAGGACCTGAGTTCAAATCCAGCCTCAGACACTTGACACACTTACTAGCCGTGTGATTTTGGGCAAGTCACTTAACCCCAGTTGCCCTCCAAAAAGGAAAAAAAAAAAGGAAAAAAAGTCTAAAGAAAGTGGACTTTCACCAAACTTGAGCTATATGAATCAATGACTTTTTCTAGTCACTTGGCTAGAAAGTGGAGAAGAGATATAAGAGCTTTAGGAAATGTCAAAACTGATTAAAGGCATTTGAGTTTTTGCTCTGGTTTTTTTGGGGGGGTTGTTGTATTTTTAATACTGGGGTACACTTGGGTAATTACAAGGCAATAGGAAAAAGTCAGGAAGTAAGGAAAAATTCTGGATAACAGAGAAAAAAGGACTGAATGAAGAGGCAAAGTCCTGAAAGACTCACTTCTGTGTCAGAGACTACAGAGCAAAGAAAAGGAGATGCAGGACAACTTAGATGGGTTTATGGTGTGGAATGGAGGACAAAAGGCAGCTCACAAGAGATGACCTTTTTTGTCAGTAGAGTTTCTTTGCTAAAGGGGAGGAAAGAGAGGGTAATATGGAGGGTTTGAGAAGATTTAAAACTGCTGCTGTAGAGAGTGTGTTAGAGAATTAGTAAAGAAAGAAAGAAAAAACTGCCATATTGAAGCAAGGACCCATTTGAGACTGGAAAACAAAGTTGTAAGAATTTCTATAACTTTGGCAAAGTTGTATGACTTTCTTTATCAGCACTGACCAGTGCATGAGTAAGAGTGAAGGCAGCTTAAGAGAAACTAGTCAGTTATCATTTAAGCTCATGGACCTGGCACATCTAATCTGAGATAATAACTACAGAATCAATAGTGACTAGAGCTGTGAACTCCTAATTAAGGAGCACTCAGAGAGGTCTAGCTTCATCTACGTATTGGTGATATGTGTGCCTCAGAAGATAAAATTGTCACTATGTAGAAACTATTGTACTGATTCTCATTAGTCATTTAATAAGCATTTATTAAGTTCTTTTATGTGTCAGGTACTGCTCTAGGGGCTGGGGATACAAATACAATTAATGAAGCAATTCTGTTCCTTCCAAGAGCTTTTATCCAAATGATAGAGATGTGTACACATATAAGTATATACAGAATAAATAAAAATAAGATAAATACAAAATAGTTAAATACAACGGTGTTTGGGTGGGAGGCTGTAATGGTAAGGGAATTTGAAGATCTTTCCTGCCCCTTAATGGGCCTCTTTGGGAGCCCAACAAGAGAAGCTTGCTTAGGGGTGACTTGTTTTTCAGGAAGGCCCACCTTTTGTTACTTTGTAATTAGACAGTGGGTCATGAAGGTTGTGATGTTCTCTGACCCTGGAGAAGGCTATATTTACTCCCTGAGGGGATGTTTTGCTCTGGTGCTTACTTATGAGAAGAGTTATGTGATTTGTCCAGATGAAATTCTGGGCAGCCACTGAGCCCTCCGGCTTTGAAAACCCAGATGTTGGTGCTTCTCTCTCTCTGGTAACTAACTATGTATGTAATGGTCAGACAGCTAGAAGCCCTGTGTGTTGGTCTGTTGAATTTTGTTATTTTTTCTGTCTGTATTTTTTGTCTGCTTGTAACTTCAGTTTGTATTTTCTGAAGTTCAGGGTGCTTTTCCCCTTGAACTCAACTTTTGAGTTACTTTCCTTTAGAAAAGGAGATCAAAGAACCTGTGCTAGCAGCCATCCTGGGCATGCTAAGGTGCTTGCTGTTATAGAGGACACTAAAAGTTGAGAGAAATCAGTAAAGGTTTTATATCAAAGGAAGTTCCTGAAGGAAGATAGGGACTCTTTGAGGTAGAGGTTAAGAGGCATTTGAGACCATGGGGGATGGGCAGTACAAAGGCATCGAAATAGGAATTGGCATATTGAGTGTGATGAACAGAGAGAAAAGCAAAGAGTGAGAAAGAGGATAGTATGTAGTGAGACTAGCAGGGTAAGCTGGAGCCAAGTTGTAAAGATCTATAGGAGAGGAAGTTTTATTTAGTCCTAAAGGTAATAAGGAGTCACTGGAATTTATTGAATAAGGGTCACATTTATTCTTAAGAAAATAATTTTAGTAGGTAAGACAGGATGAATGAGATAGGTGAAAGCATTCTCATAAAATAAAAGAGACAATCACCAAACTTGAGCTAGGTCCTAGATCTCTTTAGGCCTAAGTTTCATGTTTCTGTAAATTACCTGATTTCGGGGAAATCAGATGGTGTGCCCCTACTCCCCCTCCCTTTTTCCTGTAAGGGGATTTTTGTGACAGCCCCCTTTTGCTACATATGGATAATCATAGCTATACGTCTTTGTATTGGGCAAGAGGGGCTTTCCAGGGTCCTGTATAGACTGTGAAGCCATGTTACCCTACCAATGGGGTAATGATCCAGCATTAGGGGATTTTTGGTGGGAGTGGGTTTTAGGGTTTATCTGGAAATTTGGGGGTTTTTCATATAATTGTTTGTACAAGGGTATAAAACTGCTTGCTTGCCTCTTCTTGGGTGCCTCCCTATACCAGAATGACTCTAGGTGATGCCCAACTCTCGAAGACTTGTCTTCAGAATAAAGAGCTTCTGTCTTTACCTTGAGAGACCTCTGGATTTATTTAGGTAAGGGTCTGTGGAGTGTTTTATCCCACTCAAGGATAAATGGGGTAGGATAAGACTTCTTCCAGGTAGACCAATTAAGACATTACTATAATGTAGGTGAAAAATGATCAGGGACTGAGTTATGGTGATGGCTGTGGATAGAGAGAAAAAGGGTTGGATGTTGTACAGAAGGAAATGGCAAGATTTGACAGCTGGTTGAATACATGGAATGAGGGAGATAATGCCCACAACTACAACTTAAGACATTTGGAAGAGAGGTGAAAGCAAATTCTATTTTGGACATGATGAATTTGAGATATTTTTGGGATATACAGTCTGAAATGTCCACTAGACAGTTGGTGATGTGGTATTGAAGTCCAGGATCAAGATGGGGCTAACATACGCATCTGTGAATCAGTAATTGATCCCTGGGAGCTAATGACATCACCAAGAGAGTGTAGTGGGCATAGGATTGAGCCAGGAATGTAATAAAGAGGCTATCCAGAGAAGTCAGAGAAGAGAATATTGGAAAAGATTACCATCAAATGAGAGGTAGTTAAGGCATCATTGTAGAAAAGGGTACAATCAGTTGAATGAGGGGGTCAAAAGTTGAATGAAAGGATAAATAAGTGAGAGAAGAGGATGCGGAAGGAACTGTGTAGACAGATTTTTTGAAGAGTTTGGCTGAAGAAGGGAGGAGAAAGATTGATTGATAACTTAAGAGGGTGTTAGAGAGTTTAGTTAAGGTTTTTTAAGGATTGGAAAGAATTAGGCATGTGGGGGGGCAAGCAGGTGGTACAGTAGATAGAACACTGGACTTGGAATCAGAAAGACTCACCTTCATGATTTTAAATCTGGCCTCAGACAGTTATTAGCTGTGTAACCCTGGGGAAGTTACTTAATCCTGTTTGCCTCAGTTTTTTCAATTGAGAAGGAAATGGCAAACCATTCTGGCATCTCTACCAAGAAAACCCCAAATGGGGTCATGAAGAATTGGACACAATTGAAATGACACAACAACAAATAACAGGCCTATTTGAAGGCAGTAGAAGAGTAGATAAATAGTGGGCGGTTGTAATCTACTGAAGAAAATGAGAGGTGATAGGGTCAAGGACATACCACAGTGAGGTTTGCCCTTTCTTTTTCTCTTTTAACACCTTTTTCCTTATATGTCTCAAGTTAATTCTGGGTAAAAGTTAATACCTATTTCTCTTACTCAACTTGCCCATATTATTTTTGTTTCATTATAATAAAGTGTGATAAAGGTTAAGTAGACTGAAACAAATTCAATTTCTGTTATTTCAAAGTATAACTACTTATAGGAGACTTTATAGGCTGACAGTGTACTTTTATTGATGCAAAACATTCACAAGAGCCACAAGGAAAAAAAACACCATTATCTCTTTGCTTCTGCACTTGGCCTGCAAGAGTACCAACGACTAATCAAGTAGAGCAACTCTCTGTGACAACAAAGAATCATACTTCAAACACTCCAATAGATCTGCAAGCTCAGGGATGTGAATGGTTCCTCCACTGATTCAGATCAAAGCCCATCAATGCCTGCCCATTCTCAGCCATTCTTGTCCACATCCTCCTAAGAGTTCAGCACAAGGGGTCCACTTGCCCAGAAAAACATCGACTCTTCCTGACATCAAAAACATAGCAATGGAATACTTAGGTTGCCTACCACTGTCTTGCTCTCAACACATGACCAGTCCAATTAAATTAAAACAATTCTGGGGCATTAGATTGGCTAACAGGACAGAAAAGGTAAATGATAGATATTGGAGAGGGTGTGGGAAGAACTGAATACTAATGTACTGTTAGTGGAGCTGTGAACTGATTCAACCATTATGTAGAACAAGTTGAAACTGCTCAAAGGACTATAAAACCATGCATACCTTTTCACCTAGCTATATCATAGGTCTGTATCTCAAAAAGGAAAACAACCTATATGTACAAAAATATTTATAGCAGCTCTTTCCTGGGGATAAAGAATTAGAAATCAAGGAGATGCCCATCAATTGAGGAATGGCTGAACAAGTTGTGGTATGTGATTATGAGAGAATACTATTGTACTATAAAGAAATGATAAGTAGGATGTTCTCAGATAAATAAGGAAAGACTTGGGTGGACCAATGCAAAGTGAAATGTACTGTGTACAAAGTCACAGCAATATTATTAAGATGATCAGTACTGAATGACTTAGCTTTTCTCAGCAATACAACGATTCAAGATACCTCTGAAGGACTTATAAAAAATGCTATCCATCGCAGAAAAACAACTGATGGTGTCTGAATACAGATCATATAATTTTTTTCTACTTTATTTTTCTTGAGGCTTTTTTGTCTATGATTTCTTTTACAACATGACTTTTATGGATTTGTTTTGCATGATTTCATATGTATAACCTATACTGAATTGCTAGCCTTCCCAGGGTGAGAGAAGAGGAAGAAGAATTTGAAACTCAAAGTTTTAAAAATGAATGTTGAAAATTGTCTTTATATATAACTGGGGAAAATAAAATGCTAAATAAAAGCTAAAAATAAAAAATAGAACAAAACAAAATAGTGGGGGCCCTCAATTTAGCCCCCTCAGAACTAGATAGTTATGGGGGGAGGTGGAGTCAAGATGGCGGCGTAGAAGCGGCAAAGCACTGCAGCTCCCAAACAAGCACGCTAAAAACTCATAAAATGGGACTCTAAAACAGATTTTCAAGCTCCAAAACTCTCCAAAAAGCAGAAAACACATCTGTTGCTACAAGCAGCTCAACAGGTGGGGCTCTTCACAGCAGTCTGGGAGCCACAGCCAAAACCCTGGCCTGGCCAGGCCCGAGGGCATCAGGTGGAGCCCAGTCTATAGGAGAGCAGATCGTGCCTGCACTGGAGGCACAGTTACCACATTTATCAGGGCAGAAGAAAAAAAAGGCTAAGAGAAAGGTCAGTGGATTTTGCTAAATTTGGGGAACAGCAGGTCCGGCCAAACTGCGCCCATGGCAAGGAAGCAGCGGGAGGCAGCTGTAGCAGCAGGAACGGCTGAGAGCAGCAGCGGCCTCCACTGGGCTGCTTTAGAGCCCTTGGCCTGCAGATAGCAGAGGGGCTGAGGCAACTGATCAGGGCCAAGGGCTCTTGCGTTGAGCAGCCTGGATCTGGATCGTGGTCTTGAGTGGTGGTCCTGGGGTGTGCTTTCACTGA
>CM053595.1:196018741-196055751 GCA_028646575.1 Pseudocheirus occidentalis | reverse complement strand
TATATATATATATATACACATATATACCTTATATAAAAACCGTATTAAAACTTTTCCATGAACTCTATGGTCAGATCTTGTTGACTTACTCATTACTCTTTACACACGATATATTATCTCTCATCTCTCTGCCTTTGCATAGACTGCCCTACATGCTCCCAAGCCTTGGCCAATCAGTCCAATCAAACCTAATCCCCATTTATCAAAAGTGCCTACTCAGCACAAGGCATTGTGCGAGGCATTGAGAATAAGAAGATAAAATAAAAATAAAAAGTTGTGCCTGCCCCGAAGGAAGCACCTCATAAATGCATTCTATGTGTCTCTAAGGGGAGTGGGTTAGGTAATTCAATATCACTGTTGGAAAAATATCTCACAGTACATGCCCCAGAGAGAAAGGATCAGTATTGTTTTAACATATAAAGAAAAGGACTAGTATTGTTTCAGTATATGAAGAAAAGTATAATGAGCCCTGATTAAGTTTGACCTTAGCCAGAGTCAGCACAAACATATACTGTAATGCAGAATTATTATATAAAACATATGTTACATGGTTAATTTTTGATAGTCTTCACAGCACATGCTCATTTTGGGTTTTTTGGAGCATCATCAGTAGACCTTCTTGAGGGACAAAGTCATAGCTCCAAGCCAGATGTGTGAAATGTCTACAGCTTTTGATTATTCATGTTAGTATTTTTCTACCTTGAAATGCATAATTGAGAGTGTAGCTAGGAACAAGTTACTTACTAACTTCCTAATTATCAGTGCTATCCCAAAGTGGATGGGATGGTCTTTGGAGGAAGCAGATTCTGCCTCATTGGAGGTTTTCAGACAGAGGCTGGCTGAGTGTTGAGAATGTTGTAAAGGAGAATCTTGGTCAGGAATAGATTGATCCAGATGGCTTTTGAGGTGCTTTCCCATTCAGAGATTCTATGATTTTGTGAAATGTTTGTGGAATTGAATTGTTCATCATTATACTGAATTACTGGCTAGGTGTCATCTAGTAGAAAATTCTGGTTAATAGAAAGCTGAGACAATCAAGTCAGCAAGTACTTTTAAAACACCATATTATATGCCAAGCATATTGTGCTAATCATTATAAAGGCAAAACAAAACAAAAACCTCAAGGGGCTCACATTCTAATCAGGGTGATAACCTGTAAGCAACCAGGTACATATAAGAGATATACAG
Source organism: Pseudocheirus occidentalis (assembly GCA_028646575.1). Classification (NCBI taxonomy): domain Eukaryota; kingdom Metazoa; phylum Chordata; class Mammalia; order Diprotodontia; family Pseudocheiridae; genus Pseudocheirus; species Pseudocheirus occidentalis. The sequence continues at coordinate 196,054,563 of CM053595.1, read as the reverse complement.
AATAGATGGAAGGTGACTGAGAAGGGAAAGAAAGTGCTTAATTATAGAATCACAAAATATCAGGGTTGGGAGGACCTCAGAGGTTATCCAAACCTTATGTGATTCTATGATATGATATCACTGTCAACTGGCCACTTAAACTCTGCTTAAACACCTACAGTGAGGGAGAACCCTTACTTCTTGTCTCCTAAGCTGTTCTGCGCTGGAAAAATGACTCCCTGTGACTTTTTCTTGTCTTTCCTGATCAGAATTAAGTCTGGTGCTCTTTATCGGTCCTTGTAGAGAGCATGTGAAGGAGCTCTCGCTCTCCCTCCTCTATCTTTGAGCCCTTTACTTCCCGAGGCATTTTGAACGGCGCTAAATCATAGAACTGGAGAGTCAGAGGAGGCCTTTGAGGTCAACTAGTTCAATACTCTTTTTAAACAGACTTCAAAGCAACACAGTTGGTCTGAGGTAGACCTGGGATTCAAACTCAGTTTTCCAAAGTCATAGGTTAGGGTTCTTTCCACTATGCCACCACATACTCCGTAATAGAATGCCAGTATTTATTGTAGCTCTCATTGATGAAAAGGCTGGCAAATGCTATTAATGGGCCTGAACACAAAGTATTCATAATCAGTAGCAACAAGAAGCCTTTAATTGCTCTGGCTCCCCTTGTCATAATGAGGCAGGTGATGTGTGGTTCATCTTTGAGGGAATTCGTAAGGAAAGCTCGTTGCAGTTGGCAAGCAGCAGGAAGTGGGCTGCTGTGCCAGGATTTGGTTGATAGAAGGCAGTTGCTTCCTGAAGATGTGCATGAAGAAAAAGACCAGCACATTGCTGCTCTCCAAAGATTGTGTCAAGCTGGTAGAGAGTTCCATATTTCCTTAGTTTTCCGTGCTCCCCACCCTTTTCCCAATACAGTGTTTCCATGGGCAGGCCAGCTACATTAACAATTCCAATTTCTTTCAGGCCACAAAGGATGTCAATAAGATGTTCACTGTGACCAAGTGGGGTTTGTGAGTTTATAGGGTGGGACAGAGACTCCTTTAATGCCCAAATTAAATTCAATTCTGCAAATATTTTTTAAGTGCTTATTATCTGTCAGGCCCTCTACTAGGTATGCCTGATAAAAACATTTAAAACAAAACAGTCCCTGCCCTCTTGTAGCTTATATTCCATTGGAGGATACAACATACACATAAACAAATAGATAGAGAGCATGTCTCAGGATAAGAATGGCAAGGGATAGAAAGCATGCACTGAAGCCAAGAAGATCTGGGTTCAAATCCTGACAAATGTATATTGACTGTGTGACATTAGGCAGATTATTTAACCATTCAGTGCTGTAGGAAACTTTCTAAGACTATAAGGACCAGAGAAAATAGACACTCACCAGGAGCTTTAATTACAGGCCTTGAAATCCCTTTCTAAGCATAAGAACCATTGCTGGACTTATGAGACGGGATATTCCCCCTCACCCTTTCACCATGAAAGGGGTCTTCTGCTCTGGACTCAGGTGCAAAGTCCAGACCAGGTTCAATCCTGGAGAACTCTGTCCTCTAATGAGAGGAGTTTGATTCTCTTTTAAAAATAAACAAAATGCCACCCCAGCAAACTTAGATTCATTCTAGACGTGGGAGATTCACCTGTGTTTGGCACGGGGGTGGAGGGTTGGGGGGTGGAATATGGGAGATAGGATGTTGTATAGGAGAGAACAGATGGCATGTCAATTTGACTAAGTCAAGTGAGTAGAAGAATGTGAAATAAGCTTGTAAAAGCACATGGAAGTCATGTTGTAGAATACTTTAAATACCAGTAGAGAGGTTTGAGCATTTTTCTTGAAGGAAGAGGAGGCCACAGAGGATTTTTGAGTGGGATAGTGACGTGGCCAGATCTATGCATTATCAATATCCATTTGGCAGCTGTATGAAAGACGAATTGGAGAAGGTAAAACCCGGGAGCAAGAACAAGTCCAAGGCTTTTGCAATGGTCCAGGTATCAGGTGATGAATTTATGAAGCAGGGTAGCAGTTGTATGAGCAAGGAGAAGGGAATGAACAGGAAAGATGCTGAGGAGATAGAATCAACAAGATTTGGAGACTGACCCTCAAGCTGCCACCGCAGCACCTCGGTGTTAATATGGAGAGGCAGTGGGGCTCAGAATCCAGTAAACTGGTGTTTAGAGATCTCCTACAACTAAGCACTGGAGTATGGTGCATTTTGCTACTTTCCATCATAGGTTGGAAAGTCCATAGATAAACAGAACCATGGCTTATTGATTATCAGCAAAAAGATTCTTCATGAATTATGTTTTAATGTTTTTGTACCTCAGCTGTTGCTGACCAAGCTGGAATAGAACGGTACAAACCCTTATTTTCTGAACAGTTATTTGCCCAGCTTTGTAGGATATAAACTCCTCAAGGGTAGGGAATATTTTACATTTTTTTGGTATTTCTTTTTTTGTTTTTTTGTTTGTTTGTTTTTTGCTTTTTGGAAGGACAATTGGGGTTAAGTGACTTGCCCAAGGTCACACAGCTAGTAAGTGTTAAGTGTCTGAGGTCAAATTTGAACTCAAGTCCTCCTGACTCCAGGGCTGGTGCTCTATTCACTGTGCCACCTAGCTTCCCCTTTTTTTGTATTTCTGGTGCTTGGAACTGTAAACTGTAGCATCCAAACAGAAAAGACAACTAAAGTTAGGGGAGGGGGAGGTGAATGAATGAAAAAAATTTATTAAGTGCTTATTGTGTGCTAAGGATGATGGGAGATGCAATGCCCTAAAGTTTACATTTGAATGTAAAGGGGAATTTGGTGTCATTGTTTTAGCCTATCTACTTTACTAAATGAGTGCTATTTCCCCAAATGTATAGACTATTTGGTACCTCCTCAATATTAAAATCAGCTATGTCACCCAGTGTCATGGACTTGCTGCTTTCTTAACTCACCTCAAGTTCTAACCACTTTCTGGACTATTTAGATACAGAATCATTAAGGCAGATACATGCTGTCCTTGCTCCTCACAGGGCAATTGAGACATGCCTATGTGTCCTTTAAATAATATCCGCCCCCACTCTAAGAGATGAACAAGAAAAACAAGACCTCATTTAGTCGGATGCCTACTCCAGTGCCTCATCCTGCATTCTCAAAGGCTATGCCAGTGGTTGTCTTGAGCTGGCAAATCTTCAGGTGTGGGGCAGAGATGGATGGTATATCTGTTGTCTAAGGATCACCATCAGGTCTGCTGAAGTATAATTTTTTTGGCCACACCAATTCTTTAAAACACACACACACACATACACACAACTATTGAAAATATATTTTTAAACATTATTGTCATTTCCAAACATAACCTTCTCCTACACAGTGAGAATCCCTGTAACACAGAATAAAAGAGAAAAAAAACCAAATCAGTAAAACCAATCAACATTTCAATGGAATGTATGCAATGTTCCACATCCGTAGCCCCCACGTCTGCAAAGAAGGGGAGGAAGGTGCATTGTGTCTTTTCTCTTTTAGGGTCAACGTTGGTTAGCCACATCAATTCCTGAAGGCCATGTAGAAGGGTTGCAGTTGGCATTAGTGGGGGGAGTATCTATGCCAGTGAAATCACAGATCCTTGGAATACCTGAGGAATATATAGCAAGACAAGGGAAAAGAGAGGATGCAAAGTTCTTACCTATTCTTGAGGAGCCTCCTCCTGAGCTGGTAGGCAAAATAAAGGTTTTGCATAATAACACTCTGTTTCCCAGAACCTCCTCCCTCTCCTCTGACTTTTCCCACCCCCAACATACTTTGTGTTTTCTATAGAAACAGCTGGTTCTTTGCACTTTTGGTGTGTCTGTATTTTAAAATTAATAATGTGTCACAAAATACAGACTCTAGAAGTGAAGACTTCCAGCGTCTTGACTATTCAGCTGGCTTCGGGGCCATTCAGGAAGCAATGGGAACCTGCCTCCGTGTTGCTCTAAATGGGGAATTTAGCAAACACAATATGGGAAAATTGCCCCAAATTGGATGGATTAATGTAAGGATGTGAGATGAACTACAGCAAATGCTGTAATCATGCACAATGGTGATGATGAATGGAGGGAAATGAGAAGTCCTCGGGCGACTCTGGCAGCCCTATGTGGCTTGCTCGTTCCCAACCAGACACCCTTACATGGTATTTCCAAACTGATTTTGTTGATCAAATCTTACCACTGTCATCACATACTTTATGGTTCCAGTCTCAGTTAAGCAACCTCTTTAAATCCAGTCATTCTCCTGTAGGTCTGGGGAGGAGCTTATTCCCCTGCCTCCCCCAAGGATGACATAAACCCAAACACTGTGAAATATTGGCCTCCTGCCCTACGCTACTCTCTCCTCCCAAAGTCTCTAGATCAGTAGAACTAAGAGGTAAGTTAATAAAGAGCTGAATTGACATCTTGTCTGTAGGGGTTATTTTTAGGATGCGTTTTGCCTAAGAAAATTGGGATAGATTAGAACCTGGCTTCTTAAACTTTTTCTACTCTTGTGACCCCTTTTCTGCCGTTCAGCAGCATTCATTGGTATTATGGCCGAAGGACACGCACACAAAGTACGTGCTTTGTATAGGGGCAATCCCTGCCTGAAACACCTCAGATTCATCATGCATTTGATTTTAAATTAATTTCTGGTCTTTGCATTCAGAAACCCATCATTGTTGCCAAATTTTTTGTGACTTCACATGGGTTGCAACCCATATTTTAAGAAGTGCTGAGTTTTTAGATGACTATTCAAATCAGGCTCAAGTAGCACAAAAAGACAATGAAATATAGTCTGGGTGACCTAATATATTTGTGTAGTTTGGTGGGTATACCACGTGTGAACAATACTCCCTAGAAATTGTGTCCATTGGTCTACTGTCTTGGGAATTCACCTGACCAGCTTTGGCTAGGCTGCCCATAATATTCAAAGACTTTGCCAGTCCTAGGATTCTGTAATTTGCTTAAAAGCCAGACCATGGCTAGAGTCCTTGTGAGCATGCTATACAGAAGCTTAAGGTGGTTGTCACTGCAGTGCTTCAACAGATTCTTTGGCATGAGGAATAGTGGTGGCTAAGCTGTCCATCAGGAACTCAACTGCTGTGAGTTTCCATCTTGGCTCAGTCTCTCACTGACCCCTTGTTCATGCTTCACATAATGCCCAGACAACAACATGTTGAGGATTCACAGAGAGCTGGGAGAAATCAGCTGATTGAATGAGCTTGGTGGAAACTTCATGCTAAGGTCTGCATTTGTTTCAGAAGGGAGGCTGGGCAGCATTCTGTTGGCTAGGGAATGGATAGTGTGCCAGGGAGGGCAGGGCATTGAGGCAAAATTCAATGCAATTCAAGGAACATTTTTTAAAAAATGCTATGAACACAAAGACAAAAAAAGTGTCAATTTCTGCCCTCAAGGAGCTTACACTCAACTAAAATGTTGGAGTATAGCCTAGAAAGTGGAGGTTTCCCTGTGGCCAAGAAAAAAAAAACATAGATTGGGAAAGGGGGAGGAGAAAGGCAGAGGCTCCAAGAGACCAGAGTGACTGCTGGGAAAGCAGATGTTGTCATGATTTCCCAGTTTTAAACTCTGCACTTCTCTCACTCTGAGCGTAGTGAGCAGACTGTTGGCTTACTGCGAGGAGTAATTGCAAGCAGTAATTCTGGGTCGTGCATGAAGTCCAGATACTGTGGGATTTTCCACAAGACTCTGAGGAGCTTTGTGGTCAGGGAGCAAGTGATAGCCTTTAAATAAGCAAGAGCAGCTAGTGGCCTATCTGGTCACCGCATCTGCTGGAGGTCAGCCAGTGGCGCTTTTCTCTTTTGTGGTTAGATGGGTGTGTGGGATGGAGCTGCTCAGGCAGTCTCCCATGGCAACCTTGACTCAGGGATATAACCACATCAGACGTGTTACAAGTGGTATTTGTTATAAGCAATATAGTATTTGTGGTATTTTGTTACAAATGGTACAGTCATACCCCATCAATCTGGCATCTCCAGGGAATGAACTGTTCTACATAAGGGAACTGTCCAAATAACTGAAGCTAAAAGTCACATTAATCTTTCTTTTTTTTGCCCTAAATTTTAACAGGTTTAGGTGAAAATATTTCTGAACTAGATGATTAATTTCTCTGTTCTGGTCTGCTTCCAGCCCCACCCATCCCCTTCCCCTTCGTCTTAATTACTCAAGGTCCTCATTATGAATGCATGCTTATCGAATTTCAGAGCATTTGCCTTGGAGAATCCCATGAAATAAGAGGTCTTGGTTTAGACTCCCAGCTCAGCTGCTTGCTGACTGTGTGACCTTTGGCAAATGACTGAACTTGTCTGAGCTTCAGTTTCTTCATTTGTAATATAAGAAGGAGTGATCTAAGGTCCTTTCTCTTCCAGCTCTAAGGAGTTCATTGTCAAAGCTGAGAGGAGAGAATTTAGAACAGTAAAGTCCTTAGAGTGGTTAAATGCTGTGGGGAGGTCAGGATGGCAAAGAACTAGCCAAAGACCACTGGGTTGGGCGACTAGAGTGTCATTTGGCCTTGAAGAAGTAATTCAGTTTAGAGGTGGGATAAGAAGCCAAACTGTATGAGGAAAAGAAAGAGGGAGTTGGTAAGCCTTGAGGGTAAGCTGCTCTTCTGAGAAGGCTGGAGATGGCATCAAGGTGGTGGTGGGATCCAGAGAAGGCAATTTTGTGGGTTGCTATTGCTTTTAAAGATAAGAGGAGCATAAATGTGTTTGTAAGAAAAAAAAGAAGTCAATAGTAAGGTGGAGGTTTAAAGGGAGATACAAGTTGAAGTAGGGTCTTGGAGAAAAGGGTAGGATTAAGTAAGTCTGGGTAAAAATCAGAATACTTAAGCCCTCAGTGAGGGCCCAAGAGTCTTACCTGTGAACAGAGCTCATGAACTTTAGTATAGGGCTTCTGTGACATCTGTTTTGACTATTTAGAGGATTAAAAAAAATTCCCTCCTGGTTCTTGGCTTTGTTCCAACTAATGAAGTTACTGGGATAAGAGGCTTCCTAATAATACTAATAATATTAGTCCCTAGTCTGGGGTTACCTGCCCCCAGTAAATCAGACCCATAGTGATTAGGTATATATTTTTTTCCCTTTTCTGTATTTCATCTTGCTTGCTTTTCACCTAACTTTCTAACTTCTAATGACAGTTTTGAGGAGTTGGGAAAGTAAGGGATTGAAGCATTATCACAAGAGGAAGGAGAAGAAATGGGTGTATATGGAAAATTATTGTGAAAAGGGACTTAAAAGATTCTGCAGTGAATTTTCCCCCAAATTTTATTTTAGACTCAAATGCCAGAGCACAAATACAGAATAGAGAAAAGAAACAAAACCATATCATAAACTTAAATATTGGAGCTTAAATACAGAGTTAGAAAGAAAAAAAGGCATGTCATGTACATTGAAGAACGTAAGAGAGGATTCAAAATATGTCACAATAAATTTTCATTTCAAGAAAGCCTATATGATAAATAATACTTGTTGTGCTGGGGTGGCTAGGCCCTATAGTCATGAGACCCAAGTTCCAATCCGGCGTCAGCCACTAACACCAATTGCCTTGCCTACCCACTCCCCAAAAAAAAAAAAAAAGATTCTGACTGTCCTCTGGATAGATTTTAGAGTTTAAAAATCCAGCATTCCTAACCCGCACCTCCCTACCAGCCCTGCCCACAATTCTCAGTGTCATGGGGTGACTGGGAGCATTGGTGGCTAGAAGCAGCATGGCCCAAAGCAGTAGACTTTAGTTTCTTAAACTCCCATTGAAATCCCTACTTGTCTACAGCTATATTTCTCTCAGGTTCTTGACCTGTGTTCCCTTCCTTGTCTGAGGGTTACCTTTTAATGATGTCATTAGTTGGTTCCAGGTGTGGGAAACCTGTGACCTCAAGGCCACATGTGACCCTCTAGGTCTTCAAGTGTAGCCTTGGATTCAGTCAAAGGGCCTCATTTGAGGACCTAGAGGGTCACATGTGGCCTCGAGGCCACAGGTTCCCCACTCCTGGTTTATCCTGTTAGGTACTGTGTGAGATGAAAGAGTTCAGAGTCTGAATCTAAGGTCAGAAAAGGTCTTTATTCTTTCTCATGAGAAAGGACTCTGCCCCTGCCACCCACATAGCAGCAAGGAGAGAGCAACAGGTAGAAGCCAGCCCATAGTTATATAATCTTCTAATGGAGAAACCCAACCCCCCCCAACTGACCTTCACTCTTATTGGTAGCAGGGCTGACCCACAACCTAAGCGTGGGAATCTTTTTGAGACAAAGGCCCCAGAAACATGTAGGTGTCCAATGAAAGCAGTCTTAATCTTGTTTGGCATATCTTGTGCTGACCTGGCTCTGGGGGAGGGTCTCCATTGCCCTAAGCCCCAGATTCTTCGAAAAACCTAGGCCTAGTGAATACTGAAGCCATTCTAGATTTGATTTTTCAGAATGGGGAAACTTTGCTATACATTATCCCTCACAGTAGTAAAGTGAGATCCTGCCTTTTGCCTCATTCTCCAGTAATTCGTCAGGTCTGCTTCACAATTCACAAATGCTGTAGTTCTCAGTCCCCCTTCCATAAAGAGGTCTGAATCCATATCCTCTGAACTGTTCTGCTTACTTCAATATCTTACTTCATGTGTCAGTGAGAACACCATAAATCAAGATGCTATGACTGAGGAATGAGATTCATATGAAGCAAATGGTATGACCCTAGGTAGAGTCATGGAATCACAAAGTTGGGTTTTACCATTCTCTTGCTAAGATCATGCCAGACAGATGGTTTTTTCCATTTTCCATTATCTTCCAGGGTGAAGACTCTTCTGTTTACCTTGTTTGGTGAAACAAGAAATGGATTACTCAGAATTTCTTCTTAGTAGTTTCTCAGAAATATGAATATCAGCCTGTTTTAGTTTATATTGGCATCAGTTAGCTCCCATGTCTTATAGAAGTGAGTTGGTCACTTGAAATATTTAGAAGTTCTCAGGATTACAAAATTGTACTAGGACGGAGAGATTTCCAGCTCTAGCTGTTCTCTCATGAGCAAGAAACACAGATGTGAGACAGTTGGTGGTGCACATCTAATAATTTCTCAAACTGGGAAAGGGCAGGAGAAATGGGGAGGAATCACCTGGTATGATCCTTTTTTTAGGTCTGGCTTTCACATGGACTATACACCCAAACATCCATCAATGTTGCTGAAATTCTTTTTTTTTCTCAATTGTGAGTTTATTTTTTTAAAAAATCATGTTTCATTGCTACAAAGGAATGGCTCTGTATTGTAGCCTTGGTTTCTTAGGGTTCAGTGTGTGACTATGAGGAATGGGTGCACATTTGCTGGTTTGGAGGAAGGACGTATTTTGAAAATTGACTGGAAGGCCCATTCACATTTTCTTCATGGGCTGGCTAGCTGTTGTGAAGGAGGCATCGCAAGCCTGTGCCAGGCCTCCAATTAGATTAAGGAATTCTTGAAAGTCTAACTGCCCATCACAGTTGAGGTGCAGTTTCTTCATCATTTGGTCCAGAACACCCGCGTCTTTCTGGTTTTGTGTGAAGGAAGCCAGCTCTTTGTTCATGAAGGTGAGGAACTCAGTCTTAGAAAGGGTGTTTGGATTGTTAGTTATCTCCTGGCCAGCATACCTCTGGAAAACAGCTATCAAGGACTCAATGCAAATCTCTGTTTCAGTGGGGGTGACTTTTTTGACCATTGTGGAGGGAAGAGGAGGATCTGGAAGTGGAGCCTCTCTAGAAAGTAGCGTCGGAGAGCGAGCAAATGGGTAATGTTGCTGAAATTCTAAAGAATATCTCCCTCGTGAGCTGGCTCTCTCCTCCCTCTCCCCAAACTGTGCATAATAGACTATTAATTTTAATTGGCACGAACAACATCTTCTCCATTACTTTGTTAAGTCTAGATGAGTAACTACATGATAGATCAAGCCCTGATTTGTACCATTTATGGATTTTGGACATGTAAGTGTCCACACTGAAAATTTAATAATTAACTTTGAGGAGCAGGTATGAACTGGCTCCAGCCCAGTCTGATCTTCACAAAAGTCAGATTGACCAAGCATACACATTAAACCAAGGGTCTTCCCTACCTATGAATCCTCAGCCACTTACTTCAGGTTCTAGGTACTTTGTGAGTTAGAATCCCCTCCAAATTGTAGCTTATCTTTATTTTTACTAGTCATCCAGAAGCCAACTCTAAGTAAAGCAATTTAATAAAATAGCATAGAAATAAAATGACAACATGACAGTCCCCTCAAACCTTATGGCTACTTTATTAGAAGTATAAGCCCTCAGTGGGAAGAATGAACTTAGATAGAGGTTATGAATGAAGCATCTGTACATGGGAAATAGGTATGACTAGGACATTTATGTAGATGAGCACATCTATAACAGACGTGTGTGAAAGGGGATCATATGTGGATGGGTAACTCATGCCTGCAATGCTGCAGAGCTGCCAATGTCACATGGTGTTGCCATCATGCTTTTCTGATAAGGCTTTTCCCCATTTAATGTTGTATCTCATATTTTCTCCACTGGCTGTCACCTCTACTTCCACTCTTCTGTCCTGCCCTTTGCCAGTCCTCAACTATCCAGTTTTCATTGCGGTGACTTAATAGTCCATCCAACATACACTGGGGAGCTGTGGCTAGTAAGCCTCTCTCTTGTAGAGGAGTATGTAATCTTTGCTAGCTATTTCTTTTAATCATTTTCACTCTTGACCAGAGGTAGAAAGTAGGTGTGGTAAGGAATCTTTCTTATAGCCTCCCACTATGCCTCCCACTATGCCTCCCATATTGTCTTTAATTGATGTATTATTTTCAAAGATGTCTGCCACTCTGGCAGACAGTGGAGTTAGGGTGTTTCTTTTGTATAGGAAAGAGACATATTTCTTCCTATCCTTGGTCATTGCTATTGAACTCTCTTCTTCAGGCTATTCACAGAAGGTTAATAGGTGGCTAGGCTAACTCGACATCTGTTCTTTGTTCTATTATTTGAACTCTTCTCTGAACTCTTCTTTCATTAGTTATCTCCTTTATTACTTAACTTAGAGTGACTAACCTGTTTTAGTTCTTAGGTCTGTAATACACTCTTAGGTAGGCAATTATTCTCATGATTCTATTTCCTCAAATAGATAAAGAGTTGATTAAAACAGTGCCTATCACTATAGGGATTGTTGAGAAAGCTAGTGGCCTTAGTTCCACTTTGCCTTATAACTCTTCCTTTTTCTCTTTTCTCAACATTTATAAGTAGATGGACGCAATTATGGTTCATTTAAATCAATTCATTTAACCCAATCCAATAAAATTAAGTTATTACTATGTGACAGGCATTGTGCTAAGCTCTGGGGATATAATTAATAGAAAGAAAGACAGTTCTGCCTTCCAGTAGCTTACAGTTGAAAGGGGCTGACAATATATAAAAGGAAGCAGGGGGAAAAAGGAGAGGGAAGACACCAGGGGGTACAAAGGGCATCTTATTCCATGGAATTAGAACTAGGCAGAGCTATCACACAAGGAAAGGTTCCAGACCTAAAATGAGATGCTATATGATAGTAGGATAGCATTATAATGGAAGGATATAATCAGAGAAGTCGATGGAAACTTGGGGGTGCTGACAATCTTTTAGGCCATGGCAGGAGGAAAGAGTGGCAGCAGGCAATGGTCATCAGGAGAATCTCTCAAACTTGGCACACTGAGTTTCATCTGTTCCTTATCATTCCTACTAATCAACACGGTATGAGTGGGGTCTCATCTCTATAATAAGCTAGTTTGACAAAGGTCATGAGCTTTTTAGGGAGGAGGCAGTTTTATAAAGATATCATTTAGTTGTATTTGTTTTCTCATGTCTAATGTTATGGGCACAGTGAATTTAATATTGTTTAATAAAGACCTTGATTGTATAAACAATTTCTAAGGAGGAGCAGAATAGGCATCTGAAGCAAGAGGAGGGAACAGGTCCAGAGCAGAAGTGACCTGTCACAAACAAACCCTACAAGTCTCAGAAAGGTTCCCCAAAGCATAGAGAATTTTTTGTGACTCATGCATCCCAATGAAAAACTTTAGCAAGTGATTAGTCGTTTTTCAGTCATTTCTGACTCTTTGTGACCTCCCTCTACCCTCTTCTTCTACCTTCATTCTCTTCTCAGAACTGTTACTGGCTTCTGGACTTCAAAATCACACTTTGTGCTAGGTAGGAACCTCCTCCCTGCCTTTGTCTCTCTTTTGTCTGTTGTCTCTTATTAGGATGTAAGATCCTTGAGGGCAGGCACTGTCTTTCTTTTTTACTTATATTTGTAACTCCAGCAGTTAGCACAATGTCTGGAACATAGTAAACAATAAATGCTTGTTTCTCTTTTTCTTCCTTTCTAGGGATACTTGATCTTCTATATTTAAGGGAGTGTGAAGATTAGTCTCCTCCTAGTTAATAATACAAATGTAGCTCCTCCAACAGCGTCACAGGGGAGACTCCCTCATAATGCCTTTTTTTGTTGTTTGTTTCTCTATCCTGAGAACATCATTGCATTATCCATATTTTTTTCCTGAGGGGTATTAGGTCAATTTCCATTCCAAAGAACCAGCTTCTCAAAGGGGCATGATCAAATAAGTCTAGGCAGAAAATGTGTCAAATAGCCAGGGAGCTTTCGGAAGTTTCAAGCAGTTCTCAGAATAAAAAACAGAGGTATAGGGTCATGAAAAGGCTGGCACTTACTTCATGGAATGATATAGAGTAAATCTTACTTGAAGCTGGCCTGCATGGATGGAATGGTAGCTTCAGTAGCAGCAGCTGCTGCCTCCAGGTTAGGAGATCATGATTTATGGTTCAGAGCCTATTTATCAAGTCATTAGCCAATTGCATGTTGACAGCATGTGGCCTTTTTGGACCTATTTCATCAGCCTGCAACCATAATAGAAAGCTACAAGGAACTTCCCCTATTCTAAGAATTTAAGATTGATATAGCTGACACAACCCAGAGTGGGGGTTGCCTGTTGGTGGCTAATATTACTAGAACGGAGCTGCAGGGCAGGCAGAGAGCTGCATGACCAAAGAGTCTTTGACAGGTAAGTATGCACTCTCTAAAGAGGATACAGGAGCAAGATAGATGAGAAGGTGAAATAACATCCATCTAGTGAAAGGAATGCTTGATTGGGCTTGGATACTGTTCCCTATGGGCAGGAAGATGGAAAACATGCTACTTTTTGAAGGTCATATTGCCCCAGGGCTAATTGTATATGACTTACTGAGGCAAGCAATTTTGATGGATTCATTTTCACATCAAGTTAATTCAGGTAACATATATAATACTTTGCAAACTTTATAGTGCTATGTAAATGCTAACTATTATTATGCCACAGATATCAGTTAGGAAAGAGGATAACAAATTAATTTCCCAGGACAAGAATGAGTCTTATCAAGGGAGAACCTAATCAGTTTTCCTTCCTTCCTTCCTTCCTTCCTTCCTTCCTTCCTTCCTTCCTTCCTTCCTTCCTTCCTTCCTTCCTTCCTTCCTTCCTTCCTTCCTTCCTTCCTTCTTTCCTTCTCTCTGCTTCTCTCTTCTTTCTTCATATATTAATTTATTTATTCATCCATCTGTCTGTTCATTCGTATGGATTTATTTTTTTACAAATAAGATTTATTAATTGAAAGACAATATGGTATAATGGATTGAGCCCTGGATTTGGTGTTAGGAAAAGCTGAATTTGCAGTAAGTGGGTTCAAATCCCATTTATTTTTCCTGGTTTTGAGGTCAGTTTTCTGTTCACTATGTCAAATCCCCTCTTTGTATGATCTGGAGATACAAAGACAAAAACCAACTCTACCTACCCTCACAGAGCTTAATTTGAATGAAAGAAAAAACATGTTATGTACAGATTATATTCAAATCACTGTTATCTCATTGATCTCATTTCTTTTTGGAATGGAGACCAGGTAGAAATAGTTGACATTCTGCTATTGGGCTTTTATCTTTAATGTTCTGTGGATTGTTGTGCAAATGGATAAAGTTACTGCTTTTTGTAATTGAATGAGATTATTGGGATGCCAGTTCATCTTCCATTGACTCATTGAAAGTTTCTTAAGGACCACTGGAGTTGCATAAAAGTTGCCAGGGATGACACACATTGGTCTGTTTCTACCTGGTTTTATTTGCTATAATCTTAAGGATATTTGAGGGTTAGTATTTGTAGCATGATCCAACTTTTATTTATTAATTCAGTATATCTGTTTTGCTTTCAATTTTATTATTCTTTTCATTGATTTTTCAGGATTTCTATCTTGGTGTTTAATTGGGGAATTTTCATTTGTTCTTTTTCTAGTTTTTTTTTTTTTGGCTTGTCTAATTTATTGATCTGTCTTTCTTTTACTGGTGCAAGTTTTAGAGACAAATTTTCTTTTAAATACTGCTTTGGCTGCATTCCACAAATTTTGGTATATTGTCTCATTGCTATCACTATCTTTAATGAAATTATTGATTGTTTCTTTGATCTGTTCTTTGACTCACTCATTCTTTAAGACTAGGTTATTTAACTTTCAATTAATTTTTAATCTATGCTCCCACAGCTCTTTATTGAATGTAATTTTTATTTCATTATAGTTCAACAAAGACACATTTATTATTTTTGCTTTTTTGAATTTGTGAGGATTTTATGCCCCAATATATGGTCAGTTTTTGTGAAGATGTCATATACAGGCAAGAAAAAAGTCATACTCTTTTCTATTGCCATTAAATATCCTCTAGAGGTCTCTCATATATAAAGTTCAAGTTATCTCCTTAACTTCTTTCTTATTTATTTTATGATTGGGTTTACATAAGTCTGAATGAAGGCAAATTGAAGTCCTTTACTAGTATAATTTTATTGTCTGTTTCCTCCTGTATCTCATTTAACTTTTTTAGGAAGTGATTGGTGGATTCTTTCAATTTCCACTTTTAACGGATGCAGGCAGTTTTCCTTTATAATTTCTTGAAATTTGATGTCTAGGATCTTTAAAAAAAATTATGGCTCTCAGGAAGTGCAATAATTCTTTTTTTGTGTGCTTTTTTTTTGAAGTGCAATAGTTCTTAAATTATCTCTGCTCAGTTTATTTTCTAGGCCAGTTATTTTTCCTTTGACATAGTTCACATTTTCTTCTATTTTTTTCTCCCAGTCTTTTGACTTTATTGTTTCTTGATGTTTCATGGAATTATTAGCTTCCTCCCTTGCCCATTTCTAATTTTTAAGGAGTTACTTTCTTCAGTACTTTTTTTGTACCTCTTTTACCATTTGGTCAATTTTGTGTTTTAAGGAGTTATTTGCCTCAGTCTTCCTTCCTTCCTTCCTTCCTTCCTTCCTTCCTTCCTTCCTTCCCTTCCCTTCTTTTTCTTCCTTTCTTCCTTCTTCCTTCCTTCCTTCATTTCTTTTTTCTTTCCTCCCTTCCTTTGTTTCTTTTTTCTTTCTTTCCTCCCTTCCCTCCTTTCTTTTGTAATTTGTTTTTTAGCTCTTTACCAAGCTTTTAATTCTCTTTGCATAATTTTCTTGCGTGGTTCTTATTTCTTTCCTCCACTTTTCCTCTCCTACTCTTATCTGATTAAATTTTGTTGCTCCTTTTAAATCTCTGTCTTTAGCTCTCTTAGGAATTCTTGCTTGACTTGTGTCCAGTTTGAGTTTTTTTCTTTGATGGTTTGCTTGTAGATATTTTCAAGTCTTTGTTTTCTTCTGCATTCATGTCTTGAGCTTCTTTGTCACCACACTAGCTTTTTAAAAAAAATTAGAACCCTTTTTGGTGTTTGATCACTTTTCCAGCCTATTTGTTGACTTTGGACTTAATGTTAGAGTTGGGCTCTGCTCATCCCTGGAGGTGGGAGTGAGGGATGTTTGGCCTGAGTGTCTGGGTTTGTTTTTTTCTGTCCTTCTGTTGATTTCATAGCTCAGTAGAATCACATAAATTTTCAATGCTTCCAAAGTAATGTAATGTAGGGAGAGGTCTGGTCACCAAGTTGTTCTTTACACAGGCGGGGTTCCTGCTCCCTTGTAATTGCAGCCATTCCTTTATAACTTAGAACTGTAATCTAGAATTTGGTAATGGGAGGCAGAGCTGCTGAATGACAACTGATGCTGTGCCCAGTGCTACTACAGGGGTCCCCTGGAATCTCTTTGTGACTGTGTGTTCGGCCCTGGGCACTGGGACACTTCCCACTGCTGCTACAGCCCAATGTTGTCACCACCATCCAGTACAGCTTCCACTCTGAGGTTCTCTCAGCCAGCCCCAACCCAGTATCCACAGACATCTCTTTCTGCCTTGCTAAGCTGCTCTGGGCTGGAGAAATGACCTATTGTGACTTTTTGTTGGCTTTCCCACTCGGAATTCTATTTGGCATGTTCTCTTAAGTTCTTGTAGAAGGGGTATGTTGGGAGAGCTCAGCAAAGATGCTGACTTCATCCTGTTGTCATGGTTCTGTCCCCTGGTACATAATTTTAGCTACTTGGTCATGTCAGTCAATTAATAAAAATTTGTTAAGCACCTTCTATGTGATGGGCAGTGTTCTCAGCAATAGGGATACTTAGAACAGGAAAAAACCAGTCCCTCTTCTCAATGAGCTCATAGCCTAATAAGAGAAACAGCATACAGGCACAGACATAGACGCACACACAGATACTCACACATACACCAGGTATATACAGGATAAATTCTAGATAATAAACAAAAAGTAGGAACTAGAATCAAAGAAATGTTTCTCTCCAGGTATCTGGCATATACTAAAATTTTTCAACTTAAAATTATAGGTGATATAATTTCATTGAAATGTTAGTATCAATCAATAAGTCTGGGCTCTTTAAAGATAGCTTCTGAAATTTCTATTGGGAATGATCTGATCCTGAATGACTATAATAAGCTCCTCCATTTCTATTCACTGCTCAATCGTTTATTTGATTCTTCTGTGTTGACATATTGTTGGTTGAATTTATGTGGATGTTGCCCCAGAGAGAACTTTTTTTTTTTTTTGCTTTTTGGAGGGGAAGACAGGGAAATTGGGGTTAAGTGACTTGCTCAAGGTCACCTGGCTAATAAACGGTAAGTGTCTGAGGCTGGATTTGAACTCAGGTTCTTCTGACTCCAGGGCTGGTGTTCTATTCACTGTGCCACCAAGCTGCCCTGTAGAGAGAACTTTCTGATTCCACTCTTGGGTCATAGTAATTCCCTAGGTTTCTTCTAAAGATAAGCTGCTCAGATACAGTTGACAAATCCAGTGGTGTTCACCTGTAGTCATCCTTTATTTTTGCTTTGTTAAGCGGGGTCTGTTTGCTCCAAGAGCATTACTCTTAATCCAATTATCATGTGCCAGGAGAGTGTGTCAGAGTGAGACATAGCTGACCCAGGTGCCCTCTTTAAATGGAGACCATGGGAGAAATCATCCAATCAGAAGGAGAGTCTAGAAGGGTACTTCCAATATGTGAATTTGAAAACTGGAGTGAGATTTCAGGGTGTTGAGTAGAAGTCCAAAGCATATCTTAGAAAGGAAATTACTGATAAAAATTAATATGACTTGTCCAATAACTACTGATATCTGTCTCTAATTTTGTTATGATATAATACCAGCAGATCATAAAATCATCTATATCTTTAGGCCATCTCATGTGCTCTTATGTTTTGCCTACTTTAGTAGAGAGAATTATCTGCATTGAAACATTTCCATTAAGTGGGGTTTACTTTTTCTGATTTCTTCCAATATATCTTGCTTTCTCATGGAATAAGAACATGAAGGAGCTCCACTCACTCTGCTGTCTTCCATATTCTGTTGACCATCCTGATGTTTCTGAGGAATGCCAGGCTGTGACCCCGTGCTGCTCCATTTATTTCCAATGTTCACAGAAGCAACTGACACTGATGACTTGTGCCTTTTGTTTATATATTAGTCATTTCCAGGTATAACTCCTCTCCTACAAACTTGGAATTTTCCCTTAATATAAAAACAAACTACCATTAAATCTCACAATGTAGTGACCACATCTGTCGGTACATATAACATTCTATACCTGTGGTTCTTCTGAGAGGAGTTATGTTTCATTATCTGCTCTTCAGGACAAAGATTGCCCATTACAATGATTTTTTTAAGTTAGCACCTCAGTTTTCATCTCCCTTCACCTCCTCAATAGGAGCTATAGTAGAAGCCTACCTGGATGAGGAAGAAATTTTAGCTGTCTATATGGCTTATAGGGTTAAAGACCCAGAAGGGCAGTTAGTTGGTGGAGTAACAGTGCTGGACTTGGAGTCAGGAAGACTCATCTTTCTGAGTTCGAATCTGGCCTCAGGCACATCCTAGCTGTGTGACCCTGGGCTTGTTAATTAACCCTATTTGCCCCAGTTTCCTAGTTTGTACAATGTGCTGGAGAAGGAAATGGCTAATCACTTTAGTATCTTTGTCAAGAAAAACCCAAGACTGAAGACTGAAACACCACAAGGTTTTTCTCCCCTGGCTTTGCTTCAGGAGTGTTTAGAGTGTGTATCATCTTCCTGCTGCATAACCTGTACACCTCTCAATCATGTTTGATCATTGAGAAGAAGGGATTAGCAAATCAGGTATATGACTGAAAGTGAGGTGAGTAGGGGTTTCACCCTATGAAAACAGAGGTCTTTTGGGGCTCTGAGAGCAGCTCAATTCTTTGAAAGCCACCAGCTTTATCAGAGAGTGGCATAAAAGACATTTGAGCTTTACCAGAATAAATAACATTTTCTGCAAGGTGGAGAGACCTTGTTTCTTCAGATGCCCAGGCTGGAACCAATCAGAAAACAGAAATTTATTTTGACAATTTCAGGGGAAGACCTTTCACAACTGCTCACTGTTCAAATTGTATTGTTGAATGGTAAACTTATTCAAGATGTAAAGGAAATGGAAATGTGACTAAGACTGGTAGTGGTCCTTCTATCCTTCAGGTAGTGAAGAACACCATCAGATGAGAAAAGAATCTTTAGGGTGAGAGCAGAGAAAATTTCCTTTGGCCACTCATTTAAATGGACCCTCTCTCCTAGAGCAATAGGATGCCTTAGACACATAGCAACATTTGAAAAAATTTGTTTTTATTTTTACTTTTTAACTTTCCTAGGAGATGAGAAGAGGCTGGTAAAGCTAGATCTCAGCCTGGCCTTGCCAGCTTCTATAAAGTTAAACATTTTCTAGGTGCTGATAGACATATTGGTAGAGGGGGAGGTTATGCATAATACACTATGTAGCAAGAGATCTAGGAGATTATTTATGAAAAATGGTCTCTTTCATGAATGAGCCACAAGAGGATTGGAAAGAGAAAGGGAATAGAAGTGGAAAGCAAGGCTGAGGAAACGGTCCAGAAAAGTGCAGAGAAGGAGGCTGAACAGAAGGGTTTGGATGGAAGGACCTGGAGACATCCAGAAGGACTCGACTATAACTCTTATTAGAAAGCAGTCAAGGATGTTTCCAGAGGTTATGACTACTTCTCTCTCTCTCTCTCTCTCTCTACTGGTTTTTGGTTTGGAGGGCCCCTCCTGCTGCAATATAACCTTGCTCCCCAGCCAGCTAAAACCTGGGAGGTTGTTATATATAGCAGCGTCAGGGAGGATTTTATAGCTGTCTTTGCTCATCCATCACTAGTAGGGCTCAAGAGAATGCCCCGGCAGACTCCTCTTCTTCACATGGATCAGCACCCTCAGAAATACTCTTCCAGTGTGGAAAAGGCCACCAAGAAACAGATTTAGAGACTGGATGAGGAGAAAGTGCAGAGTCTTGTGGAAAGGGACTTGGACTTAGACATCTGGAGATCTGGGTTCTAGTGTTGGCTCTTTCACTGACCCTGAACAAGTCACTGAACCTTGGTGGGTCTCAGTTTTATAAAATGGGGGATATTACCTACTCCTTTTATGACTTACTGGGATGATGAAATAATACATGATGATAAATTTCCCCCCTCCCCCTTTTCCATTCTGGAAAACTGTATTTGTATGAGATGTGTGTGTACGTGTGTGTGTGTGCGTGTGTATGTGAGTGCACTATTTACAAAACCTCCCTCATTTTGATTCAACATATTTGTATTTAAGTACATACTACATATAAGGCTCTCTGTCAGGTCCAGGGAATGCAAAGATAGAAAGTGAGAGCCACTGTTCTCATCAGCTAACACTTCAGTGAAGGGCGTGGGCCACGTACACATATGACTGAATTGCAAGTTAGAATATAAGTGCATAGGGAAGGATGACGACGTCTCGCTGTAATGCTTAGGGAAGGCTACTTAGAAGAGCCTTGAAAGAAAAGAAATTTCAAAAGGTGGAGCTCCTTCTAGTATTGGGGATGGTACATGCAAATGCTTGGTGGCAGGAGAGTAGAGCAGAAAGTAGGCGACGGCAAAAAAACCCAATCATCTACTTTAAGTGAAATATGAAATATGAAGAAGAAGAATATGAAATACTTCTGGAAAGGTAGAAACTTTGATGATTTACTGAAGTTGTATCATGGCAGGCCTTAAAAGTCAGGTAAAGGAGTTTTACCAAAACAAAGAAGCAACGGAGGTTTCTAAGTAGAAGAATTTTGTAAAATTAATTTAAAAAGCTAGTATTTATGTATATATATATATATGTGTGTGTGTGTGTGTGTGTTTACATATATATATCCCAGTTTGGGATATAGTAATGTGACACATTGATAGGAAATTTAAGTGGAGATATCTCACAGCCTATTGGAAATGCGGGTTTGGAGTTCAGGGGAGAAGTTGGGTTAGAGATAAGAGGTTTTGGAGTCATCTGAAGAAAGTTGGTAATGGATGACATTGCCAAGGAAGGCCATCTAAAGAGAAGAGAAGAGCGCCAAGGACAAAGTGTTGGGTGAACCACACTTAAGAGGTAGATTAAGAAAGAGAAAACAGCAAAGACAGAAGGAATAGTTAGACAGGCAGATGATGAACTTAAAAAAAATTAACATCACAGAAACAAAGAGAAAAAAATTATGTCACTATCAACAAAAAATGACTAGTCAGCTGTTTCAGCTGCTGTTGAAAGGCTGGGTGGAGGTGAGGAGGTGAGGAGTTGGGGATGAAGACTGAGAAAAGACCACCAGATTTGTCAAATAGTAGGTCACTGGTGACTTTATCATGTTTTAATCAGAACACCTGTCTTAAATAGGAAGATGAGGAGAAAGAAAAAGAGATAGAGAAGGAATGGGAAAAGCAATGGGAAAAGAAACAAGATTGTACGCTATATAACTTACACCAAAGAAATAAATGCTGTTTAGCCAGGGGAGTGGATCTAATTGAGAAGGTTCTCAATCAGTCAGGTGAAATTACAGAGTGTGGGACGTGATTAGCAAGATAAACTAGTAGGCATTTTCTCCTATCCTCTTGGACTCTAAAAACTCCCTGAAATAAAAATTATGTGCAAGAGGAAAAGTAATTATAACTGTCTCTGCGGGCCAAGTCACCAAGTCCAAGGAGGTAAACAGCCTGATGAATAATCACCAGAGTAGGTTAATTCCTATTCCCTAGAGATAATTCCTAATGCAATTATTCAGTACTCCCTCTTCCACCAGCCCCATACTTTAGCAGGGTGGCACGATGTGACCCACACTTTGTGCTCCTGAGATCCACTCAGGAATTTCCTTGCTGTGGTTGTAGTCTCTGATAGCACACTTTAGCCCTGACCTTGCTTAACTTTACCATTTTATGTCAACAAGCAGCAGAACACAACTCTGTCCCCTAATCCCTCTCTTCGTTCTCAGCCTGTCCCACTGCAGAGGACATAAGGTATAGGAAAGAGGCAAGCTTTGTCTGGGGCTACATTATGTTACTATAAGAGCACTCAGCTATTGAAATAAATAACAGAGGGATTTAAGCAAAGGTACCAGCATATGTGGAGTTGCACCAGACCTGAAGGAAATGAGATTGGCATTTAGCTGGAGTTAGTTTTTGTCCCATGAGTAGTCAGGGGGCAGGAACTGAGGCTGGTGAAAAGTATATCGCCTCATTTGGGAAAAGACAGAAAATAACTTTGAGATCCAGTTCTAGGAGAATCTACCATCAAAGGGGGAAAAGTTTGAAACTAAATGATAGGGGAATATAAAGAAGAAAGACTAAAATTAACATAGGTCTTAGGGGGAAGAAAACTCAGTTAAAAACCCTGAGCACAAATAGATTAATTGGTGGGGAAGATATTAGTACAGAAGAAAAGATAGTTACCAGGAAAGGAAATGAGCCCTGCATTCTCTCAACAAATATTTCAAGACAAAGGATTTTGAAGAAATACTTGATGAGGCAGAAGACTCTGGTTTCTTTTGAGAGCATGGAGCCATATTGAGATGTACCTGAATGGTTCAAGAGAAAAATAAGAATCAGGAAAGCAGAATTTTTTGCATGCACAGTGGAACTAATTGGTAGAATAGAAAAACATGAGCCCATAGTAGTGAGTTTCTCCACAGAAACGAAAGAGAGAACAACTTATTGAAATTACGGAAAAGCAAAGGACAATCTAGAATAAGAGGAAAAAATGGCAATTATTAAAAAAACCCTTATCATTATACAAGCAGAAAATATTGATCTTGAAGGCAGACTGATTAGAGAAAATTTAAAGATAATAGGTCTCTCTGAAGAACAGACAAGTAAAATAACCTGAAAGGTAAAAGAAAGTAAAAAAACACAGTTACCAAGAAAAGGAAAAGTAACACAACAGACCCTCCCCTCCCTTATTACTCTCCCCACCCACCCATAAAAAAATAACAACAACCCAGAAACCAACAACTAGAAAAAACAGTCATGGTTTAAAAATAATAATGAAATGAACACAGCAGGATCATTAAGAGATTAATTTGTAAAAGTAGACATGGAGAAAAGGTGGCACTTAAATAGAAGTGATGGAGGAGCAAGCCTGAAGCAATATGGATTAAGTCTCATAACATCCTACCTACAGGTGAAACATATGTGTGTGTGTGTGTGTGTGTGTGTGTGTGTGTGTGTGTGTGTGTAAGTGTAGGCTCAAACTTAGAACGGGAGAGAAGAACGTACTCTACTCAAGTCAACAAGAAACAATGAAGGGAGAATAGCTTCTGTAATGTCTTAGGAAGAAGAGAGGCTATGAGAGAATGAGCAGGATGGCAAAGAAGAGGACTGGAACAAGAGAGAAAGAAAGTAGAGATGGGGGGGGGTGTTGTGGTCCCATTAAAGAACATCTAGAGGGGAGGGAGATATTTTATAATGGGAGATAAAGACATTACGGTGGTTAAAGCCTGCAAGGATTTGGTATTTGGAGATATCACCATCTCCAAAAATGTTGTGCCTCCATGGACAGTATCCTGCATTAAAGGTGGCGGCGGGGGGGGTAATCAGAGTTCTTAGAGGCAATTGACATCCAAAAGGGTGGGAGGCTATGGATCTAGAGAAGACATTTCATGGCAAATGGGAAAAAATTATCATGGGGGAGAGCAAGGGGTGGAAATGAACTGTATGATCTGGGGCATAGAAAAATTTCCACCATGAGGAAATATTTCTGTCCCCTTTATTTCCTTCAGGAATTCTTTTTTTTCCCCCAAGATGAATCACAACAGAAATAAAGGATAGGGGGCAAGATTTACAAAGCAACAACATAGAAATTGTTTAGAAGAGGGAACTTGAAATAGACACGTTAGGAGCTTTAATCCACAAGGAGTACAGAGACTAAAGAAGTAAACAATAAGTATGAGGACAAACCAAAGAATAGAGCCTTGGAACATATGGTAAGGAAGAAAAAGGATGAAGAAAATGACAGAAATAAATCTTTTAGTTTTGGAAAAATGTGCTAAAAATAAAAAAAACACCTCTAACAAAATAAATTAAAGGAGAGGAGTGAAAGGAGATTAAAATTTTTTTTTACCTATTTAATTGAAAGAAAAAAATTAGGGAAGAATTATTTAACTAGGTAAAAGGAAGAAAGAATGAGCAAATTAAGTAAAACTGTAAAACTTGGGAAAATGGTGACAAATGTGAGGACAGGGCTTGAGAGTGAGGGGAAGAAAGTCTCTTGGAATAGGATTCTTTAAATTAGATTATGCAAAAATAAGTGAAGAGACAAAATGCTAAAAGTAAAAGTCCTAATTAGAGGGAGAAAAAGCAATGTTAGGGATGAATGAATGAAAGTACAACCTAACTCTCATAACATTAAATGTGAATGAATTAAACAATTCAATAAAAGTTACACATTGGATAAGAAAACAAAACATAATCTGTTGCTTACAAGAAATACAACTAGGGAACCAAAGCATTCACAGAATAAAAATGAAAGACTTATACAAAATTTTCTATGTGTCACAAGAATACAAAAAAGCAAGAGTTGTAATTATGCTATCAGACAAAATAAAAATAAAAATTCACAACATAAATAGAGATTAAAAGGAAATTACATCATGTTAATAGGAACCACAGACAACAAACCAGTATCAATGCTAAATTTATGTGCTTGAAAATGTCTTAGCATCTAAATTCATAAAGGAAAACTTAACTTGAATTATAAAAAGACATAGACATTATTATAATAATAGAAGGAAACTATAATGCCCCTTTGTCAATTTTGGTCAAGTCTAATAGAAATATAAACAAAAATTAAAATATAAAATTGGACAAACTGCTGGAGAAACCAAGGCTAAAAGACTCATGGTATGTTTTAAATAGGACTGTTAAGGAATATACATATTTCTAAGCACCACATGGAACTTTTATAAAAATTGACCAAGGATTAGACCACAGATATTACAAAGAAATGTAAAAAGACAAAAGTGGTAAATACATACAGGGTCAAAAAACAAGTCATAGAAATAATTAATAATTATATGAGAAAAAATGGTAATGATGAAACAACATACCAACATTTCTGGGATAAAAACAATTGGCAGGGGAAGTTATATTACTAAAAACATAAATTGTGGTACATGATTGTGATGGAATACTATTGTGTTGTAAGAAATAATGAGCTTATTGATCTTAGAAAAACATAGAAAGACTTGCATGAAATAATGAAGAGTGAATTGAGCAGAACCAAGAGAACTTTGTATGCAGTAACAATATTGTTTTAAGAACAATTTTGAGTGACTAAGTCATTTTGACTATTATAAATACCTAAATTAATTACAAAGTTCTTATGAAAAAAGACACTATTTGCATCCAGAGTAAGAACTGATAAATAGATGTAGTATAGAATGATTATATATATATATACATACATATATACAGACACATATTATATATATATATATATATATATATATATACATGTATATGTAATACACACATACATACACACATATTTGTGTTTAATGGTAGTCATCTCTAGGTTACCATACCAGAATGGGGAAGGGAAGAAAAAAAAGAAATTTATAGGATAACTTTATCATATATTTAAAAGGAACAGCAAGTACATAATAGATTTTCAGCTTCATGTATAATCATCTTTTTTAATTCTCTGTGATGGAAGTACTTGTTTTATTTCATAAATTCAAAATGAAATAAATAAAATAATAAAAAAGAAAAAAAACCACCCACTTTAGGGAATAAGATCTGCTTTGGAGATAGAAAAAAGCTAAATCTACTGGTGGCCTGTTAAAACTGGTCTACCTGGACTGATTTTCAGTTTTAGCCATGTTTCCATATTGATCGTTCAGTCTGTCAGATTTGTGACGGGATGAGTACCCCGTGTCATAATCAGAGCGTTGTGTCAATGTTTTTGTCTTATTATTCTTTTTAATCACTTATTGATCTTTGAGACAACGTTTACTACATCACATGTCAATGGAAGTCTTGAGCTAGGTAGTCTGGACAGACAAGTTTCCCTCCAGAACCCTTGAGTCTTCATTCCTTCTGTAGCATTCTCAAGAGCTCTTATTATCTAACATACAGGAGGCAAATGATGCTGTCCTTGAGATTTCCAGAAAAATGCCATCTGACAGTCATTTGTGAAGTTCCTCTTTAATGTCTGGGGCTATGGCTCAGCTAGTTAATAGTCTCTATATTCACGCAGTCAAGTAATGAAAGTGAGGATAACTGATGTTTCTAGAAGGTTGTTTTTTTTTTTAGAAAGGGACTTTTCACATGTTCCTCCATGCAATTGCCATGAAGAAACTAATACAACTATAATTATTTTTATTTTACAAATGAGCGACTTACTCCTGACCACAGACTATATTTAACAAGTGGCAAAATCAGAATATGAACTTAGGTCTTCTGATTCTAAGTCTGACACTCTTTGCTACACTGTGCTTTCTCCTTCTGGGATTGTCTCCAGTCATCCTGATCTACACCTTGCCACTGCACCCAGAGGGCTCCAGAGGAGAAAGTGAGGCTGGTGACTTTGCATAGCCCTTCCTCACTTATATCCGATTCACTTGCAAGTTGTGGCATCCGTTCCCTGTTGTCATGGTCCTGTTCCAGAATGGAGGACACAACAAGAGCTGTCTCCTTCCACTATAATACAAGAGAGGTGATAGTCTTGTTGCATGTTGCCCTGGTAAGGACACATCTGGAGTATTATATTTGATTAGGAAGGACACTGATAAAGCTGGAAAATGCTTACAGAAGAGAAACCAGAATGGGGGAGGGCTCAGGATCACGTCCAGGGGTGTGCTAATAAATGTTTTAACAACCATCTCTCTGGGACCAGAGGCAGAGGAGGGGTGGGGAGAAGGGAAATATATTCAGGACACACTTTTAAGTTTAATCTACATTAATATTGTTTTCTCCATTACTTTCTTAATAATAGCTAACATTTATATAGTGCTTACTATGTAGAACTGTGCTGAGCATTTTATTATTATCTCTTCACAGTTTTATGATAACTAATTATTTTTATTATTACTTTCTTACAGCAATCCTGGGAAGTAGGTGCTATCATTATTCACATTTTACAAATGAGGAAACTGAGGCAAACAGAAGTTAATTAACTTGTCCAGGATTATACAGCTATCAAGTATCAGAGACTGAATTTGAACTCAGATCTTCCTGAAGGCTACACAATCAACAAAACAATAAATCAAGCCTTGATTTGTGGTGTTTGCCAGTTTCCAAGATGTAAATACACCGAAAATGTAAGAGCTGGCTCGTGTAAGCCAGTATGAGCTAGCTCTAGCATGCTGCTGAGATTCATGCCATATAAGGATCACTTGAACGAAAGAAGACTATTTAATTTGGAGAAGAGGATATTTAGTTTGTAAAAGAGAAGACTTGGGAGAGACATAGTAACTAAATGCAAGTATTTGAGGGATTACCACAAAGAAGAAGGATTGGACTTGTTCTGCTAAAGGGCAGAACTAATTTATTTGGGAGTTGAAGAGAGGAGTATTCAAGCTAAATGTAAGTTGAAAAAAAAAAAGAAAGCTTCTTAACAATTAAGTCTATCACAAATGTTATGGGCTGCCTCAGGAGAAAGTGGGATCCTTGCATACTTGATAAGCTTTTACTGGGAATTTTGTAGAATGGATTCTTGTTCATGGACAGGCTGGTCTAGATGTTCTCTGAAGACTCTTCCAACTCTGAGATTCTTTGACCCAATAGATGATACCATTGAGAGAAACAGTGCAGGGCATCCTGTATTCTGTCCTTGATTCTATAGAATCAGTGGTTTGCGATTTCCTTATCCAGGTCATTTTACAGGTAAGGAAACCGAGGCAAGCAGGGTTAAGTGACTTGCCTAGGGTCACACAACTAGTAAGTGTCTGAGGTAAGATTCGAACTCACGAAGATGAGTCTTCTTGACTTCAGACCCAGTATTCTCTCTCTCTCATTGCACCATTTAGCTGCCCTTCACCTGAAGTAGCCTCAGGGTACAAGAACACACGCAATTCATATTGATTAAACTGTTTAAAGAGAAGAGAACAATAGTAAGTGGCAATAACAAAAACCAAAACCAAAACATGGAACACCCTGAGCTTAGTTATGAACAGCAGGCTCCCCTGCCTTTCTGTTGACTCCTGAGGAGACAGGGAAGTGGATGACTTGGTACATCTCTGCCTCACTTAAATTCAATTCACTTGCAAGTCAAGATAACACCTGTGATGTCATTGATCCTCTTTGAGAACAAAGAACAAACAACAATGACAACAACAAAGAAAGACTGGATTGAAAAAGGAAAAGATAAAGATGGTTTTGTAAGATTTGCCATACCAGGATCTCTAGAAGGATCTGGAGATGTCTGATGGAGAGAAAAGACTAGTGGTGGGGGTGGAGAACATAATAGATTTAGGGAAATTATAAGCTGCCTTAGGAGGGAGTAGAAGACCTTTATTATGGTCTTTGGGAAAAGGAATGATGAACACATGTAGTGTAGGTGGAGTATAGTTTTAGCTCAGTAAAGGTTGAATCAGATGGCCTCAGAATTCCTTTCTAACTCCAAAATGAAATAGTTCCATGGGTAAGATGCTGCCTTTTTGGTACTGGACATTTTAATTGTCGAAATGGGCAGAAAGGGGCCATTCATGTGAGGAAACCAACTTGAGACAGATCTGTGGACCTAGAGAAAACTGCTCCTCAGATGACTGTACTTAGAGGACTTGTTGGAAAGCAGCTGAGAAGCAAGAGTATTGGCTGAGGTATATAGAGTTACAGTGACGATGACAGCCAACATTATAAAGATAAATGACTTTGAAGGACTTTAGAACACTGATAAACAGTGAACCATAACGCCAGAGGGTTGATGATGAAGCATGCTTGTGTTTGTTTTGTTTTTTTTTGTTTTCTAAGATGGCTGTGCCATCAGAGAAATGATGACATGGCAGTTGACTTTGACTTGAGGGAGGGGGCACTGTGCAAGGTTAACAGCCTCACTTTTCTCCTCTAGAGCCATCTGGATCCAGTGACCATCAGGATGACTGGAAATGACTCAGGATGCAATACTACCCACCTCCTAATAGCTAAGGATGGACTTGAGGTGCAAAATGAGAATTTTTTGGATATGACTAATATGAAATTTTTTCCATTCCCTTTTTTTATTCTGAACTTAAGAAATATAACAAATTTCCATAACAAAGTAGAACAGAAAAAAGGGGATTGCACATGCAACTCCAAATCTATTACATACAATTCACTAATCCTTTTAAATATATAATAAAGTTATCGTGTAACTTAATTTCCCCCCCTACTCCTGCCCTAGTGATAGCTACCATTAGACACAAATTTATGTGTATGTATTTGTGTATATATATGTATATATACACACATATCTGCAAACATATATGTGTATCTACATACACACATATATTTGTGTATGTGTTACATGTGTGTATCTATCTATTTATTTATCTATGTAAAACCATACTATATATACTTCTATTTATCAGTTTTTTTCTCTGGATGCAGATAGCATCTTCCTTCACAGATCCTTTGTAATTAATTTGGGTATTTGTAAGAGTCAAAATGATTTGGCTGATCAAAGGTGCTCTTAAAACAATATTGTTGTTATTGTATACAGCTTTCTTTTGGTTCTGCTCATTTTGCTTTTTGTTATTTCTTGAAAATTATTCCACATTTTTCTAAAATCACTGAGTTCATCATTTCTTATAAAGCAGAGTAGTTTTCCTTCATGATCATATACCACAGCTTGTTTAGCTATTCCCCAACTGGCAGGCATCTCCACAATGTCCAGTTCTTTGCCACCACAAAGAGAGTGACTTTACATTTTTTAGGTTCTTTTCCCTAGAATTTTTTTACTTGACTATGCATATTTGTTGCAAGATTTTTTTGTGTTCCTTCCTTCCTTCCTTCCTTCCTTCCTTCCTTCTTTCCTTCCTTCCTTCCTTCCTTCCTTCCTTCCTTCCTTCCTTCCTTCCTTCTTTCTTTCCTTCCTTCCTTCCTTCCTTATGGAGGGATGGGATGGAAACAGAGTTTTGTTTATTTAAAAAAAAAGATGGCTATACTGCTTTGTGATCCATCAAATCATTTACATATGACTTTTCAGAGTTTTAAAGGAAATACTGAGACATAAAAGAATTATTTGATTTTCTTTGTAAGTCTAGTGGTCAGGGCTGGGGAAAAGGGAAGAGTGGGAACAGTGAAGGAGAAGTGGGCAGCAGTAACTGTTCCATGGGCATTGAGGGCTGCTACAATCCAGTGGGAAGCAGCACCTTCAGACATGTGCATCCACTGCAAGGCCAGGAAGCAAGAACAGAGGCCAGTAACCTGCATAGGACTGGCCAACTCTCATTTGTTGGACAATAGCAAGCCCCTGGGAAGGCAAAAGAATACCATTTCAACTCAGGGAAACCTTTAGGATTTTTGTGTTTTTGAAATTGAGTCAACAATGAAGATGTGATATTTGGTAACAAAGAGCAACTTGGCTGTTAACTTTCTTATCAGAATTTCAAGTGATTGTGTAAGCAGAAACAAGTTGCAAAGATCTTTGTGTCACCCAGATATTGGGGGAATGCACTACCCTGAGACTATTTACTTAAATACTGTTCACATGTATATCATTTAGTTTTTCTTACCATGTCTATCCCTGAAATAGTAAATAACATCTCTAGATTCTTTGCTGGGACTAAAGAGGGAGAAAAGAGAAAAGAAAAAAAAGTCTGGAGGTTTTTAGCACTTCTGTGGACTTGCAAATGAGGAAGAAGAGAAAGAAGATTCTCCACCAGAAAGGCAGATTGTGGTTAGAATATGTTCCATGGCAAAAAAAGGCTAAATCAAAACCAATGAAGGAAATTCTCAAACATGTCTCTTGTTTAAATATGCCACAGTAGTGATATATAGATAAGATGTTATTTTGAATGATCTGGTAGACAACTGACCACTTTCCATTCTAAAAGATTTTCACTGGATAAAGCAGTTGCCTATCCA
The DNA here is from genome assembly GCA_028646575.1 of Pseudocheirus occidentalis. Taxonomy (NCBI): domain Eukaryota; kingdom Metazoa; phylum Chordata; class Mammalia; order Diprotodontia; family Pseudocheiridae; genus Pseudocheirus; species Pseudocheirus occidentalis. The sequence goes on along the minus strand of CM053595.1, from coordinate 196,023,817 downwards.
AAACTCAGGAACCCATTTTATGATCAGTGACTTGAATGTGCAAAATAGTATACAAGACAGGAGAAAAGCTTTAGCATTCTTGAAACTGAAGGTATTTGACTTCCTCGCTATGCAGTTTTAAAAACTGTGATCCAAATAATACCCAATAATAAAATATAATTGAAGGGGAGGATCATATAGAAGTAAATGGAGAAGTTTTCCGAAAGCTATTTGTAGAAAAAACTCCTAAGTGCTGAGGATCACAATGTTTACATTTGTTATCCAACATCTGCTGGAGGTGGAAGTCAAAGTTTTTTAGGAAGATCAGAAACAGAAGCAGAAGTAGTATTTACTCCTCAAAAAGTTGCATGAGAAAAACAGGTTTATACATTTATGAGGAGTTCAAGCCTACAGATGGCACTGATGTAAAGGTATATATACACAGTAGGTCTAGACTAGACCTGTGCTGAAGCATGGAAATCCCCTGTGCTTGATGGCAAAGTAGAACTGGATAGTGAAGGGAAGGAAGTCAGATACCCTGTAATCATCAGTGCTAGAGAGAAGTTAATTGCTTGGAAAATCTGCTTTGCATTTAGTTAAGCAAATGGTTTGTGGTTTTGATTTATTACATGCTAATGGACAGTCTTATGTCTGTGATGTCAATAGCTTGGGTTTTGTGTCATACCTGAGGATTTGAGTTTCTTAGCCTGAAACAGAGATGGTTCACAACAACCCATAGGGAGTTTCTGATCTGAGGCATTAGGTGTCAGTGATTGAAAAAGTGTGCATAGGAGTCAGAAAAAGTCAGGGACAGAAGACATAGGTAATGAAAGAAACTGCTTACAGAAGTCCTCAGAAGGTGGGAACATAGAACTCAGGAGAGAATGGCAGCTGCTTTGAGCTGAGACTGACTTTTCAGTTGCTTTGCTGGGGGCTATGTTGATGGAAAGCGTCCTGAGACTGCTGTCCTGAGAATTGATTGCTTAGATATTGTTCTTTGTTACAATCTACAGCTTGAAAGAGGAGAAAGTTTTCAGGAGTTTTCTTCCTTATGTGTCTCATTGCTAGATTTCTGTAAGTATGTTCTAACTTTCCCCCATCAACATTATATACTGATGGGAGAATGTCACTAAAGTTATGGGTAGACTGTTGTGTCTTGATTATTTCTGCTTTTACTTTCTTCTGAAATATCGTTATGACTTTTCTTGTATTTGTTTTCTTATTTAGAAAATATTTTATGCTTAAGAATCAATGGTGTCATTGTAGCTACCTTGTTTAAATGGTGAGCACACTGGTGAGGGCTTAGGAGTTACAGTTTTTAGTAGCAGTATTTCCCCTTCCTGACCTGAGTTTTTCCTAGGTCTCCAAGAATGAGTAGTAGTATGGTTGTACCATGTCCAGCCCCACTACTGTAGGAAATCCCTCCATACCTGTCAACATGAGTGCGGGTTGTGAGTAGTGAACCAGCTTGAAGAAAGATAAGTGGGTGGTGGTACAGGTGCCACATCAGACACTCTCCTACAGTCTACAATGCCACCCCTCATGCTACATGTGAAATGTAAGAAGAGCCGTCATGTATAAGAAGTATTAGAATTGTTTTGTTAAAGAAACAGTAGGTAGAAATTAGAAATAGATGTCATCTAAACATTTCTTAACAATTAGTGTCCAAACAGAATGGGATGCTTGAGGAAGTAGGGGGTAACTTAGTACAACTGATTAAGCAAGAGTTGAACGATTAATTGCTCAGGACATCCTAGACAGTATCCTTAGTTAAGTGCAGGTTAGACTAGTCTTTGAGGTTCCTTCCTGCTCTGAGATTCTATTTTTTTCTTTATTCTAATTAGCCATCAAGACCAACCCTTTTATTTTATAGATGAGGAAACAGAGCTTGAGGGAGATTAAGTGACATGCAGTTGAACAACTAGGAAGGATTTGAGGCAGCATCCAAACCCAGGTCTTCCTGACTCCAAGTCCAGCTCTTTATTTATTCCATCAATTAGCTGCCTCACAACAGGGGAAATATTTGAAACAAGGTTCTTTCCTAATCAAAACTGAGCATTAACATATTGTTGATGCTACTCTGCGCTGGAAGAGGCATAAGCAAGGTCTTGCTTCTTCTTCACGATAGGGGTTGGTGATCCATGGAGCTCATGACAAACATGGCTCTTGGGACAGTTTTCAATCACATGCAGGTCCTTCGTTGCTGTTATACCCCACTACCTACCATGACGGTAGACATGTTGTCCCTAAACCCCAAATCAGGAGCTAATGCATTGTCACCCTACCCCGGCTCTACTTGGTTCCTTAGCTGTGCCATAGATGCTCAAGAGATTTTGGGTCTCAGTAGATCCCAAACGTACTTTCAAGACAGCCTGTGCCATTATTGAGGAAAGCAGCACTTCAGCTAGCCGTTCTCTTTGGGGACTCTATCTCTTTTTTCCCTCTCCTTTTCTCAGTAATAGCATTATTCAAAATTACAGAAGCACCTATTTAGATGCTGTTAAAAATGAATACTATATGGCATGTTTGCCTCTTTTTTTCCTTCAGATTTAGGCCCTTATAATCTTTTTTCAGGTCATGGATGAATAAGCTTGCTGTCAGAGGCAGTTAACATAGGTTTGGTTGGAAGCTCCAAAGTTCCTCTGTTTCTTGACCTCTGAATTGAATTCAAGGAAAGTCAGTGCATGAGTGTCAGTCCTATTAGAGAAATCTGATCTATGATTCCCAGGGAGAATAGACCTTTGAGGCACCTGCATGTCAGAATCACCCTCCCATTATGAGTTTATTAGTATCATTAGGTCTCATTAATGGAAACATTAATGAAGGCTCCTTCCGAGTAGAACAAGCACACCAACTTCCACCACACTCATCAGACAACCATTATTTTTTGAAATGATTTTCTTGTCTCATTTGCTAGTTCCTGACCTGGTCAATGGGCCATCTTTCTTTGCTTTGAAAGAAAAGGAGAAGCAGAGGAAACGAACCAGGACAAATGATGCATGTCAAGAATTCCACTGAGGCTGCTAGAGCTGGGCATCCCTTGGTCAGTATGGTGTCCCAGAGGAAATCCGGAAGCAGTAAGCAGATTACCTGCTGGATTCTATGTTCTTTCAGATGATTTGAAATGTTAGCTATTTTCCCTTTCTTTCATTTGTCTATGACATTTGCTGAGAAAAAGCATTCCGATTTGGTAAATTGTCCTTAAGAGCTTTGTGACCCAGGGGAGAGGGCCTGATGGAGATGACTTTCAAACAAGTGGTTCTGAATGACTTCAGCTTTCCCTGTCGACATTTCCTTCATCTTGTCTCCTTCATTAGTTTCCAAATAAACTGGAGATGGACTGAGCCTTACATGTCTTTGTATCTCCTGTAGGGCTTTGCACATAGTTCCTCTGTAAATGTTTATTACTGAATTAACATGGTATGGATGAGTCCTGGACTTCACAGTTTTATAGGATGGGTGGTATCGTTGCCCATAATGTAACTGGGTGAAGCTCTCCAAATGTGAAGAATGGATCCTGTCCCTAGAGGAGGTGAAATGGGTGCCAAGAGTTTGGGTGAAAACTTTGGTTTATCCTAAGTTTTTTTCTGGTCTGGGTGAAGACATACCCTAGGTGGGTATGCCTGAACTGTTCCCTTCTAATGACTTGTGAAAACTTGAATGAAAGCCTCTCAGACTTTAGCTTCTCTGATCAATGCATAGGGTTTTTGCTGTATTAGTGCTGCTATTTCGATAAGTACAATTCTTTCCCATACCTGGGCTGCTCACACTTTGCTGAGCAGAGCATCTTGTGAGTACCTGCTGAGAAGCAGCCTTGTATAATGGAAAGAACGTTGAAGCAGGACTCAGGAAATGTGGGCTGGACTTCTGGCTCTGCCATGTAGTTGTTCAAAATTATGCGAGTTGCAGGATCATAGATGGAGAGTTGGGAGGGGCTTCAGACGTCATCGAGCCCAAACTCTTCATTTTTAGAGCTGAGGAAACAGACACAGAGCAGTGAGATGATCTGTCTGAGTCTGCTCTCTAATGTTTGAGAAAAGGTCTTCTGCTCCCCCATGCAGTATTCTTTCATTTAACTTCTCTGAACTTCAGTTTCCTCATCTATAGAAAAGGAACCTTATACTACCTGCTGATCCTACTATATTGTGTAAGGAAAGAAGTGTGTAAATACAGTACTGTCGAGATGGAAGTGGTGTGGTCCTTGTCATTATTTTTATGGTTTTGATGAGCAGTTCTCATCCTGTTGGCTATGTTCAATTTGTAACAATGAAAATGCATCCTGCATAGCAGATATTTACAGTAGAAAAATTACAGAGATGAAGTAGCAATGAAAATAATGTTATGGTTGGGGGGGGGGGTCACCACAACATGAGGAGCTGTATTAAAGGGTCATGGCATTAGGAAGGTTGAGAACCACTGGTTTGGATTATTATCATTGTTACTTAGACTGACCTTTCATGAGGCCAAGATGAGTTTCCATAGTAAAAGTGTATACATTCACATATATTGTGGTTGTTCAATTGTTTCAGTTGTGTCCAGCTCTTTGTGACCCCATTTGGGGTTTTCTTGGCAAGGATATTGGAGTGGTTTGCCATATCCTTCTCTAGTTCATTTTACAGGGGAGGAAACCAAAGCAAATAGGTTTTAGTGACTTGCCCAGGGTCACATGGCTATTGAGTGTCTGAGGTCAGATTTGAACTCAGGAAGATGAGTCTTCCCGACTTCAGGCCTAGCAGTCTATCTACTGTATTACCTAGTTGCCTGAAAATTCACGCATAACAAACATATTAAATATTCCTGAGTTTTAAGGCACTATCCCTGATACTAGAAATACGATGACAAAAATTAAACAGTTCCTATGCTCAAGAATCTTACATCCTCCTGAGGGGATACAATATATTTATATTTATATCTAAATATCGCTGTCTATATACTTGTCTATATAAACATCTAAATACGTACACCTAGATACTTATGTCTAGACATCTATATCTAGATACGTATATCTAGGTTTTTAGATCTAGATCCTTCTGTGTATAGATATCTACACCTAGATATGTCTGTCTCTAGATATCTGGATCTAGACCTCTCTATATG
>CM053595.1:195945072-196010483 GCA_028646575.1 Pseudocheirus occidentalis | reverse complement strand
AATATAGCTTCTTCTTATTCATATTAGCACTTTAGTTCAAATGATGAAATTTTTCACCCTGACATGGAAAATATTTGGGACTACTTTTACACTTCAAAGTCACATCCCAGGACTTCCATTCTAGCCGAAATTCATCAGAAGAATGGGAGAAACTACCAAAAGTCATCCAGTTTATGTTTTCTGATATATCAGGACTGCATCTAAGTAATCTGGAAAAATATGGAATATATGGACATTGTGAAAGACATTCAGGAAAAATAATTTCACAGTTCTCCCAAGGAATGTGATAATGCTATATGGTATTATAAATTTCAGTTAAGGAATCAATATGCATTTAATTATATACTCTGAGTCAGGTGCTGTCCTAGGCACTGGGAATACAAATACAAAAAAATAGAGCAATCTCAACAAGCTTACTTTTTTTTATCAGGAAAGCGTCCATAGGACAACAGGTTCTGCTGAAGGACTTGGAGTATTTTGCCTAAAGAAGAGAAGCTAGGATAACTGTCTTTAAATATCTGAAATTATATCATAGGCAAGAAGCACAGGACTCCTTTGGTCCTGCAAGGTAGAACTGGGAATTGGGAATGGTGAATGGAAGGTGAAAAGGGACATGTACAAGTGTATCAGCAAGTACCTTAGGATGGCTGCTAGCACAGGTTCTAAGATCTGCTTTTCTAAAGGAAAGCAACTCAAAATGGGTTAACAATCTTACTTTAATCAATCAAACAAATATTATTTACCTAGTTCAGGGGAAAAAGTCAGCATCCTGAACTTCAAAGAATACAAACAGAATACAAACAAGTTACAAGCAAAAGTTACAAGCAGACAAAGAAACAGATCAGCAGATGTGCTTCCAACCATCTGACCATCACATCCATTACCTATTCAGTAACCAGAGAAGGAAGGACCAACATCTGGGTTTTTCAAAGCCAGGGGGCTCAGCAGATGCCCAGAGTCTCATCTCGCCAAATCACACAACTCTTCTCAAAATGCAAAGCAAACCTCACATCAGGGTATATATAGTCTTCTCCTGGGTCAGAGAATGTCACAACCCTCTTGACCCACCACCCAATCACAAAGTAATAAGGCATGGGCATTCCTGAAGAACAAACCTCCCGCCACAGGCTCCATGTGACCACATTCTGCCTATTAGGAGGCAGAGTACATTTTCAAATAAGGAAAGTTCTCAGAGCCACTTAAGCCTATCAAAGGGCCTAGGGGCAGAGATCTTCAGATTCCCATAATAACAAGGTGAAATGGGGAATATATAAACTTGCTATGAGGAAACTTTCCTAACAATTAGAGCTACCCAGGTGAAAGTAATAGCTTGGTACTGAAGAGTTTAGAGGCAGTAATGTTCTTTTTGTTGTTCTATTATAGGAAGTGGAGACATATCATGCCAGGCATTGTTCATTTTTGCTGAAAATACATGACAACAATTTTGTAGGAAAATCATTACAATTTCTATCTTGCTTTTGCTAAGTTATAATACAGTTTTGTTATACTGTGATGAAACCAGTGGTAGACCAATGCAGTATTATGCCTGGTATTACTGTTCTGTTACCTGAATCTTTCTTACTATCCTATAGGAGAGTAATAGAACCTGTTGTAACAAGGAAAAATAGTTAAGGTGTTAAGTATAGAAGTCATTATGAGAAATTAGAATCAGTATTCCTAAATTTAAAAAAAATAGGGAAAATGCCTCTTTCTCAATGATAAGAGGTAGACACAGACTTTGTAGAACGAGAGGATGAGACCATGGCAACTTTTTTTTTCTTTTCTTTCTTTCCTAGAAGAGCCAAAACTAGGAATTCTTATTACAAACTTAATTAAGGACATTGGGTAGATAGGGTGACAAAGAGTACAGTCTAACCACAGGTTAGACTTATGAAAAAGGTTGCTTTATGAAAAAGGTAGCCTGTCCTTGCAGTAACAGCTCCTTTCTCTATGGAGATAAGGGGGAGGGAGACCCCAAGAAAGAGGTACCACACTGACAGGACCCTGGGAAAGGCTACTAGGCTGAGGGGGTCATGCAAGTGAAGATGTAGGCTTACAGAAGCCTATGATGTGAGGTTTGAGGGAGAGTTTACCCCGCTTCTATCAAGTATCAGCATCTGGCACAAAACTCCAGTTTTGATAGTTACAGCTCTATCTGCCTCCTGGCACTTTCTGACTTGTGGAGTTTGAGAGAAAGCTGGACTTTTGCAAAAGAAGCATAGCTAGAAGAAAACAGAAGAGAGATGGGATCTGGATGGTCCAGGTATCTCTCAAGCACCTTGAAGAAGAGAAAGAAAAGGAAAAATAGCCTGGCATCATAAGAAAGAGTGATAGATCTGGAATCATGAAATTCTGATTGCATATTCTGGCACTTACTGGCTGTATGAGCTTGCTAAGTTCCCAACTTCTCTGAACATCAGTTATAAAAAGAGTAATCATAATAATACCTATAATACATACACACACAGAGGGTGTTTAGGAAGATCAAATAACTTAAGAGAGATATAGAGCTTGGAAGATTGTAACAATTTATATAAATGTCAGCTGTAGCTATAGTTGTGGTTAACACTATATTGAAGTTCACCTCTAAAAGAAGAAACTGTTCACTAGGTGGCGCAGCGAATAAAGCACTGGCCCTGGAGTCAGGAGTACCTGAGTTCAAATCCGGCCTCAGACACTTAACACAAAAAACTAGCCGTGTGACCTTGGGCAAGTCACTTAACCCCAACTGCCCTCCAAAAAGCAAAATAATAATAATAATAATAATTTAAAAAGAAACTGTTCAGGGGGCAGCTAGGTAGCACAGTGAGTAGAGTAGAGCAGTGGCCCTGGAGTCAAGAGGCCCTGAGTTCAAATCCAGCCTCAGATACTTGACACTAGCCATGTGACCTGGGCTACTGGACACTAGCCATGTGACCCTAAGTGCCCTGCCCTCCCCCCTCCAAAAAGAGAAGAAATTGTTCAGGAGAATGAATACATATTAAAATTATAGTCTGTTATAAATTAGTATTCCACAGAATAAACTATTAAGGAATAGTGAGAGAAACACACATCTGCATTTTAAAAGTTTATTCCTAACAAATTATGCTTTAATTATTTGCTTCCATGTTTCCTTAAAAGCTTAAGTCTGGTAATTTCAATAGAGATTCATTTTCACATAAGAAGTTAGAATCCTGTGGCTATAAATTCCTGGGGTTAGTTTAAGCGGAGAATCACCATCTTAAACCACAAGGAAAATATCAACCTTGTGGCTCAGACCATGTCACTGTGGCAAAGGGATGCCATTTGCTGGCAGCATACCCAAAATGCAGCTGCATTATCCTCGGAGGAACATAATCTATACAAAATGGTTGAAGCCTAAAGAAGTAAAACTTTCTCTTTTGTTCTATCCAACTTGGGACTGATTGCCTTCCATGGCACCAGGAGTAGGTAATGAAAATGAGGGTTGAGAGAACCTGTCAACAAGTATTACAAGTGAAAGACTCGTCAGAACAATGAACCATGGGCCAAAATAGTCATTGTTAAATCTATACCCTGAAAAATGAGAGAAACTTGTTCTCAGGGCCCACCAAGGGACAATGAATAACCTCAAGAAGGGCTTAAGTGAAATCAAAGTATAGTTAAGAAGGACTAAATAGCATTTCAGAGGATGAACAGATAACACAAACGTTTTATTTCCTTTTTCCATCGAGCTAAAAGTATTAGAAATTAGTTTTTAAATTTAAAAAAATTAGAAAAAAATTCCCTTTATTTCATAAAGCTATTAATCAACCAATTAAAAGGGATTTATTAAGGGTCTACTGGGTGCCAGGCACTATTCTAGGGACTGGGAATTCAAATACAAAAATGAAACAGTTCCCAGCAGTTTTCAGTCTATCAAGGGAAAAAACATGTATATCTAGAGGCATATACAAAATAAATATAAGGTAATTTTCATTTTCACTTGCAGCTTGGAGAAATCAGGATAAGTTTCAGGTATGCAGAAGGTAGCACTTGAGCAGAGTTTTGAAACAAGAGATTCTGGAAGACGGAAGTAAGAAGTGCATTCCAGGCATGGAGGACAAACAGTCAATGAAAAGACAATAGAAGGGGATGTTTTGTGTGAGGATAAAAAGGAACAATCTGGCTAAGTCTGGATAGAGCTGTCCTAACAATATAGTATAGTTCTAACATATCTTGGAGAGACATTGTGAATGGATAATGAATTGGAACCAGAATGGAACTGGAGGAAGAGAATAAGAAGGACTTCACTTGGGAAACTACGTAGTTCTTTTAATTAAACCAAGCTTTTTCCTGAAACACACTCTTTATTTAGCACCATTCTTCTTCCAGTACTGTTGTATATCTTCAAGTCATGGAATTTCAGTCTCCAGAGGATTTAACTTTCAGGACACCCAAAGGGAGGCCTATTATGGGTCTAAGTAGGCTACAGCATAATGGCAATGAAGAAATGAAAAAAAAAAGTGAGCATAAAAGGTATCCCTTAAGAGATATATGACTGAAGGAAAAAAGTAAACAAGTCATATAGCAAGAATGAACTGGTGGACAAGCCTACAGTCTCCATGAGGATACACGCCACATCAAACGATGTAGAGGAAGATCACCATCATGTTGTTTGCTCCATCCCCTGCACAGGATTGACAGGGGGACACAACAGGATCCTGTAGTTAGACTTAATTTGTATCAATAGAAGCAGTACCAATATCAATGAAAGCCATCAAAGTATCATCATCATTATCCTAAAGCACTTTATGGTTTATTTAAATATCTAATCTTGATAATCTACAAAATATAGATGCTTTGAACATTAAATAAAATAGTAATAACCATTGCGCTAGACCAGCAGTTCTCAACCTGGGGGTTGAACGACCCTTTCACAGGGGTGACAGGGGTTGCCTAAGACCATTGGAAAACACATATTTCTGATGGTCTTAGGAACCGAGACACCACTCTTCTATCCATCTCCAAGCAGGTCCACCCACATGCAGATACACCCACATGCAAGTATTAAAGGATCACGGCATTAGGAAGGTTGAGAACAAACCACTGTGCTAAACAATATCTATGTTTGGGTAACCTTCAAATCAGTCACATAAAAACTACATTTGTATAGGTACTTCTCCAGTCTGAGGAATCATGCAAACACTGATCTAATGTCATGCATACTTTGTACTTGTTCTGGTTATGATTTCTATCATAAGTATCTATGTACATGTTTTATCCTCACCTTCCCCCCAGCACCATTAAACTATAAATTCCTTGAGAACTATGGGACTATGTCTCATTTATCTCTGTATTTTTTCCTTATCCTTTCCACAGAGAAGACTGTTAATGTTTGTTTAATTAATAACTCTCTTTACATTGAAGTATATAACAAATATCCCAAGTCCAAAGTACTGTGGACTATGAAGTACCATTACTGATAAATATTATTCTCACAAGGCCGAAGATACAATGACTATATGGCCAGACAGATCACTAATTCATGTGCAACTCCCCAAGCAAACTAGAAAAACTCTGAGTAAACCTTGGAAGCAAATGGAAGTTACTTCATGGAAAAGATATCCACAACATATAAAATTCCCTTAGCTACTTTTCTCCTGCCCCTAATATTAAGATCGCAGAAAAGGGATGACAATTCACATGACATTTGACTGTGCTTATAATGAAGAGGCAGTAGGGGCAGCAGCTCATTTCTTCCTTAAGATGCTCATTGTAAAAAGTGTTCCAGATGAAATGGGAAAATAAATCTCACTTTGAAGGAGCCTCCAAAAAAAGTTGATTGACTAAATCAAACTGGTCCTTTGTTCTTAAAGAGGACCATGACATTGGGAAGGTGATGCAATGGTTTGCAAGTGACTGGATTTAAGTGAGGGAGGACTGTATAAAATCACCAACCTCACTTTCTCCTCCAGGGCCATCTCAGTCCACTGGCAAGATATAAATCAGAATGACTAGAGATGGTCCCAGATACAGTGGGAGACCTTGGCCTTTTAGAGTGAAGATAATAATGATGGATCCTAAATCTTCTCAAAGGGCAGCTTTATCATGTCAAACATGGAACAACTACATGATGATATTGAGCTAGGTCACAGCCTGCATTCAAGTACTAATATCAAGTACAAATTAACCTTATTATATAGTATGTGCTTAATTATAGAGCATAAATGGGATCAGTAATTACAAAATTAAACTGAAAACTTGTTTATTCTTATTAGTCTATTCTTTCATTATGGAAAAAGAAGAGAAAAGACAGGAATATGAAGAACGAGAATTTTTTTTTTAAGAAAGATGCCAATTTCCTATTTTTTTAAGTGCAATTAATCAGTCAACAAGCATCTGTGAAACACTTATTATGTATCAGGCACTGTGTTAGAAACTAAAAACATTATCCTTGTCCAGAGAGAGAGAGAGAAAAAGAGAGAGATTTTATTCTGTAAATGGAAGGCATTCTCAGAGGGAGAAGACTAAAAGTTAGGGGGAGAGGGGAGGGCAGAGGGAGGAAAGGAGAGATGTCCACAAAAGTCTTCCTAGAGTATGGGGATATGGGATTGAGCTGAGTGCTTTAAAAGCAGTTAAGAGGTAGATGTGAGGAAGAACATTCCAGGTATGATGGACAGGAGTACAAAGCACACAGCATGAAGAAACTGAGTATCATGTTGAAGGAACAGCAAGTATGTAAGGTTAGTTGTGTTGCAAACAACATAAAAGGGAAGTCAAGTGCAAGAAGACCAGAAAGGAAGAGTATAGGTGGTAAAAAGGCTTTAAGTGTCCAAGAGAGGATTTTATATTTGTTCCTGGTGGTAACGGGGAGCCCCTGAAGCTTACTAAGTAGGGGGTGAAGATGGTCAGACCTGTGCTTTAGGAAAATCACTCTGACAGCTAAATGGAGGACTATAGAGGGGAGACCCACCAGCAGGCTCCTCCAATAGTCCAAATGTGAGGTGATAAGGCCTATAACAGGGTGACAGGTATGTGAGTGGAGAAAAAGGAATGTAGCCAGGAGATAAATACTGTCACGTCAACAACTTCATCACATGGGATACTGAGAGCCTGGGTGACCAATAGGATGATGGTGGCCTCAAAAGCAAGAGGAAAGGTGGGGAAAAGGAAGGGTCTTGGGACAAAGAAAATTAGCTTTGGATATATTTAGTTTGATATTACTATGCAACATTTAAACTGTGATGTCCAAAAAGCAGGTGGCAATCTGAGACTGGGGCTAAGGAGAGAAATTAGAAATTACGGCTGGATATGCAGATACTGGAATCATCTTTGTAGAGATGATAATTGTTTGAATCAATGGGAGTTGAGAAAATCATGAAGTGAGATACAACAGAGGGAATAGAGGACCCAGGACAGAATCTTGCAGCATACCCATGGTTCATGGATGTAACCTAGATGAAGATCCAGCAGAAGAATGAATAAGGATCGGTTAACAGGCTGGAGTATGTGTCAGAAGTAGGACTTAGCTCTCTAGCCACTATGCCAGACTACCTTTTATTTCAAGGCAATGAAAAAATAATCAAAAGTCTACTGCATACCAAAAGTTATTGTAGATAATCTGAGAGATACAGACAGCATAAGATGGTAACTGCCTTAGAATAATTTATGATCTTAACATTTACTGTGTATTGAATTCAATCTTATTTGAAAATACAAGACTTAAATCTATTAAATGAAAAAATAAAATGGCAATATAATATGGTATTAAATTATGTAGTAATAACCATAATGCCACTTTGCATTTGTATAGTTCTTTACAATTCACAAAGTAGTTTGCAGACACTCTTATTTCATCTTACTTGAACCTTCAAATAGTCCTGTAGAGATTTTCGTTCACATTCAGTTGTTTTTCAGTCATGTGTGACTCTTCATGATTTCATATGGGGTTTTCATGGCAAAGATAGAGGAGTGGTTTGTCATTTCCTCCTCCAGATCATTTTACAGATGAGGAAACTCAGGCAAACAGGGTTAAGTGACTTGCCCAGGATCACACTGCTACTAAGTGTAGGAGGACACGCCAGATTTGAACTCAGAAAAGAGGAGTCTTTCTAACTCCAGGCCTGCCACTCTATCCACTGTGTCACCTAGTGGCACCCTGTAAAAAGTACAACTAATATTATTCTTACTTTACCAGAAAAAAAAAATAAGTGATGATCACATGAAATACCTTTTCCAAGCTAACATAAAAGTAAAGACCATGCCAGGATGAGGACGTGGGTTTTCTGTTGCACTCCAAATACAACATTCTTCCCGCTATACCACCTAACCCCATAAAAGAAGTGGTACAAATACAAATATGGAAGAAATTAGAGGGAAATGAGAGTTATAGAGAAAAAAATCACAAAGGAAGTGGAATTTAAGGTTAACCTTTAAAAAGAGGCAGAATTTCAACAGGAAGAGAGCAGCACATTAAGCAGTCCTAACATTGAAAACAATATGCAAAAGGTGGGAATGAGCATGGTGTCTGGGAGGATAAATGGAAGCAAGAAACCAACCTGACTAGGATGAAAGATGCACATCAGGGAATAACAAGGGGAAAATGGACTGGGAGGCTGAGGCTTCAAAAATCAGACTAAGTAATTTGGACCTGATCCTTCACTCTCTCTTTAAATTCTGAATGCAGAACTATGGAATTATCTTGGCTCTTTAGGCAAGGAAGGGCCATGAATGCCAGGGACATTCAAGCAGCTGAACCAATTCCCACACAAGTTTAACTGTACCGCGAGGTCCATTCTAAGATCTTTACCATGTAGTGTACTGTTTCTAAGGTAAATTTCATATTCTGCTCTCCAGCTATTCCACCTGTGGGAATGGAGAAGGGACAGAAATGAATATGGCTCTCAACCCCATCATGAAAGCATTGTGAAGATTTTAATGAGAACATTTTTGAATGAGTCCAAGATCTAGGAAAGAAAACCACTGTCTAAATATAAAGCATTATTTTTACTGGGCACAAACCTAAAAGTCAGAACATTACATGAAATAGTTTTTTAAATGCCAATAGAACATGAGCTTGGGAAGAAAGAATGACTAAGAAAAATCAAACCAAGGCACCTTTCAATAAATAACCTCTGGAGAGGTAGCCTTCTGGCTTAGTCTCAACAGGGAGCCTGTCCTCATTGTTAGCAAAGGCTGAAAGCCTCTCTTATAACTCACAAGCAACCTCTTCTGGCAGGCTATTGGTTAAGGGAAATTAAAACCTAAATGAGGCCTTTTGCAAATGCTGAAATAAACAGCAAGTTAAAGTAGTTATTCTGTTACCAGTGAGCTCCAGTACCATTTAAACACTGAGAGTTTACCAGACTCTCTGCTAGAATTATAACTGTACATATGTTGTGGAAGATCCTTATTTGATATATTTTACACTGGACTAGACCAAAAAGAAAAAGAATCACTGGTACTAACACATTTGTGCACAAAAACTATTCAATATTAATTAGCCTACTATTTTCACTGCTTTATAGGAAATTTCTAGATGACAACAGAGAATAACCATAATCAACTTATTAATTGTAAATGCAGAGCATGTACTTACTTGCACCCAACACATTATCTGCCCTAGAGACTTCTGCAGATGCAATGATCCTACTATTAATGTACTGAAAAAGCAAACGGGTATGAAATTCTTGTGTGATAAAAACTATTTACCATACTTGTTGGCATGTTCCTATCCTGATACATTTCAAAGAGTACATGCTAACTGAAAGGGCACCTCAAACATATAGGCATCTTCAGATATTAGAGAAGGCACAGAGAGGAATCAAACTCCACACTCAATTACTCAGTAAGCATTTGTTAGGTACCTACTGTGCCTGACACTGTAAGGTTCCAGGGACACAAAGACAAAAAACAAATTAGTGTCTGTCTTCCAGAAGCTCAGAGTTTCACCAGGAAAAACAATGTGTGTCCATAAGCACTGATCAATCAAGAAGTGTTTATTAAGCACGTACTATGTGCCAGCCAGCTAGGTGGAGAAATGGACAAAGGGCCTGGAATCAAAGACTCATCTTCCTGAATTCAAATCCGGCCTCAGACATACATTATACCTGTGTGATCCTGAGGAAGTCACTTAATCCTGTTTGCCTCAGTTTCCTCACCTATAAAATGAGCTGAAAGAGGAAATGACGAACCACTCCAGTATCTTTGTCAAGAAAACCCCAAATAGGGTCATGAAGAGTTGAGATGACTACAACGATGGGACAAGAAGAAATGTGCCAGGCACTGTGCTAAGAGCTGGGGATATAAAAGGAGGCAAAAGACAGTTCCTGCCTTCAAGGAGCTTATAATCTAATGTGGAAATGTAAAGTCAAGTATAAGCAGCTCTCCTGAATACTTCTGTTGTGAATAACTTCAAGGTTATGATCACATAGTACAGTGAACTCTATTTATTCAGCAATAAACTAATGCAAAACATTCACAGGAACCAAAGTATAACATTCACAATGATATAACATAGCAACTTATTATTAAAGTGGCCACATAGTCTTAAACAAAATATATCATCTAGTAAATCACAATCTGAATCAATCAATATAAAGTATCCATCTAAAGTCTTCTTTCATCTTGACTGGTGACAGGCTTCACAATCATCCTTAAGGGGTACAAAGTACAAAGGTCTCCCACCCCTAGGTCACACTGTCTTAATCTAATAAACCAACACTAAGTACCCAAGTCCTTTCATCTTGACTCAAGACTGACGTCCAAACTCCATGGCTCCTCTTCCATGCTCCTAGCTCTTGCCTGAATTCACCCAGCTGTCACCTGGATTCACAGGTAGGCAGCTCACAGCTCCTGCTCCAGCTACACACATCAAGTTTAGCAGAATTACAATATTCATACACACTGCCAGCACAATCATCAATTCACTTTCTGTTTTAGAAATTAACACAGACCAACAGACAGGGCGGCTTCTGTCTGAGAAACCAAACACAAATCTTCAGTAAAGTCCCAGAACTTCTGAAAACATCAGTAAAACGCTCTTTCAGGATTTCTGTAAACAGAGAGCAGTAAAGTCCTCTTTCAGGGCTTCTGAACCAGCAGTAAGGTCCCAGGGCTTCGGTAACAGCAGCAATGTCCTACATCAGCAGACAGATCTGACAAAGTAACATCAACAGACAGAACAGACAGACACAGTACCGACACCACAGGCATCCTTCCTCTCAGCTCTACTTAATTCCAGCTCATGCTCCAACTTTTCTATCCTCAGCTGCTCCTTCCTGTTCCACTCTTCTTCTTAAGTCCTTCCTGTTCCAATCTTTGGCAAGTTCTTCCCACTATGGGCTTCACAAGTTCTGTTTCTAACTAAGACTTGATATAATCACAGGTGAGGCTCAAAGGCACTTGAATAAATGAAAGAGGAGTTAAGTACCATTTTGGTTGCCATTACAGGAAACAACATGTAAACAAATATTGATTGTAGTCAAAGAGAACTGATGACATCATTACATTGGGGTCAAGGTAAAGTGTATTCTTCTGTGGCTGATCATTCCAGCGAGGAATTTGGAAGGCTCACAAGTCGGGCACAAATAATCCACTTGAACATTTGGGATGGAGATGTCTCTAGATTTGTACAACTCATGCTCCTTTTGTGCTATTGCAAGTCTATTTTGCTCATAGAGCACAACATTATCTTTGATGCAGGCATACCAAGTTGGGTTGTCCCTGTACTCTATCTTCCATGTCTCAAAATTGATACCAAAGTTCTTCAGAGAGACCTTGAGAGGGTCCTTGTACTGCTTCTTCTGATCTCCATGTGAGTCCCTGCCTTGTGCAAGTTGTGCATAAAACAGTCTTAGGTAAACACCGGTTTGACATTCAAATTACATGACCAGTCCACTGGAGTTGCACTCTCTGCAACAAAGTATGAATGCAAACAAATATATACAAAGTAAGCCATATACAAGATAAATGCTGGATAATTAACTGTTAGGTAGAATAGCATATAGAGTTCTGGGTCTGGAGTCAGGACGACTTGAGTCCAAATCCAGTCCCTCACACTTACTAGCTGTGAGATCCTGGGCAAGTCACTTAACCCTGTTTACTTCAATTTCCTCATCTGTAAAATGAGCTGGAGATGGAAATGGCAAAGCATTCCAGGACCTTTGTCAAGAAAACCCCAAATGGGTTCACAAAGAGTAGGACACAACTGAAATGACTGAACAACAACAAAATTAACAAAGGGAAGGCACTGGAATTAAGAAGAGTTAGAAAAGGCTTCCTGTAGAAGCCTGTATTTCGCTTGGGACTTGAAGGAAGCCAGGGAGGTCAGTAGTCAGAAAGGAGGAAGGAAAGCATTTCAGGCATAAGGGAGAGCCAGAGGAAGTACCCAGAGATGAAAGATAGAATGTCTTGTTTGTGCAACTGGTGGGAGGCCAGTGTCACCAAACTGAAGAGCACATGTCAGAGGAGTAAGGTGTGAGAAGACTAGAAAGGTAGGAGAGGGTTAGGCTATGAAGAGCTTTGAATGCCAAATGGAGCACTTTGTATTTGATCACTGAGGCAATAAGGAAGCACTGGAGTTTACTGAGTAGAGACCAATATGATAAGACCTGTGCATTAGGAAAATCACTTTAGTGGCTGAATAGAGGATGTAGTGGAACGATGAGAGACTTGAGGAGGGCATACCCACCAGCAGGCTACTGGACATCAAGGTGTAAAAGATGGAGGCCACACCAGAGTGGTGATAGTGTCAGAGAGCAGAAGAAGGCATAGTGAAGAGATGGTGCTTTGGCAACAGACTGGATATGGATGGGATGAGAGATGATGAGGAATTCAGAATGACTCCTAGATCGCAAGTCTAGGGGAAGGGGTGAGTAGTCTCTACAGCAACAGGGAAAGTTCTGGGGAGGGATGGTTTAGGGGGAAAGATAATAGGTTCCACTTTGGATATACTGAGTTTAAGATGCTTACTGGACGTTCAATTCTAGATGTCTGGAAGGCAGCTGGAGATGTGAGACTAGAAGTCAGCAGAGAGTTTAGGGCAGAATAGGTAGAATTGAGAATCATCAGCACATGTAAACAATAAACTTGTCTTATTATATAATAAGGTCTACATTAGGTGTTAATGGGACAAACAAAAAAAAGCATTAAAATGGTCCCTGATTCCAAAGAACATCACAACCCAGTTAAAGAGATAAGGACATTAAATAACAGCAAAGAACCCAAGAATATCCATAAATGTTATAGGAGTTGAGAAAAGGAAAGGATCAACAAGGAATTTAGAATTGAAAGATATGGGATCTGAATTTGGCTTTAGAAAGTTGGGTCGGCATAGAGTTGACTTTTTAAACTCAAGTACAGGATTTGACATCTATCCCTAATTTTCATTCTGACTTATTAATATATTTTTAGATCTTAATTCATCCAAGATCTTAGCTATCTCTCCTAGCTTTGTATTATCTGAACATATGATGTGATTACATCAGTACTAGACGGATAGATGATGGAATGGGAATGACAGATAATAGAAAAATATACTGGTATTTCAGCAAATGATGTGTCAAATTCCTTCATGAAGTCTGTTTGTTTTTTAACCCCATTTGGGGTTTTCCTGGAAAAGACAGTGGAGTGATTTGCTATTTCCTTCTCTAGTTCATTTTACAAATGAAGAAAAGGCAAACAGGATTAAGCAACTTGCCCAGGATCACAGAGACAGAAATGTTCTTACAAACAAGATGGAAAAATTGTTATTAGTTGAGTTTGCATCTGATTGAATGACTATTTATTAAATGACTGATGTCAACAAGGAGAGGTCACCAGCGGAATGTCTCAGGGAGCTCTCTTTGACCCTATTCCCTTCCTCATCTTTACCTTGAAAGAAGGCACACTGGGCAGGACTTGGATAGACTGGATAGAGAGGGAGACCACATTAGGCAGAAAACACACATATGATACTAGGAAAACTAAGGTTATCCACAACTCTAAAAAGAAAGAAAACTACACTCAAATCAAAGCAAGTACAACTTTTCCTTTGTCTAAAATATGCACAGCTTTCTGAAATCTTTAATAGGATAGGTAGAGAAATACGAAAGAACTGCCACTATTTGCCTATCAATGCAGGAGAGGTCCTTTACTAGCATCTTCCTGGCAGCACCCATGGAGTCTCAATCTTTCTATGAAGTAGAACAAGATCTTTCCTTCTCAGAAGGTCCAGCTTACACTACAAATAAATATTTGAGTGCTGTAAGCTTATTAGGCAAAACAGACTTCTAATGTGAAACTCTGTGAGATTCCCAGGGGAAAATGTCACTGCCTTTATGTCATTTTACTAAATCTATAACAGTAACAAGCACTCAAAAAACACAATACAAACTGTCATGACTCTGTTTTGGTCATTGCACCCAATATGCCAGCATTAATTTTTTACAACTATTTTGCAAGCAATGTTATTACTAATTTTCCCCTAAATGTCTTTATTGCCTATTATCCTCATCAACAGGAAAACAGAATAAGAAAAGCTAAGGACTAATGTCACCACTTTCACCCATCATACAAGAAAACAATACTATCAAAGAGCTCAAGAACAAAACACAATTTAGCTGAAAACTGCTCTAATTTGGGGAAGAAAGTTCTTGGAGTTGTTTTTTTTTTGTACATGATAAGAAGAGTCAGGAAATTGGTGTCATTAACATAGAACTTGGACAGAAACATGACAAATACAGGGTCTATGTTGGTTCCACAAGAGCACCTTGCCAGGCCCCCCTACTTGTGTGAAGACTACAAATGCTAAGAGATGGGCTTAGGTCAGATCAATCACAAAACCTCAGCAGAATCTGAGACAAAATCAAATGACAACTGTCAGGCAAGAAAAATGTAGCTCCCAAATATCAGAAAGGCATAATAAAGAAATTAAATAGTGGAATGACTTATCTTGTTACTTACTTATGGTCATGTCAAATCTTTTCATCAGTCCTGCCAATAGTCCATAAACTACTTGTAAGCAAAGAATATTTGATTTTTGTCTCTGTTATCCTTTGCCTGTAGAATACTGCCTTGCACAGAATTTAACACGTTAAATTCAACTGAATGAACAAGGGAGGGAAACACATAAAAACTCTTTGAACAATGGCATCTATGTGGAAAGAAATTTTTAGTCACATTCTAAAGTGTGTAACCAAGAGGTGAGACATCTGTATCAGTATATCCATGAATTTTAAAATGTTAAATATACAAAATTTTCTTTTCAATGGATTATGGGCTTTTCTCATTATATTGACAAATGTCTTTAATAAATGGATACTCATAAGCTTTCTCATAATGATACTCAATGATGCTGGTAGGAAGAGATGCACCTATAATAGAAAAATTCTTTCCTTATAATTAAGCAAGTAGTCATCTTAATCATAAGATATCAGCCAATATACCAGCCTACATATTTACCCCCTCTCTGCTTGGAACTGCATTAAGAGTTTGATCCTATTTTCAAGCACAGAGTAAACTAATCATGTTTAAGAGACATTTTCATTCTTTCACAAATAACTACGATGCTACTGAATTCAATAGCAATATACCTTACTGTTTAGTATCTATTCTACTGTACTAATGGATTTAATACAATCATAAAAAGTAACCAGTTTTATTTTAGTATAATAACAGGATCAAGTCCTTTGCATAAGAAAACCTAAAAATACAGGTATTCATACTCTGAATGGATTTTTAAAACAATAAAAAACAAATTTTCCAATATTACAGTCATTTGATCTGATGAAAACCATCTATAGCACAGGAATTACTTAAGTCTAAAGAAATTCAGTGAAGTCAAGCAGCATTCTTGCCTTCTGCACTATCAATTACTATATGCTCTGCTCAGTGAAATATCAATTCACTCTTTATATTTAATTGCAATCCCACTAAAGTCAGCGGGAGCTAAGAGCATATGCATAGTCAAATTAAGTTTAGCCTGTGACTCTTTTGCAAAAGCACAGTGGCACAGGGGTGATGATTACCCAGGTAAAAATAACAGGCAGTACATAAAGAAAAAACATGCATGATGTCACAAAAGCTGATTCACTCTCCGCCAACACTATTTTCCATTCTCCTGTTCACACAGTTATTTATTTTCTATTTTTAGATAGCTACTCTGCAATGAACACCTGATGGGATATGATGCATACCCTCAAAATGCCACACATTCCGAAAGTCGGAACATTCAGTAAAAAATTTTAAATGTTCAAGAGGATGCAAAAGAGCTCAAATTATAAATGCAGTACTTTCATTTAAAGCTGGAATACTAGGGCTATACTAATTGCAGGGGAAGATTTACAGTTGGCTTCATTGTACTATTCACAGAAGATGTTTTTCTGCCTAAAAAACACATACCACCTGATAGGCCTCAGAGAACATAAGTAAAAGGTCATTTTCTGTGTTATTTTTAAAAAAGATTAGTTATTACCCCAGCTTTTTTTTATTATAGCTGATTGTATCGCTATAAAAGTCTAAGAATTCCTTTCAAAAAAACAGTATGTTGTCAAATAAAAGATTTCTCAATAGATTTTTTTTTTTACAAAATAAACTAAGACCCCAGATGATTAGTTTACATCCTAATTCCAAACAATTTACATAATACCTTAATACTTTGATGGCTGAGATAACAGGAAAAGGGCTTTGACAAAAGAGCAGAGATAAAGTATTTTCCAACAGATAAAAAAAGTGCTTTGGCTTCAAAAAGAGAATTTTTTTCCCTGGGTATCAATAAGTATTAACCCTCCCAAATAAACTTCATTAGGAAAAGTAAAGTAATACGATGAAAATAAACCAGAAACAACCTAACCTTATAAAGGAACACATAGAGCGTGATGTGGTCTTGGTTCATCCCCAGGAGAGGAAAAATTACAATCTTCAAAGAAACTTTAAAAAAATCTAGGACTTCCCTGCTCCCATGACAAAAAGTTGTGAACTTTCAAGATCCATTTTAACCATAACTATAAAACTTTATCATTTAGCTAAGTTTAAGGAAAGGGGAACTTTAAAAACTCCAAATATTAAGGTGATCATCTTCACCAGTCTAACACTCAGTTAAAAACATTATTCGTCACAGTTCTACTGAAGAAAGTCCAAGTGTCTAAGGTCAGATTTGAACTGAGGTATTCTTGACTTCAGGTCCAGTGCACTATGATAATAATAATATTGCTATGATAATAACAATAATAATACCTAAAATGTATATAGTGTTTTAAGGTTTGCAAATTACTTTGCATCTTATCTCATTTTATCTTCATAATCTTGAAAAGCAGGTGCTGTATTATCCCAATTTTATAGCTGAGAAAGCTGAGGCAGAGGTTAAATGAATGACTCTAATACAGAGTTGTTGTCTGAGACAGGATACAAATGGAAATCTTTCTGATTCCAAGGCCAATGTTCTATCCACTGTGCCACTTAGCATGCTTTGAAGACATTTGTTTAAACCACTGTTTTAGCCACCTTTTAATCTTAGCTACATTAATTTTGTTTGTGCAGAACATTTTCAATCAAAATTGCCCATTTAAGCTATGAAATAGTGGACAAGAACTGTAAACTAAGGGGGTATCTATCAACTGGGGAACAGCTAAACACATTATGGCATATAAATGTAACAGAATATTATTATGCTTTAAGAAATGATGAAAGGGACAGTTTCTGAGAAAACTAGGAAAAGTTATATGGAATGGTGCAGAGTGAAGTAAACAGAACCAGCAGACAAAGGAATAATATAACAATGGAAAAGGAAAAAAAAATTTTGAAAAACTTAAGACCACTGATCCACACAATGAACAATCACAATTCTAGAACAATAAGAAGACTTCTGACAGAGGTGACACAGAATGTGCATGTGCATGCACACGCGCGCTCGCACACACATACACATATCTCTACAACATGGACAACATAGGCATTTGTTTTTCTTGACTATGTTTACTTGTTAAATGAGTTTTGGTTCTCTTTCCCCTCCATACAAGGTTAGAGGGAATAAGAGCAAAAAAACAAAAATGCTTATTAATTTTTAAAAAACAATTAAGAAACAAAAAAACTGGTGGCTGTAAAAGACACTGAAGAATGGAGGATGACTCCTAAATTGCAAACCTAAGCAAAGAGAAAACAGTAGTGCCCTGTAGAGAAACATGGTAAGGGGATGAGTGGGTTTTGGATAAGCTGAGTTGGAGAGCCCAGAGGACATTCAGGAAGTTAAACAGGGAATTGACAAAGGGAAACAGAAACCCTTGAGAGAGATGAGGACTTGAATGGGAAATATGCGAGTCCAGTGCATAAAATTCATAGCCAAATCCACAGGAGTTGATGAGATCACAAAGAGAGAGTTTGTAGCAGACAGAAAGGAGACAGATTTCTGGGCTACACCAATGCACAGTTGGAAGGATGTGAATGATGGACCCTCAAAGAAGAGTGAGAAGGAATCATGGAGCAGATAGGAGAAGAACCATGATAGCAGTGCCATGAAAAACCAAGAAGTGTACAGAAGGATGAGTATACAGAAGGTCAATAATATAAAAAACTACAAAAAAGTCAAGAAGGAGAAAGACAAAGATAAGGCCCCTGGATTTTTTCAATAAAAAGATCACTAATGACCTGGGAAAGAACAGTTGTAGATATAATTCAAAGAGTAAGAAGCTAAGAATTGAATGGGAAATGAAAAAGTAAAGACAGCTAGTATGCGGAGACTGTTGCAGAATTTTGACTGTCAAAGTGAAGAAAATTTTGACTGTCAAAGAGTAAGAAGCTAAGAATTGAATGGGAAATGAAAAAGTAAAGACAGCTAGTATGTGGAGACTGTTACAGAATTTTGACTGTCAAAGTGAAGAAAGGTAAAAACTTAAAAGGACTGTAGGGTCAGGCATAATAATTTTGCATAATCACACCCATCCAGCTTGACTCTGGAGAAGAGTTTAGAAGATGCACCCCCTCCCTTCTTTGCAAAAGTAGGGGTCTATGAGTAAACATTACATACACTGTCAGATTCAGAGTGTTGATTTTCTTGACTTCTCCCTGTTATAAACATGCTCAGTCTGGGAATAAACAATACTTGTTGGAGAGTCAGGAAGTTTTTCATTGGGTAGCCTCCTGAAAAGACTACAAAGAAGCAGACAAAGGCAAGCCCTTTTATGCTGTTTCCATTCGAATTTCGTGCCTTTTTCCTCCCTTCAGAACTCGGATTGGTCCCAGCTCTTCTGGGTTACAATCTTTCTGACCCTCCCATTACACAGGCTAGTTAAGTATGCCTGTTAATGAAAAGTTGGTGACCATCCCTTGATCCCTAGTCAGTTTGAGCCGGCTTAGATCAGGCCCCTTTCAAAGGTAAACTTACAGATTTCTTCCAGCTATATGAGTGGATAGGGGGCTTTACCCTTCCTATCTTACCCTGATTTATACCTTCCTGCACATCCTGTGCAGGATCTGTTTTGAAAAACCCATTGTTCCTAAAGAATCTGTGGAAACCAAACTGTCTGCATTTCTCATATCTCTTTTTTTCCATCTTTTTTCTACTACAAGGGATGGAACTCAGGTGGGAGGGAGAAAGGAATCTGGAAATGAAGATGACATAAAACACAAGATATTAATAATTTTTAAAAGAAATATCAACATCCTATATGGTGAAACATTGACTTGGCTACAGAGAAGAAACCAAACTGTCTCTTACTTTGGAAGGAAAACCTAGTGCTATTCATTCTTTCACCTCTTACTTCTGGGGATGGAATCATGGGTTCTTTTTCATTTCTCATTCTACCTCTTCTATCTACTTTGAAGGCCAGATGATGATATGCATTTCCCAAAATACTTTGGAATTTCAGTAAGAAGAGTCTTGCTATATATTTATTATGTATGCAAGAGATTTAAATGAATGTAGACCAATTTCTAAGATTAATGTTGTGATGGCATGATCATGAAAGAGTATTTCAGGTATTGCAATATTAGTATTCCATAAAAATGAACAGTTCTAAATTACACTTAAAATCAACTTGCAAATGAAGTCAACTGTCAATGCTGAATAGGTGTTTATTTTTATTTTACATACTGATAGATTTACAAATCAACCAGCAGATTATGCAAAGTAGGAGGCAGCCACAGTAAACATGCAGAGCACTATTTAAACCCTCAAGTGACCCTGGGTTGGCATTCTTGCCCTTCTCTCTTTCATATTTAATGAAATCAATTCATACTCAGGAATTCTGGCCTTTTGTTTGTTGGCTATTTCCTTCATTTAGCAAAGTTTTCTAAAACGCACTTTTATCCAGGTATGCTGCACACTAAGCAAAAAAGAATCTTCAGTAGCAGTCAGTTAATGCCACCTATCCTTCGAGATTAGACACAGTGGGCAAGTAATTTAACTACTACATGCTTCAGTTTCCTCATTTGTAAAATGGGAAAAAGAACAGCTAGTATTTATATGTTACTTTATAATTTGCAAAGCACTTTACAAATCCTACAAATATTTACAAATATTTTGCCCTCACAACAACCTTGAGGGGTAGATGCTATATTATCATCACCAGCTAAACGATTAGTCCAGAGTCACCATGTGTCTGAGGCTAGATATGATCTCAGATCTTCCTGACTCCAAGTCTAGCAGTCTACCAGGAAGAAAGATTAAACAACTTTACAGGTTATTATAAGAATAAAATAATACTTGTAAAGCACTTTCCAAACCTTAAAGGCTATATAAATACTATCTTTACTACAATCATTCTCAGTTGGTATATTATACATTCAAAATAGCATATAGATATATTAAAAACACAAAGAGGGGGGTGGCTAGGTAGCACAGTGAACAGAGCACCTGCCCTGGAAACAGGAGGATCCGAGTTCAAATCCAGCCTCAGACACTTAACGCTTACTAGCCATGTGGCCTTGAGCAAGTCACTTAATCCCAACTGCCCTGCCTTAACCCCTCTAAAAAGCAAACGAATAAATAAATAAAACACAAAGAGAACAGACAAGGCTTAACAAAAGGCAAAATGAATTAATAAAAACTAACCAATTTCTCAAGGAAAATTCAAGATAGTGCATAAACATAGCTTCAGAATGAGTATAATTCAATAAAATATAAGTACAGTTGAAGTAGAGGTTTTATTTTAAAGGCATATACTAAACTATTCTCATACTTAAATATTCCAGTATATCTGTGATCTCATCAATTTGGCAATTCCTTCCAGTGATGGAAATAACAAAATATCCACATCTGCTCATCTCATGAGAGTTTTGTATATATTATCCTGAAATTCTGACACAAATATGTGTAATGACACACATTATGCTAAAGGCTTTCCTTACTTTTTCTTGATCCTCCAAGGGTATTTGTGGAACACTCTGGCCATCCACATGACATCTCTCATTCTTGCCACATGGCCCATCCATCTTCTCTTTCTGTGACATAACTTCTTATTTATATCTTTTATTCCTGATCTTCAGAGTTTCCCATTGGTTCTACATTGCACCTTCCTCACATTCACCATGCACTTTTCCTTCCCCTTCTGTGTGATTCTCATCTTTATTTCTTCAAAGGAAATGGTGAACTAGGACTCTACTATAAAACAATGCTGACAATATTACTCCTAAGGATAAACTAGCTAATTTCTGAGAAACCCACTAAACTGAATCCTGAACATAAGGAATTCATGAAATAACAAATTCCTTCTATGTAATAACAAATCTCAAACATAACAGAATTTTGAGGTCCTGTGCCTCATTCCTGAGCCTATGATTCAGTAGCTGATGCCAAAATGTAGAGAGATCAGATTCCTGTGGCCCCTGATTCCTAGCAGTAATGTACTTTGCCAAGTCTAACAAATGTTTTGTGTTGTCTCTAATGAAGCAATGATCCATTAATTAAACATACAAACCATTAAGCTGTGAACATAACAGGGGCAAGATTTACCCATTTTTAGTGTTTAACATTCAAAGTATTTTTCCAAAAAACTTGGGCAAATCTGAATTGTCAAAGCAGGAATTGTGCATCTATCTCAATAATTACATTTTATGGCCCTTCATCTTACCCCAAGGATTCTACATCAGATTATTATTAAACAAAAATTTTTGGCAATAAGTTAGAAAGTACAAATAAGAAAGATATTGGACCATGTTACTCCCTTGCTCAAGAAGCTTTAGGACCTTCCTATTGCCACTTAGATAAAATACATACAACTCTCTTTGACATGTAAGGGTCCAGCCTAACTTTCCAGGCTTCCTGTACATTATTCCCTTTTGCACATTCCACATTATAGACTAACTGGTCTTCTTGATACTGTCTGCCTGCAAAAATTCTACCAGGAAGGCAGCAAGGTATAGCAGAAGGATCACTAGGTTCAGAGTCAGAGGGTCCTGTATTCAAATGCCACGTCTGTCATTAAATTACATGTCCGACTTTGGGAAAGTCACTTAACCTCTCTAGGCCTCAGTTTCCTCATCTATAAAATTAGGGGGTCTGGACAGGTTGACAGGAGGTCCCATCGCAGCACCTGGGAGCCATGCCCAGCACCATGTGAGGCTGTGGTTTAAGCCCCAGGTCGGCCTCAACCAGCAGCTGCAGCAGACTTTGGGAGGGTGGAACATCAGGGGCATTGGTGGTTTCCAGGATTATCAACCCATAAATGGCAAAGAAAAAGTGAGAGGAACTCTGTTGGAAGGGGGTGAGGGGGTGGAGAAGACACCCCTGGACCTAGAAGTGGTGGAGGTGCAGTGTCCCTGCAGCCACCTCCACATGGCTGCTTCAGAGCTCCCAGCCTGCAGATAGTCGGGAGGGGGGCGGGGGGGAACCCAAGCAAACATTCAGAGGGGAATTGTTCTTGCTTTAATCTTCCTGGATCTGGATCGCAGTCTTGGGTGTTGGTCCTGAGGTGTGTGACCAGTAAGCCAGAGTTTGTGGGGGGCTGCAGAGATGGTACCCTCCTAATAGCTCCAGCAGCTACAAAACCCCCAGCAATTTGAAACAAAGTTCTCCCCTCTGGAAGCAGAGTTTTACTGTGGCAAAGAGCTCAAAAGTCAAGTAATTGAGTGGCAACATGAGCAAGCAAAAGAAGAAAAGCAAGCACAGCAATCCAACTTTAGATTCCTTTTTGGGGGACAAAAAGGATCAAAGCACGGAACAAGAAGAAGACAACAAAGTCAGAACTCCTGCACCAAAAGCTTCCAAGAAAAATATAAACTGATCACAGGCCATGGAGGAGCTCAAGAAGGATTTTGAAAATCAAGTAAAAGAAGTGGAGGAAAAATTGGGAAGAAGAATGAGAATGATGCAAGAAAATCATGAAAAGAGAGTCAACAACCTGACTGAAGAAAATAACACCTTAAAAATAGATTAACTCAAATGGCAAAAGAGGTCCAAAAAGCCAATGAGGAGAATGCCTTAAAAAGCTGAATTTGCCAGATGGAAAAATAATTTCAAAAGCTCACTAAAGAGAATAATTGCTTCAGAATTAAACTGGAGCAAATGGAAGGTAATGACTTTATGAGAAATCAAGACACTATTAAACAGATCCAAACCAATGGAAAAAAAAGAAGGCAATGTGAAATATCTCACTGGGAAAAGTACTGATCTGGAAAATAGATCCAGGAGATATAATTTTAAAATTATTGGACTACCTGAAAGCCATAATCAAAAAAAGAACCTAGAAATCATTCTTCAAGAAATTCTCAAGAAAAATTCCCCTGATATTTTGTAGAACCAGAGGGCAAAATAGAAATGGAAAGAATTCACTGATCATCTCTTGAAAAAATCCCAAAAAGAAAACTCCTAGGAATATTATAACCAAATTCCAGAGTTCCCAGATCATGGAAAATATTACAAGTAGCCAAGAAGAAACAACTCAAATATTGCAGAAACACAATCAAGATAACCCAGGATCTAGCAGCCTCTACACTGAGGAATTGAAGGGCTTGGAATATGATATTCCAGAAGTCAAAGGAGCTAGGATTAAAACCAAGAATCACCTACCCAGCAAAACTGAGTATAATGTTTCAGGGGAAAATGTGGTCATTCAATGACATAAAGGACTTTCAAGCATTCCTGATGAAAAAAACAGAGTTGAATAGAAAATCTGACATTCAAGCAAGCATAAGAAGCATGAGAAGACAAATGGGGAAAAGAAATCGTAAGGAACTTATCAAAGTTGAACTATTTATATGTCTACATGGAACACAATATTTGTAACTTATGAAACTTTTCTCAGTATGAGAATAGTTAAAAGGAATATATATATGTATACATACATATATATCCATATAGGAGGGCATATGTGGGTCTGAATACATATGTGACTGTATATATGTGTACAGTTATACATAGACTATGTATAGGATATATTCAGGATCAAATGAATAGGAAGGGATGATATTTAAAAGGTGAAATTGAGAGGTGAGAGAAGAATATAATGAGAGGAGATGGGGACAGAATGGGGTATATTATCTCATATAGAAGAAGCAAGGGATAACTGTTACAATGGAGGGGAAGAACAGGAAGGCAAAAGGGAATGGGTCAACTTTACTCTCATTGCATTTAGCTTAGGGATGGAATGACATACATGCTTAACTGGGTATCTTGCACTACAGAAGAGTAGGAGGGAAGGGGATGAGAGGGGGGATGATGGAGGGGAGGACAGGCTGGGGGAAAGGGTAGTTAGAAGCACACACTTTTGAAAAGAGACAGGGTCAAAGTAGAGAATGGTACAAGAGGGGAGTGGGATACGATGGAGGGAAATATAGTCAGTCTTTCACAATATTATCCACTATGGAAATGTTTTGCATAACTGCACATCTACAACTATATTGAACTGCTTATCTTCCCAGTGAGGGGAAGAAGGGAAAGAATCTGGAATTCAAAGTTGTAAAATCAACTGTTTAAAAAAATTATTATTATTATTATCATTATTTACATGCAACTGGGAAATAAGGTATACAGGCACTGGGGTATGGAGATCCATCTTGCCCTATCAGAAAGTAGGAGAAGGAATGGGGGAGTATATAGGAAAGAGCAGATTGGGGGAGGGAGTATACAGTGGGATCACTTTTTTGGGGTGAAGAGTAGGGGAAAGACGGGGAGAAATGTTGTAACTCAAAATCATGGAAATGAAAGATCTAAGCTAAAAATAAACATAAAATTTAATTTAAAAAATAAAATAAGAAAAAAATAAAAACAAAAAATCAATGTAGAAACATAATATAATAATTTTTATTATACCAAATTCTGCTAAAATAGATACAGTCCATTAAAAGCAGAATATCTGCACTTTTCTGATTACTCACCTTATTGATGTTATTATCTCAAAGATGTAGCAAAACACCACCTAAAATCTCTTTTCCAATACACCTCTCATATATGCTGCAATATTATACAAGATTCCTTGAAAGTTAACAAAAGAGATAATTTTGTTCAGTGACTAATTATTAGTATCAAGGAATGCATCGAACAAGGTTTATTCTCACCAAAAGTATTTGCCATTGTCACAGAGATCATTTGGTGGATAATACAAATGATACAAGGATTCCCTATAAATGAATGAATGAGTATTTATTAAGACCCTACAAAACACTGAAGATATAAATAGAAAAACAAAGCAGTTCCTGCTCTTGAGGAAGTTATATTCGAATACAAGGAGATAAAACACAAAAACGGTTTCAGCCACAAGTCAGACAAAAGGCCCAGTGGTCCTCAGAATAGTCAGTAAAGCATTTATTAAGAATTTACTATATGTCAGGCACAAAGCATTTGGTAATTCATCTTCTTAAATGTCATTTCCAACTATAAAACTAATTTTGATAAGTCATTTGATAATGACACGGACTTTAGAGGTGAAAGCTTTTTCCTCCAAGTCTTTTAGCAGTGGTGGCCACTGAGGAGACAGGGACTACAGCACCTGCAGAGACTGTTGACAAGCTGCACATCCACAACAGCTGCTCTCCTGGACAATGGCTGCAGGAGCCAAGCTGGTAGGAAGGTTAGTATTATGAGAGCCACTCTATTTCTGGGAATCTTGGGTTTATGTGCCCAGTAGAGGGAACTGAGCGCCGACTGGTATTGCTGATAGTGGGAATGGTGAGTCCTTTTATCTCCACAATAATGACTCTAAGCGCCAGGCTAGAATCAGGGCAAGAGGGTACTACAAATACTTTCACTTTCTTATATAGATATACATTCCAATTCTACATGAATCCCAAATAGTAATTTAATATATAATTACCTACAGTGCAGCTAGGTGGTGCAGTGAATGGAGCACCGGCCCTGGAGTCAGGAGGACCTGAATTCAAATCTGGCCTCAGACACTTAATACTTACTAACTGTGTGACCTTTGGCAAGTCACTTAATGCTAACTGCCCCTATGAAAAGTAAAAATACATACATATATATATATATATATATATATATATATATATATATAATTACCTAATATGGGATATAGATACTAACTTCCATTAATTTTTTTGAGATACCCTGAACTGAGTTCAGAAAGCAGTAAGAAAATAAATAAATCTCAAATAGAGATGATTCATACTAAATACACTATTGACAAATGACAATAAACAACCCTGTTGAAACTATAAGTACTACTATGATTCACCAATAATCTTCCTCTTTACTAAAATGGGTAATTCAAAATAGAAAATAACATTAAAAAGAATACTGCTATGTAAAAAAGAATGTCAACTCTACCATGCTCTTCTTGATCAGAAACAAAGATAACCTTGTTATCAACAAATCAGAGTCATAAGTATATAAATGTCTCATACACACCCCCAACAGAAAACAAGCTACTTTCTGTTCATATGTTTAAGTTTTCTAAATAAAAATGATGGGTATACAAAATTAATAATACTAACTGAAGGGAAGAGAAGAAGTGTGATTAAAGCACTCAGCTGCTTCTGTTTGACTGGAAGACTACTAGAGATGATGTATAGAAGATATTTTCTAGGCTTATGATATAAATCACCAAAAAGCAATCCAAAAGCCACAATGTACTTAACAGGTGAAGAAGTACTTTGCCTAGCATCAACCTAGCTGTTACTAATTTCTTTTCCCTTTTTCTTCTCTTCTTCACTGTACTTGAAGCTTTGCATAAATGCATTTTGTAGAATACAAGAAATAACTAAAAGTCAAAAATTTTTATATCTATTACTGTAACACTGGTGAGTATCACTGTGGAGAGTAGTTTACTGGACCATGTATGATTCTATCTACTCCTTTCTTCATTCTGTAAAGAGGAAGAGCTAAGGCCTTCAGACATCTGACAGCCCAGTGCATTTTCTCCCCTTTCTGGCAGCATTCAATTCATTTCCCCCTCTCTCTAGGTTCATCTACTGCCCCTTTGGCTGCCAATTCACCTTATCTCATTAAGTCCTAGACCTAGAGGAACCTGGAACACCAATATCTCCTCACTGTTGTTTGCTGGTGCTAAAGCAATACCTTTGCTCCCCCTCTCTACCTTCTTGAAGAACTAATGTGTCTTTTTCAAAATTTCTTGATGTGACACAAATCTGACAGTCTAAATCTACTCTCAAGACTTAAAGGGAATGCTTGATCTTCTGAACTACAAATACCAAAATGTCAATTGGTCCTCAAATACCTATTACATTACTTACAAATCTAAGAAACAACAGGAAAAGAAATCTAAAACAGGATGTATTACTGATTGAACTATACATAAGGTCAGTATCTGAATCTGATATAATTACTATTTGACACTCTTTGATCACCTAAAGAGAAAAATGCAAAGTTAACTAGAACCAAATTGGTTGTTGACGTGAAGAAATGCCAAAAGTGGAAAGAACAAAATTAAACCATAAGCAGCCTCCACGGTGGACAAAGAAGCAAGCTAAAAATATAACAGCCATTAATTCTAGTTCCTGTTCTGCTATTTGTTCACTGGGTACACGGGTCTTGAGAAAGGGTGACAGAAAAGAAAAGTCTTTCCTGAGAGTAAAGATATAAATCTCTTAGAGAGTTGGCAGTCCCCTCATTTCAATTCTGATCTTTCTCAATCTCTGTAAATTTCTACCAAAGCTGCTAGCCACCACTCTGGGTTTTCTCTCCAATCAAAACATAAACTCCTTGAAGGAAGCAACAGTCTTTGCTTTTTTATTAATATCACTGAGGCTTAGCATAAAGCTTGGAGCATAAGTGCTTAGCAAATTTTTTTTCTTTCATCCATAGATTCATTCATTCATTAGGTAAAACATTAATGGGGACAATTGGTTCCAGAGGAACCATATTAAAATTATAAAAATGTTACAATGGAATTTCACAACTTTATTAAGAAAAGTGATAAAAGAGTAATAACTTTATAAAAGAAGAGTAATAAAATTGATTTATAAGCATTCCATTTCCCTTCACCCCCCCACCCCCACCCCGCACCCAGTGAAAATACTATTAAAAAACGCAAAATGAGGGTGGCAAGGGCAGGGCAGAAAGTGAGAGAAAAAGAAAAAAAATAAAATAGAAAGAGTTATATAACATTTAAAACAAATAACTGAGAGTTAGCCAAAAATCAAAATGAAAGTGAAATACATATTTATGAAAAACACTGGCTATAATCTAATTTCTCCTGATAATTACATGGTATGGTATATGGTATACAATGGCCAGGCTATTTCTTTCCTCTATATCCAAATTCATACGCACTGTAGGCATTTGTTGATAAATGTTTGTTGATTAATCTAAGAAGAAACGGCAACTTGTTCTTCAGGGCTCTAATCCCACTGCATTCTCCAACTGTAGTGTCCAGTTCCCAAATACAAGGCTAAAAGAGGAATCAATTAATTTCCTTCTCACCAGTAATGGAACAAATGGGACCATGGAGATCAATTCAGCCTTCTATTACAGTCAATGCATTAAACATTAAAGAGGCTGCAATCCCTTTCCTAGTAGAAATATTAAAAATGCACATGATGTTTCCAATTTCAATGCTCATAATTATCTATAAAGCTTTCAGAGGGTTTTGAATTTTTGATCTCCTATTATATCATCCCCTTCCGACCTCTAGCTAGCTACACCTGCTAATAGTTATGCTGACCTTCAAAATTAAAGTTAAAGGGTTCTTCTCTCAGAATTTGTTATAAATACAACAATCTGAGAGAATTTCTTTCTAATCACATCCATTGTTCAAGCAAGCATATTCCTTAGTGAATATTGTAATCCAAATCATGCTTATACGTGAAAGATAAAATATTATTTAATGTTCACAATGAAGGAAGAACAATCACTAAATTAACATGTAGTGACATTTCACTTATTAGGAATAAGGGAATAGGATTCCAAGTTAGTGATGTTTCTTAATGTTTTAACTTTTCCTGTTTTTAGAAACATAAAAGAGATTAAATATTTAACAGGAAACACTGGACACTATTTAGCCTTGTGGGATGAGGGAGAACCCAAGACTCATCATTCAAAGAAGAGAATGCTTTTCATTAGAAAGGACCTTAGGAGGTCAACCTAGTTCAATCACCTATTTCTAAAAATTATCCTGACAGGTATCCTCTTGGGGAATTCACTACCTCATGAAGCAGCCCATGCAAATTTCTGACAGAAATCTGACTGATTATATGTCATGAGTGGAGAATCATTAGTCATAGTCTGGTCCTCTACAGTATCAATCTTCACCTCTTTGATCAAATGCCTTGATTAGCTTTAAAAAAAAAAATCAATCCTCCCCAATATCAGTATATCTGTTTACAAATTTTATATATATGTATACACATACAAATATAGTTACACATATATTATGTACCTTATAAAATATCTACAACACAAAAAATTAAGATAAAGTAAAAGAGAATTTTAAATTTTTTTAATTTTATTTATCCTGTGAACATAACTGGAAGTGTTTCATTATTTTTTGGAAATCCCTGTGTAGGTCCTCAAGAATGGTCACATTTGCAAACAAACGTTCGTTAGTAATTAATTATTCAGTTAATTTAAACAACGTGCTAGACAAGCAAATGAATTTTTTATGATGTGTTTTATTAGAAAATACACAATATAACAAATATAGGTCATAACAGTCAGTGAGCATAACAGCTTTCAGGGAGTCCTGTTTCTTCTCTGTGTGTAGGTATTGACTACACACAATAAAAAAGTAACAAGCATAAGTGAATTATCTCATGTCAACTCAAAGTTTTCTACATCAATCTTTCTTTCCATGATTCTGTTTAATGAATTATATACATTTATTTATCATTCGCATTTGGATATTTTAGTCGTATTTTATATTCCTATGAGGAACAGCAAGAAAGCCAATTTGGCTGGACCATAGAGAGCAGGAAGGTGAGTGATGTGGGACTTAAAAAAGTTGGGCATGTATTAATAGTGTTAAATTACAAACAAGGACTGAATATTTTATTCTAGAGATAATTATGAACCACTAGGCTTTAATGAATATGGGGCACACATAAGACTGTGCTTTAGGAGAATCAAAGAAATCTAATGCAAGAGTCCAGGTAAGGGATGACAAGGGTCTGTACCAGGGTGGTGGTAGCGTGAATGGAGAGAAGGCATGTGTATGTGAGAGATGTGACTACAGAAACAGTAATATTTGACAACAGATAGTATACACAGGGTGAATGTCAAGTATAACACAAAAGTTGTGAGCCTAGTAACTAGATGTTGGTGGTACCTTCAACAGTAACAAAAAAAATTAGGAGGGGAAAAAGTTTTGGAAGTAAAGATAATGAGTTCTGTTTTGAATTGCCTGCCATGAAATGGCATCACTATGTTTCAAAGCATTCAGCACATAAGCAATTTATGTATCCTATGTACATTTATCAATGAACAATACCTATTAATAGGTAAACTGATGTTGTAGGACGGCTTCACAGAGCTAAGTCTTCATATACTACTCTCATTTCCAGAACATCTTAAGAGCTTTCCCCAAAGAACCCAAGAGGCCAATAAAAGTGTCACTATTCTATATACCATATTTACAGCAAGCCTAACTAATCCTAAATAGGCCTATGAAAATAATAATTAATGTGACCAAGGAGCAAAGTATACTACATACATCCTGGTCAATGACTTCTATAACATACTTAGCTGAAATGGATCTCTACTGAAATAAATAATTTCCAAGATTTCTTTATTGCAAGGGAGGAGGGGGGAGAGAGAGATCCAAAAAAAGGTAGACACTTTGAAGCAGGAACCTAGAAAAGTATAAAAAAAAATTAAAGGCATATATATTTGATCAATTAGAAGAGATTCTGTGACAAAGAACACACTAATAGGGAGAAGTAACAACTGTCTTCTCAAAACTCAAATTTCTTCAATATTACAGAAAGTTAAATAAGATAAGCAGAGAGAGGGCCTATGGGTGATTTTGATCTATTTTGATGGTTTTAGCAGAAGAAGGAAAAGGAAGGGTTGATGACTATACTGGTAAGAAAAAGAGAACTAAGAAATGAAAAAGGTGCATGAGATAGAAAGTATACACAAACATGGAAGAAAGATGAAGGAAATGAGTATCCTAGGGAACTTTACCTCCAGACTTGCATTTCCAAATACCTACTGAACATCTCAAACTGGATGTGCAGTCGACATTATGAACTCAACACATCCAAAATTGAACTCATTATCTTTCCCCAAAAGTCCTTCCCTCTTCCTAATTTTCTTATTGCTGATGAGGACACCATGCTCCTAGTCACTTGGGCTCCAACACTAGGTGTCATCTTCAACACCTCACTTTCTTTCACTATTCCCCACCTTTCCCTCCTAGCCAATCAGGTGCAAAGTTCTATAGTTTCTACCTTTACAACATCACTCCTATATATCTCCTCTCTTCAGACACTACTACCGCTTAATGCTGGTTCTCATCCCTATATGCACTGGACTATTTGCAAGAACCTCATAGTTAATCTTTCTTCCTATTCCTTGGAATAGGAGTCTCTTCCTATTCCAACTGCCAAATTTTTCGTCCTAAAGCACAAATCTGACCATGTCACTTCCCTTCTCAAGAATTCCAATAACTTCCTATTACTTCCAGGATCAAATATAAAATCCTCTAATCCTGATACCTAGAACAGGGAGAAATAAGACAGAGAAAAAAAACTATGGACCCTAATGAAGACTGATGTAAAATTTTAAATAACCAAAAACAACAACAACAAAAAACCCACTAGAAAGCACAGAAATAGATGATCTTTTCCTTAGCATAGTAAATAGTATCTAACGCCATGAAAAAAACAATGAGAAAAGTTGGAGGTTATTCCAAAACGACATGAGTAAAGCAATGATGCTTATTACTGCTACTGCTATTTAATATACTAGGAAGGAATATAGGCAAAGAAAAAAACAAAGCTACCACTTTTTACGAATGAAATGATGATCTAGAGAACTTTAAAGATTTTACTAAAATATTAATTGGAATAATAAACATGCATCAGTATTTCTGATAATTAACAAAATCCAGCAGGAAGATATCTTTTAAAAAGAAATTTCAATCAAAATAACTGCAAAACATATAACAGGGAATCTATCTGCTAGCTAGGTGTCAGACAGCAGAGCATTGGAGTTGGAGACAGGAAGACCTAACTTTAAATCTGTCTTCAGACACTTAATAGCTGTGTGACCCTGGGTACATCACTTAACCTCTGTCTGTCTCGGTTTCTTCATTTGTAAAATGGGGAGAATGACGGCACCTACTTTCTAGAGATGAGAAAGAATGTTTATAGATCACTATGCAAACCATAAAATCATTACATAATTCTAGTGATTATTACTATTGTTTTGGGGTGGGTTTGTTTTTTTTTTTTTTTGCTTTTTGGAGGAGGGAGGGCAGGACAATTGGGGTTGTCACTTACCCAAGGTCACACAGCTAGTAAGTGTTAAGTGTCTGAGGCTGGATTTGAATTCAAGTCCACCTATTCACTGCACCACCTAGCCATCGACAGTTGTTGTTATTATTAAGACACACATGGGAACTATATGAAAGTAATTACAAAACACTCTTTACAGAGATAAAGACAGACCTCAATAACTGGAGGAGGCAGCTAGGTGACTCAGTGGATGGAGCACTGAGTCAGCAGTACCATAACTCAAACTACTCCACAAAGAAATAAGCATAAAAATGATCTGGCACTACTTAGAGGAGTGGGGAAGTGGGGAAAGGAACAAGCATTCATGGAGAACCTACTGGATGCCAGGCCCTCCACCAAGAGCTTCTTTTACATATACTATCTCATTAGATCCTCACAACAAACCCTGGGAGGGAGGTGCTAGTATATCATCCCTATTTTATAGCTGAGGAAACTAAGAGAAACAGAAGTTAAATGACTTGCCCAGGGTAATGCAACCACTAAGTGTCTGAGGATGGATTTAAACTCAGGTCTTGATTCCAAACCTAACACTCTATCTACTACACCACCAAACAGAGGTTAATCAGTGAAACAGATTAACTATATGAGATACAGAAGCAAATGAACCTAAAAGCCTGGTGTTAGATAAACCAAAATATCCCAAATACTGGAATAAGAATGCACTATTTGACAAAAACTGCTGAGAAAACTCAAAAGCAAACTGGCAAAAATAAGGTTTAAACC
Organism: Pseudocheirus occidentalis; assembly: GCA_028646575.1. Lineage (NCBI taxonomy): Eukaryota > Metazoa > Chordata > Mammalia > Diprotodontia > Pseudocheiridae > Pseudocheirus > Pseudocheirus occidentalis. The sequence continues at coordinate 195,976,982 of CM053595.1, read as the reverse complement.
TACATTTTACTCTAAATACCATGATAAACTCTAAATGAATATATGACTTAAATATAAAAGGTGACATCATAAAAAAATTAGAGGATCAAAGAAGAAAATACTTTTTGCATAACCAAATAAGAGTGGATAACAGAAGATAAAACAAACTATTCTGATTATGTAAAATTATAAGCTGACCCAGTCATTTTGGAAAGCAATTTGGAATTATGTTCCAAAAGCTGCTAAACTACATATACCCTTTAATTCAAAATTACCACTATTGGTCCTATAACCAAAAAAAATTATTATTGGAATGGATCTAGAAGTAAAAAAGTTACAGGTCCTCTTTTTAAGCAGAAAATAACTGGAAATTAAAGTTGATGCCCATATACTGAGGAACTGATAAACAAATTACTGATATATGAACGTTATATTGCACTTTTAAGAAATTATGGAATGGATATCGTCAGAGAAACCTGAGAAGATCTATATAAACTTATGCAGAATGATGCAAACAGGATCAGGAGATAAACTTACACATTATTATAATAACAACATTACAAGAAAAACAAATGTTAAAGCCTTAAGAACTTTGGACAATGCAATGACCCATGATTCTAGAACAATGATGGTGAAATTTGGTATCTATCTCTTGATAGAAAAGTGATGAACCTCAGATGCAGAATGAAATATACATTTTCATGCACAACCTATGGGGGATTTTTTGCTTGACTATATATTTGTCACAAGGGGTTTGTTTTTCATTTTCTTTTATTCCAATGGGGGGGGGAGCAAGAAGTATCCTTTTTTTACCTTACATTTCCCCATTTTACAATACAGTTCCCCCTTTATATACCATCTTTCCCCCATTAGAATGTAATCTCCTTGAAGGTAAGGACAATCTTGCTTTGCTTATATTTATATTCCTAATGGTGCCTTCCTGGTACATAGAAACTGTTTTATAAATCTTGACTCATATTTCTTAAATTTTTATATAGTGTGATTTATTATTATTAATGGGGCAATTCCTTAATAGCCCTAAAGAAGTCAACATATTGTTATTAAATGTCTTATTAGGGGAAGCTAGGTGGCACAGTGGATAGGACACTAGCCCTGGAGTCAGGAGTACCAAAATTCAAATCCAGCCTCAGATAATAACTGTGCCACCCTGGATAAATTGCCTGGCCCTGGTTACCTCCACAAAGAAAAAAAATGTCTTATTATATACACCCTAGGTTATAAGCAAGGTTGAAAAACAAGATAGTCTCTGCCCCTAACAGCATTTGTACACTCTACAAGTAGGAAATGACAAATACTAAACCTTTACGTAGTGCTTTTAACTTTAAAGAGCACCTGAAATATTTTTCTTCTGAGCTTCACAATAACCCTGGGAAGTAAGTGTTACTATTATTCCTAATTTACAGTTAAGGAAATTGACACGTTGAGGGGTTGACACACTTTCCCAGGGTCTGAGGTGTCAAAATTAGGTCTTCTTAACCACAAAACTACTAGTCAATCCGCTATACCAAATGAAGCATTTATTTAGACAACAGAAAATCAAATCCCAAAACCAGTAACCCAATTCTATCATAACAGTAAAAAAATTAACAAGTCATAACAACACAGAGTGCCATACTTCTGTAAAGGAACAGGGACAAAGTAGAGAATAGAACAAGTGGGGGGCAGAACAGGAAGGAAGGAAATATAGTCAGTCTTTCACAATAAGTCTATTATGGAGATGTTCTGTGTAACTACATGCATACGGCCTATATTGAATTGCTTGTCTTTCCAGTGGGGGTGGGTGACAAGGGATGAAGGGAAAGAATCTAGAATTTAAAGTTCTAAAATCAAATGTCAAAAATATATATGTATATATATGTTTATTATTTTTATTATTATTATCATTATTATTATTTACATGCAACTAGGAAATAAGATATACAGCTACTGGGATATGGAGATCCATCTTGCCCTACTGGAAAGTCAGAGGGGTAATGGGGGAGGACATAGAAGAGAGCAGATTAGGGGAAGGGGCATACAGTGGGATCACTGCTTTGGGGTGGTGGGTAGGGGAAAGATGGGGAGAAAATTTATAACTCAAAATCTCATGGAAATAAATGATGTAAACTAAAAGTAAACAAAAGTTTAAATTTTTTTTTAATTGAAAAAATAAAAAAACACAGAGTGGCATGCCATCCTTCAGCCTTCCCACAAGCCAATACAAGATGAATATTTACTCACACACCTCTCTATCTGAGCCTGTGGTAGGAGGCTTGTTTTTCAGGAAGGCATGCCTTTTGTTACTCTGTGGTTAAGTGGGTCAGGAGAGTTGTGATGTTCTCTGACACTGGAGAAGGCTATATGTACCCTGATGTGAGGTTTTGCTTTTGGGGCTCGCTCATGGGAAGAGTTGTATAATCTGGCCAAATGAGACTCTGGGCAACCTTTGGGCGCCCTGGCTTTGAAAACTCTGATGTTGGTGCTTCTCTCTCTGAAGACTCACTGTATGTATGTGATGGTCAGACAGTCAGAAGCCCTATCTGTTGGTCTGCTGAATTGTGTTATTTTCTCTGTCTGTATTTTTGTCTGCTTATAACTTCTGTTTGTATTCTCTGAAGTTCATTCAGCATGCTGACTTTTTCCCCTGAACAATGTAAACAATATATGTTTGATTAAAGTAAGATTGTTAACCCTTTTTGAGTTGCTTTCCTTTAGAGAAGCAGATCAAAGAACCTGTGCTAGCCGCCATCCTGGGTATGTCCTCAAATCACTGGTAAGTGAATTTGCCACTACTGCTGGGTACTGAAATCCTCCAGTTTTAGCCTTTTGAATGGGTCCTTATGAAATTTAAAAGGCTTCCTTTAAAATATACAACTGGCAGAGGCTAATTCACACTAGACCCCCTAAAACAACCTTGTGCTGCTTTTCCAAAACTGGTCTTATCCAAGTTTGATATTTTCCATTACTGACATTATTAGGTGATAACAAATACCATCCTAGCTACACTAAAATTCATGTTGTGTTACCATATGTATAATCTGACTACACTAAACAATATATATATTTTTAATACATTAAATAAAGTGTCTCTTCATAATCTCTTTTATTAACATTAAAGCAACATTTTGGATGGAGCTTCAATGCATTCTGTTCTTTCTCTAGGACTGAAGTTTTATTTCTAAATTCTAAACCTGAAGTAAGTCACACTTCCCTAATAAAATAAATACACTATTTATGGATCACATAAAGTTCCTATGGCAGTAAACTTGATAGATAAGTGCAATCTAGGCAATTAATGAAAGCTCTGGTTGATGAAACCTTGTTGTAAAATATGTCTTTGAAAGGTCTCATTGCACTGATTTTTTGCATAATAATGCTCAAAATAATCTTGTGTCCTTGTCCATGAGCCAGATTTTAAGTGGATGTGATTACCTGCTTAAGAGTATTGACTGTAACTCTAGTTGCTAGACACACTACCAAAATAGAAAAGTCTTATATCCTTATTCTGAGGATATGACATGTGAATATAATTCATTACTTTAATAGTCTCCTAGAAGAAAATTCCCTTAATACCTCCCTTAATCACTCACTTGCCAACACCAAGTAATGATTCAGGGTAATTAGCAAATATTGCTTATTTCTCTTACACAGTTACCTATTATTGTTATTTAGTCATTTTCAGTGATATCTGATTCTTCGTGACCCCACTGGGGTTTTCTTAGCAGAGATACTGATGTGGTTAGTCATTTCCTTCTCCAGCTCATTTTACAGATGAGGAAACTGAGAAAAACAGGGGTAACTGACTTGCCCAAGATCACAGCTGGTAAGTGTCTAAGGCCAAATTTGAATTCAGGTATTCCTGACTCTAAGCCCAGCGCTCTATCCAACGCACCATGTAGCAGCTCCAATGAAAAATTGCTTAAATATCAATAACTATCTTGGACTTTCTGAGGTAATTGCTAAGAAAAGGAGAACAAAATAGGAGAACATTATGATTTAGCTTTTAATCTACTAAATATTAAAAAAAAAACAGTAAGCCACTAAGTATCTTGAAGACAGGGATCACTCTTCAATCATTACTCAATCTCAAACTGAATGAAATTTATTTCCCCCATTCAAGGAAGATCATACAAAAGACAGTTATATGCTTTGGTTTAGTTCTTGGATTTTTTTTAAGTTTTGGGAGATTTTGGGTTTGTTTTTGGCACTTTTATCTCTTTCCTCTGCCTTGAGAAAATGTACTGCTAGTTGCATTTATCTCCTTATTAACAAGATAGGACACTATTACATAATCACCTTCCTCATAAAAAGTAACCCAAGTGAGCACAAAGCCCCTTTGGGAAAGATGAAGAGGAAAAGTATAAGACAGTTCATATAAAACTGACATTAGTACCAAACTGGCTCTTAGCCTACAAGATATTAGAGGCAGGCATGGTATCCGCTTAATTAGCTTTATAAAGAACCTAGCAGAGCACCATAAATAGAGGCACTTAATAGGTACTTTTCATAATGATGACCCAGCAACCTTTCCCATAAGCTACTATTTCCATAGCAACTGTTGTCAAGACAACTGGACTGAGGCAAAATAAAAAGTAAGTTAATCATTTTGAGACTATTTGAAATGCTGATTTAGCTTTAAAATAGCACCTACTTTCATCATATGTAGAGAAATAGACACAACCAATTATATAATCTATATTTCAAATATGACAGGGGTTAAACCCTTTCATTAGTTAGTAGAACAACACTAAAATCTTTCCATTAGCATTAGACATGAGACAGAACCCAATAACCACTTCCATCCAGATCTTTAGGTTTATTCAGCAGTTTGAGGAGTTAAAGGATGTTGCCAAAGGTTTCAAGAGAAGTTCTTATTACTGGAGAATTTTGCCTCACAAAAAGGAAGGCCTTAAAGGAAAAAGGGAACAAGGACAGGGAAGGAGTAACAGGGGAAAAATAAAACAGAGAGAACCAACATTTTCCATCAACAGCAACCTGGGACTTGCTGTATAATTTCAAGTCTTAATTGGCTAAATACTACTGATGGCCTTCAACTGCATCATTTGAGTTGTATCCTTTACAGGACCTTGGGGTGATGGTGCTGGTTGCCATTACAGAGAATGAGGCTGAGACATCATTTGACCCCATGATCTTGGGAGTTCTGATCTACACTAAGGCTGAAGCTAAACCAAATGTCTTCATTAAGTCTAGTATCAATATTCTTAGCCTCCTGAAGCAAGGAGCTACAAGGTTGCCTAAAGAGGGGTGGCCAGCCTAAGTAGGAAATGGAAAAAATCAAAGCTTCTGTGCCAATCAGCAGCAGGATCAAGCCTATGAATGTCCACAGGACTCCTAACCTGGACAAGATAATGAGATCTAGTCTCAAGGAAAAGGGAGGGAGAGAAAGCGGGAGAGGAGTAGGCAAATAGGTATATAGGTGGGGTACATAAGTAGACCTCAAATGAGATAAGATATGTACAGCACTTCATAAAACTTAAAACACTACATAAATGCTTGCTATCATTATTATAGATAGATAAACAAGCAGATACAGATAAACGGGCAAATAAACTGGTGAATAAGTGAAATAAGTTAGTACCAACTCTATAGTCTTTAAAAACAAAAATATGGGGGGAAAGGGGAAGGTGGAGCCAAGATGGTAGAGTAAAAGCAGGGACTAGTTTCAGCTCTCTCCCAAACCCCTACAAATACCTATTTAAAAATTATTCTAAAAAAAATATTTTAAATAAATTCTGGAGCTGCAGAACCCACAAAAAGAGTGTAACACATCTCCAATCCAAGATAGTCTGGAAGGTTGCCAAGAATGGTGTACTGTACCGCATTGGGGGTGGAATGCAGTCTGGGATGGGCTGAGATGGTGCAGATAGGGCCAGAGCAGACCTCAAGAGGTTAAATCGCTGGCAGCTATGGCAGTTTCCAGACTTCTCAACACACAGTGACGACAATGTGGAAAGTCAGTGGGGGAACTCTGTGGGACCTACGTAAAAGAAGAGAGGAGTCTGGCTCCAGCTCCAGGGCGGGGGAGGTGGTGGTGGCAGGGCAGTGGCAACAGTGGCAGCAGCAGTTGCTTTTAGAGCTCTGGGCTCACAGAAGGTGGGGGATAGATACAAAACCCCTGGTCCCCGGAACAGTACACCCACATCCACCCCCACTGGAAGCAGAGTCCTACCTTAAATGTCAGAAAGTCAAGTATTTGGCTGGAAAGATGAGCAAACAGCATAAAAAAAATTCAGACTATGGAATCTTACTTTAGTGACAAAGAAGATCAAAACATAAAACCAGAAGAAGACAATAAAGTCAAAACTCCTACATCCAAAATCTCCAAGAAAAATATGAATTGGTTGCAGGCCATGGAAGAACTCAAAAAAGATTTTTAAAATCAAGTGAGAGAAGTAGAGGAACAATTGGGAAAAGAAATGAGACACAAAAAAATTATGAAAAATGAGTCAACTGCTTACTAAAGCAGACCCCCCCCCAAAAAAACCTGAAGAAAATAACACCTTAAAAAATAGATTAAACCCAAATGGCAAAAGAGGTCATAAAAAACCAATGAGGAGAAGAATGCCTTAAAAAGTAGAATTGGCCAAATGGGAAAGGAGGTCCAGAAGCTCACTGAAGAAAGTAATTCCTTCAAAATTAGAATGGAACAAATGGAAGCTAATGACTTTATCAGAAATCAAGAAAGTATAAAACAGAATAAAGAGACTGAAAAAATAGAAGACAATGTGAAATATCTCTTTGGAAAAAACACTGACCTAGAAAATAGATCCAGGAGAGAAAATTTTATAATTATTGGACTACCTGAAAGCCATGATCAAAAAAAGAAGCTAAACATTATCTTATCAAGAAAATATCAAGGAAAATTGCCCTGAGATTCTAGAACCAGGAGGTAAAACAAAAATTGAAAGAATCCACTGATCACCTCTTGAAAAAGATCCCAAAAGGAAAACTCCTAGTAATATTGTAGCCAAATTCCAGAGTTCCCGGGTCAAGGGAAAATACTGCAAGAAGCCAGAAAGAAATTATTCGAGTACTGTGGAAATACAATCAGGATAATATGAGACCTAGAAGCTTCTATATTAAGAGACTGAAGTGCTTGGAATATGATATTCCAGAGGTCAGAGGAGCTAGGATTAAGACCAAGAATCACCTATCCAGCAGAACTGAGTATAATATTTCAGAGAGAAAAATAGAAATTCAATGAAACAGACAATCTTCAAGCATTATTGATGAAAAGACCAGAGCTGAAGAGAAAATGTGATTTTGAATCCAAGAATCAAGAGAAGCATGAAAAAGTAAACAATAAAGAGAAATCATAATGGGCTTATGTAATAGTAATGTAATTTGAAGATCCCCTTGTAGTGGCAAGCACTTAGCACCTTGTTTCTAGTGTGATTGCATCAAGCCTCTATTAAGAAATAGAAGATATGAATCCCTATTGCTGACATAACAGGAAGGGGCTAAACAGGGAGGAGCTAATACCGTATATAAAGAAAAGCCCAAGCTGAGGGAGGCCAGAATTTCTCTCAGTGAGCATGTGGAGGCTGGGCTGCTACTGTTGGACTGAGGATTGAACTGAGAATTGAGAAGAACTGAGAAAAGAAACGAGAACTGAGAACTGAGACAGAATTTCTTGGAGCAAGCCTCATGGAGATTGAGGAGGAGAGGCCAGAAAGTGATTTTGATTTTGAGAATGGAGCTGGAGAAAGTGATTTTGATTTTGAGAACAGAACTTGTGGTGGCGGAGCTTCTTTTGAGAGACAGTCAAACTCCTGCTGAGAGCTTCCAAGGGCCAGCCAAAGCTGCCAGAAGAAGCATGACTGTGGAGTTGGTACTTTGTCTGTCTGTTTTCGGTCTACGTTAATTTCACAGGCAAACAGTGAATTGATGATGGTGCTGGCAATGTGCATGAATATTATTGTGGCTCCGTTAAGCTTTGTCTTCCCAGAAATAGGAACTGTGAAGGACTTGAGGTGGACTAGACACTCTGAGATTCAATATGGAATGGGAACTGGATGAAGAACTGGACAAGGAGATGAACAAGGAACCGGGTGCTGCCTGCCTTTGAACCCAGGTGACATGGAAGAGGAACCATGGAAGCTGAGAGCCAGCCATGAGTCAGGATAAAAGAAGACTTTACTTGGATACTGTGCACAGACTGAGAAGATTATGATTTACTGTGACCTAGGGGTGCAGAACTTTGACCTTTCTACTTTATGTCCATTAAGGAGACAAGCCTCCTTAAGGATGATTAAATTAAGGACTTACTCAATGACTGAGTTACTAAATTATTGAATTACTAAATGACTGTACTTTGTTAAAAAAAAACCCATGTGGCCACTTTGGTGAAAACTATGTGGTCATTTTAGTGATAAGCTGTTATGTCTCAACATTGTAAATGTTGTACTTTGATTTCTGTGAATGTTTTGCTTTAATTTACTATTGAATAGAGAGTTCACTCTACTGTGTAATCAGAACCTTGAAAAGCTGTTCACAGCAGCAGTCCTCTGGAAAGCTGCTTGTGCTTAGCTTTACAGCTTATTAAAGTTGAACACTTTACATTCCTATATGGAAAGATGATACTTGTAAATCATGAGACCTTTCCCAATATTAGGGTAGTTGAAAGAGATGGATAGATAGACAGACAGACAGACAGACAGACAAATGGCACAGGGTAAGTTGAATACGAAGGGATAATATCTAAAAAAATAAAATTAAAGGTTGAGAGAAGAATAAGAAGAGAGAAAGGGAGAGATAGAATGCGGTAAATTATTTCACATAAAAGAGGAAAGAAAAAGGTTTCCCAATGGAAGGGAAGAGGAGAGAAGAGGGAGGGAATGAGTGAACCTTATTCTCATTGAATATGGCTTAGGGAGAGAATAACATACACACTTAACTGGGTATCTTACCCTACAAGAAAGTAAGGGGGAAAGAAATAATAGGGCAAAGGGATGATGGATGGGAGGGCAGATTAAAGGGTAGTCAGAAGCAAAGATTTTTGAAAAGAGACAGGGTCAAAGGAAAAAATAAATAAGTGGTGGGGGGAGGGCAAGATAGGATAGAGGGAAATATAGTTAGTCTTTCACAACATGACGATTATGGAAGTGTTTTGCATGAGAACATATGTATAACCTATACTAAACTGCTTGCCTTCTCAATGAGAGTGGGTGGGGAGGGAAAAAGGGAGAGAATTTGAAACTCAAAGTTTTAAAAATAAATGTTTTTTAAAAAATGTTTTTATATGCAACTGGGAAGTAAGATATACAAGCAATGAGGTACAGAAATCTATCTTGCCCTACAAGAAAGAAAGGGGGAAGGGACAAGAAGGGGAGTAGTGATAGAAGGAAGGGCAGACTGGGGGAAGGAGTAATCAGAATGTATGCCATCTTGGGGTGGGGGAAGGGAAGAGACAGGGAGAAAATGCGGAACTCAAAATCTTGTGGAAATGAATGTTAAAAATTAATAATTAAACACACACACACACACAGAGAACAGACTATCCTTTACATTCAAAAATAAAGCTAATGATTCATGGGTCAGTGGGCAATATGCCCTTCCAGTCATTCTCTCCGTATATATTGGGGATGGATTTATGCTAATCCATTCACAATCTCTACTTTTGTATCTTTCATGAACAAGGCTGTGTGTTTCCTAGACAGTTGGGCAGGGTTAAAGGCACCTTTGGAATACATGGAATAAAGAGAATCAGACTATTCCAAATAATGATAAGACTTTCAACTTCATGAGCAACAGAGGTATTAATGTTGGTAATACACCATTACATTAATATGGCATTTTTACTGAGCTAATCAGCCAGACCTATAAAACATACAGGGCCTATCAATGCTATTAATTACAGATTACCACATATGAAACTATATATTTCTTAATTTAAAATTTTTAAAAACTCTATAGGCTCGTTGTAATACCATTTCCCATCACAAACAACCTCTCTTTCCCTTAGTTAAACAAAGAGTCTTCCATGACTGCCACACTAAATATAAATTCATCAGTAACCAACATTCATGTGATAAAATTCTACAAACAACTGAATTTACCAAATCCATATACCAAGTCTCTCTTGTTGGTAGGTCCTGCCAAAACATATTACTCCTCTAAGACCCTCCAGAATCTAAGGTCAACTTCATGCCATGATGGATCACAGGGAATGAGAGGAGAGCAGAGGATATACCTACCATGCCTCAATACGACTCAATACTTTAAGGATCTCTGATTTCCTCAAGAAGGGTACTCCCTCTACAGAAGGAGATAGCAATTCCTCCTTACCTAAAAAGATGGTTTAATAACTTGCTATAAGCACCCCCCGCCAAAAAAATTTGTACTTGGTGGCCCAAACTTCTACTGATAGATGTCATCATGAGGAAAATTCATACCTCTCAAATTCTGTCTGCTTTATTTCTAGTAAGAGACAGCTTGCTCATTCTTAATGGCCCTATCCATTTATCACATTAAAATTATATACTACTGTCTGAGACAGGGGAAAGTATTTAAATAAAACTCTTCTACTTCATGCTTGGTCCCTTTTCCTAGCTACCTTGTAACCCTCCTAAGATTAAATTTAGGTGAGTCAAAATATTTCTTTTTCTTACAATATATTTCTCATATTTTAGTTCAATAAATATGTCAATAAACCACATTTTGGACTTTTACCAGGCAAGATCAGAAGGTCACAAAGCAATTTAAACATCACAAAATATGGACAGTGAATTATAAAGAATTACTGTCATATAACCGTTAATATGAAATTAAACATGAGGCAAACATGTTAAAATATAATATTTAGCCAACATAAACTGAAACTATACACATGCTCAGGTATTAGCTATGTTTTCTCATTTTAAATATTTCTTTTAATATTTGTTTAGACTCAAGTATTCTGATATTAGCTCAAAGTCTTCTCAAAGTGAAAATGTCTTAAACTTTTATCACGCTGTATATATTTTTAAATCATTCGGGTAAACTGCCAGTCACAATGCTTTAAGCAGTTTGCAATTTATACTGCATCTTTTCCATTCTCTCAATCCTTTTTTTTGAAAATTTTCATTTTATTGGAAAATTTTAATAATGTTTTAGGTGTATTCAGGTTTTAAAAGACTACAAACTACTACAAGATATCAAAGTATTCAAGACTTCCAAATAAAATAAAATTATTACTGCTGATAATATTTTAACAGACAGAATTTCCCATACATATTTATAGCATTTAATTAGTGATTCCCGTGAAAAATCAAGCAGAAATCACGACGATGAAGGAAGAAATGCTACTGGTAAGAACTGTTACAGTGATTTAAGAATTTATCACTATCTCAATGGAAAATTGTAACAATTATAAGAACTTTTTACCTCAATAATTTGAGACAAAGGGGTAGACAATTTCTGTATCAAGCAGTAAACTTTATTTTAAGTCCATGATTCTGGGACAGAACATCAAGATATTTCAATGTTTTGTCACTTCTGGTCATTCAAGATAGAAAATGAATAAATCAAGGATATTTTGAATTTGGAATTACAAACTTGGAAAATTTCTAAATGGTGGTTTTTAATTTTTTTAAATAGTCACATTTAAACAGGTTGAAAAGGGGGGAAAAGGAAGTTATATGGTATAGATTAGTGTAGTCTCCAAAGTTTTTTGACTACAGACTCCTACTGACAAAAAACTTTTTGAGTAAACACTCCTAATATACATGCATTTACTTCTTAACACATTATATACTACTGTGCTAATAATTACCTAAAACACAGAAATATATGAATTTTTTTAAAGATGAGATAAAAATGAAGCAATATTCAATCACAAGACAATAGGGAGCCACTAGAGTTAGAGTAGGGAAATGACATAGTCAGAACTGTCTAGGAAAATTACTTTAGACATGAGTATAGGATATATTGGATGAGGACCAAGATAAGGAAACCAATGAGGAAGCTACTGCTGTAGTCCAAAGGAGAGATGATAAGGCCTTGAATTAAGCTAAAGTACACTGACTGGGTGAGGAGAGAAGGAGACAAATGACAGAAATGTTGTGGGGGAAAAAATGACAAGATTTGGCAAATTATTGGATATATGGGAGAGCAGTCAAAAACAATGTTGGCACACAACAAAGATGCTGACGCACAACAAAAATATTAAGAAGTTCAGAAGAGGAATAGGTTTGGGGAGAAAGTTAATGAACCCCTGTTATAAAAATATATACAAAATAAAAAAATTTTAATGATATAAAGATGAAATGCATAGTATCTTTAAATAATTATTTTGTTTATTAATATTTATTAAAGTTTTGATTAAGAGAAATGTATTATGAGATTTGATTAAGAAATGATTAAGAGAAATGTTTCAAAAAAAAAACCTTGATTTAATCTACTGTAGAACAATTTGAAGGTCTGGTTCTAAATTGTTTATTTTGATACTCAGTTTAAATAGTATTTTTTAAAAATGGGTTTCTGAGATGTCAGTCAGTCAATAAACATTTATTAAGTGCCTATTATGTGTCAAGAACAGGGAATTTGGTGGCGAAATGGATAGAGTGCTGGCCCTTGGTCAGGAGTACCTAAGTTCAAATCTGGCCTCAGAAACTTACTAGTTGTGTGACCCTGGGTAAGTCATTTAACTTGGTTGGCCCCAGTTCCTCATCTGTAAAATGAGCTGGAGGAGGAAATAGCAAAGCACTCCAGTATCTTTGCCATTAAAACCCCAAATGGAGGTCATTAAGAGTTGGACACAATTAACTGACCAAACAACAAAAATGGGTCAAGCACTATGTTGTATGGTTGATACAAACTGAGACAACAGATTGGGTTCATTAAAAGAGCTGTCATTTACTGAAGTCAATTTAGCCCCCTGTTGTTCTGTTTAATTCTGGACACAAATCATTTCTATTTGTACTGACTGTCCCAGAAATACTGAGACATGTACATGCTGATGGACAACAGCCATTTCCTCATCATGCTGCCTCCTCTCCAGACACTACCCTCATTTCCCTCATCCCCACAACCTTGGATTCTACCCTTTGGTACCCTGACTTTAATAGGTGAGCTTTCACCTTATCTTGCTAGGAATCCTATCTGTATGGCATTTTCCAGACATCTATCTCCTCACCATGCTGCTTATACTCCGGTCATCCACGTCGTCTCCTCCCTCTACCATCATAGCACATATCTGGTACTTAATAAATACAGTGGTCCCTTGACTTCTGAGTTTAATTCGTTCTGTTACTGACCTCGTAACTCATTTGCTCATATATCAAATCAATTTTCCCCACTGAAATGAACTGAAATGCCATTAATCCATTCCAGCCCCCAAAATGCCACCCCAGTATTTTTTTATGTGTTTTTAAATAAGAAAAAGTATTTATAAATAACAAATAATAAAAGAGAATGTAAAGAAATAAACTGGTTTTATAACGTGTATATTAACCTTTGATATCAGACAACTTGAGCTAACAGAAGATACTGGTGGAGGTGGAAGGTAGAGGAGATAGATGGAGGAGGTTAGAAGAGTTTTGTTTCATGCTCTTTCCATCACTTTCATTCACTTACTCGCTACACTGTTAAGGCTACACATTTTCCCTGAACTTAATTGCTACAATATCTTTTCTACTTTTGTTTAACTTCATTTTCTTCACTGGTGAGGTAAACACATGGACTGAACAAGTGCTGCACGGGATACTGGGTGGGCGTTTGTTGGGGCATTTGCTGCACCAAACAGTGGAGGTTCAGACCTCAAATTTTGGCTTCCAATTCAAAGCAAAAAAATCAACTGCGTGACACCTCGTGTCTTGGAAATCTCATAAGTTGGTGCACTTGTATGTCAAGGTACCACTGTATTTTATCCATCTAATTCAGCAGTTCTCAACCTGTGGGTCGTGACCCCTCTGGGAGTCAAACGACTCTTTCACAGGGGTCACAGGGGTCGCCTAAGACCATTGGAAAACATATATTTCTGATGGTTTTTAGGAACCAAGACACCTCTCCTCTATCCTCTCCAGGCGGGTCTGCCCACATGCAGATACACCCATATGCGAGTATTAAAGGGTTGCAGCATTAGGAAGGTTGAGAACCACTGATTTGGATGTCACAGCCTAGGAAATATTTTTTATCTACCTGATCTGTATTAGAGGGTTAAAATAAATTTATTTGAATACTAAGGCATTTCTTTCACAAAGCTCTATTAAAAGTCTTAATGCAACCAGTATAATGTCATCTGTAAAAAGAAGGATGTGGAGAACATCACAATTCACAGGCAATCCCTCTCCAATTTGAATTTTATGCTAAATCTCCTCCATTACAATGGTATGTATTGCCTGATGTTTAAGAGCCAAAGGTTACTTAACAGGCTTCCTTCTGTCCCCACAGCTTTTAAGGAATCTTGAATGACTTCAAGGCATGGAAGGCAGATACTTTATTGGAAAAGCACCTTTAAGATGGCATTTTGCTCTACTATATCAAGTGATTTTTTTTCAAAACCAACAAACAACACGCACAGTGGGATCTTGTATTCTCTCTCTCAACTGCCTATGAAATGGCAAAAGATATAATATACTACAGAATGTCATTTGGAAATGACTTTTTCCCTACTAACAGCCTCATGGATGGTGCCTTCAATTTATTTATCAATGGTTCTGCTAAAGATCTGAAATTTTATTCCATACTTATATTACCTTCCCCTTTCTTCAAATACCTAAGGAACTGATCCCTCAATGACTTCACAATGAGTGAGAGAAGTGAAAACTTGTCAGACTATACTCTAAAATCTAGTAAGGCTTTTCATGGGAAACAGGCCCAAGTTCTCCTTTCCCAGAAATCACATGATTTACAAGGACTCAAAACTCAGAATGGTAGGGAGTTACCCCTCTCCTCAGTGACACCTCAGCACAAAATATGCCAAATAAGGACAGAAGTACTTTCTCAAATGTTCATTGGGTAGTCTACTGTTTCCTTGTTCCAGTACTTGAGGAAGACTGCGTGCTTAGATTGTGCACCTGACTTCCAGCCAATGGAAGAAAAGGGTCAGGAAGGAGGTGGGGGGAGAATTTCTTGTTAGGGCTTTATAACTTCACCATTTCCTTTTGTAAATTGCTTCTCCACCCTGAACATTTGTCAGGAGGGTGGTAACAAACCATTCTTTTCTGCTTCCTACCTTGAGAAACCTCTGAATATTATTTGGGTAAGGATTTCTGTTGCACACAGTTTTGGGGGTGCACACAACAATATGTCAACTCCACCACAGATTTTTTGGACATACAAATGGTCTAATCTAGCTGCTTTTCCTGTCTTCATTCTTGTTGGTATCGTATGTGCCACCCCTACAAACACATCTAGGACTGCAATGTAAACTGCCCAAGTGTGGTTTTTAATTTTTGCTGTACTTCCATTTGTTGTCCTCCTTTCATTTTCATCTTTAAAGGTCTCTGGGAAAAAAAAGGGGGGGGAGTGGCTAGGTGGCACAGTGAATAGAGCACCAGCCCTGGAGTCAGGAGTACCTGAGTTCAAATCCGGCCTCAGACACTTAACGCAAAAAACTAGCAGTGTGACCTTGGGCAAGTCACTTAATCCCAACTGCCCTCCAAAAAGCAAAAAAAAAAAAAAAAAAAAAGGTCTTTGGGCTCAAATCAACAAGCATTAATTGATGTTGTTCAGTTGTGTCTGACTCTTTGTGCCTCCATTTGGGGTTTTCTTGGCAAAGATACTGGAGTGCTTTGCCATTTCCTTTTTAAGCTCATTTTACAGATGAGGAAACTGAGGCAAACAGGGTTAAATGAGTTGCCCAGGGTCATACAGCTAGTAGGTGTCTAAGATTAGATTTGAACTCCAGACGATGAGTCTTCTTGACTCCAGGCCCAGCGCTCTATCCACTGCACAACCTAGCTGCCCCAAGCAACAAATGCCCACTATGTGTCAGAACCAGCACCAGATATGGGATAATCTGATTTAGTTAAATCTCTTGCAAAGTTTTCTTTAAAACTGTTTTGCCCTCCAATTCTCTCTGCTTAGTGAGGGAGTACTGTTCATCATGATCCATAATCTTTTTTTTAATGGATATTACAAATAAATTTATATTTTCATCCACAGTTTTATCTCTGGCAATCTGTTTGGAAAGTCAATCATATGATAATTGAAAAGGCATTTTCTATCACGTTAGCTACTTTTCAAAGATATCAATATTCTTAATTTTAAATGTTTCCCAAGCATCTTCTAAATGGGATCATTATTTGTGTAGGGAAGGGTTCTGCTTAGTTTCTCAAACATAATCTGGTATCCCTAAAAGCTATCTTTTGAGCCTATATTCATATTTCTATTCATGGTAAAGAGTTCTAAATGATTATCTGTGAAGGTTTCTGAACTGAGATTTTGACAAATATTATATGTAGCAGTTACAAGAGAACACAAGAGTTAAGGGAGCTGGACATGAATCTCTACTCTGCTAACTACTACCTGCGGGGATTTTGAGAAAACTACTCCATCTGTCTAGGCCTCAGTTTCTTCATCAGTAAAATAAAAAAACTGAACTACATGATTTCTAGGGTTCCTCTGAACTCCAAATGGATTAAGAGATGAAAAGCTGCTGGATTTGGAGTCAGAAGATGCAGCTTAAAAATCCAGAGGTCACACGTCCTAGCAATTTGAGTTTGGGCAAGTGATTTAACCTCTCTGGGCCTCAGTTTCCTCATCTGTAAAATTAGGGGGTTCAACTACATCACCTTTAAAGTCCTTTTCAGCACAATAGGTAGAATCCCTAAAATCCTACCACATACACATCTTAGGAAACTCATTTCACATGATGACTCAGTCAAGAAAAGGCCAGTAAGGTTATTCTGGTCCCATAACACACACAAACACACACACAGACACATACATCCTGTAACTCATCAGAAATGAAACATGAAAATACAGTTAGGCCAAAATATTTCTTTTGAAACATCTGTTCTAACAACCAATTAAAGTGATGACAGAGTCTACTAAAAGTAAAACAGATGACCATTTTGGTGCTGTTTTTAATACCTTATGTAATAAATAGTACAGGAATAAGTTAGCCAATTTGTTTTGGCTGTACATTTTATATTATGAAATCTGTACTTTCAAAGTAGCACAGAGTCCAATTAGCTAAAAAAAAATCAAATTTTTCAATTTGATCAGGAAAAGACCTTGAGAAATAATCAGAAAAAGGTCATTCACTCAAGTTCATTTCATTCAGCAAGAAAATTAAATAAAATCCTTTGTACAAGTTCATATTCTACTTTATTGTTCCAATTTTAAAAATTCCTTCAATAGCTTTATCATTAAATAAACAAAGAGATAAGAAAATAAAACAATAACTATAAAGAAAATTAACCAAAAATGCCTCTGGAAAATGAATACAGAAATGGTTATCACAGATAGTTCCATTCCACAAAGAATGAAATGTAAAATGACGGTTCATTTTTCTCTTGTCCTTTTCTCCTATTCCTATTAGTGTAGAAAATCCTGCAAAATTTGAAGATCAAAGTAAATTTTTAAAAAAGGGAAAGTATTATCTAGATGTATAGGTTCTCAAATTTTGCAAAACCACCCTCTGGGGAGGCACTAGAATGACTGGAGGAGGAGGGAAGGGGCAGCATAGCAGCCTCAATCAGCCTGCAATTGAGACACTTAAAGGAAAACAAGGAGGGTAGCAAGGTGGCAAAGTGAATAGAGCACCAGTCCTGGAGTCAGGAAGACCTCAGTTCAAATATGGCCTCAGACACTTAACACTCACCAGCCATATGACCTTAGGCAAGTCACTTAAACTCCAATTGCCCTTCCAAAAAGCAAAACAAAACAAAAACAAGGGTTAACCTAACCCCAGGGGAGCACTGAGTAATTTTTTTAAAGGGGGCAATAGGCCAAATATGTTTGGGAACCTATGGTAAAGCAATGCCAAAAACAAGTTCTCTCATCTATATCTCACTGGGGTATTGAATCATGCCCATACAGTTAAAACACTTCCAAAAAAGCATATGATGACCTAATCAACATACCTTGGTAACATCAATCTATAAGGCAAAACAATAAAGCAATCAATAAACATTTATTAAGGTCCTATTATGTGCCAGGCACTGTGCTAAGCACTGCATATACAAAAAGGGGCAATGAAGAAGACAACATACAAACACTGCATAAATATATACATATATATATGTGTGTGTGTGTATGTGTATGTGTATGTATACGCACACACAGATATACACATACATATACATACATACAGAATAAATAGGAAATGATCAAGGGAAGGCATTGGAATTAAGAGGGAAGGCTTCCTATAGTAGGTGGGATTTTAGTTGGGACCTAAAGGAAGCCAGGGAGGTCAGTAGTAGGAGTAGAGGAGGGATAGCATTCTAGGTATGAGGGACAGTCAGAGCAAATGCCCAGAGCTAAGTATGTTAGTGGAACAGCCAGGAGGCCAGTGTCACAAGATCAATGTTGAAAGTATCAAGAAGTCAGATGTAAGGTAGGAGGGGGCTAGGTTACAAAAGGCTTTGAATGACAAACATTATTGAAGCAGGTTATTGAAACAGTCCAGGTATGAGATGATAAAGGCTTGTACTCAAGTGATGACAGTGTCAGAAGAGAGAAGAGGACATATTTAAGAGATGTTGCAAAGATGAAACTAACAGACCTCAAGTTCAAAAATATTTTAAAATAACCCCAAAATTTTGAACATGAAAGACAAAAAAAAACTGTTTTGCCACTAACAAAAATTATGAAATAATTAGAAAGATTATATTTAGATTGAAAGACATGATGAACTTGTGGTGCCAAAACAATTAGAATATATCCTCTAAATTTCTGAAAACAGTGGGCCAAACGTATAAGAAGGATATGGTATCTGTCCAGAAGTGGTAGCTGAATAAATTCTTGTTGACCTGAAGTTGCCAGAGTGAATAAGACTGTCAAGGGAGGGCCTAAAAAGAAAGAAAAGGATCAAGGAAAGAACCTCGAGAACCACATCAAAGGTTAAGGAAGACAGAAGTAATGAGAGTGGTAAGAAGAAAACCAACATAGTGAGTGTTCTCAGAAGACAAAAGAAAAGAGATTATCTAGGAGGAAATACATTATACAGAGATGGCATGGGAAAAGCCAGTAGGCTTGTTAATTAAGAATTCAATGGTGCTCTTAAGAGAGCAATTTCAGTTGAACAGTAGAGGCAGAAATCTGGCTACATGATGCTTAAGGAGAGCACATACTGAGAAAAAAAATAAGATAAAAAACTTTTTCAAGAAATTTAGCCTGGGGGCAGCTAGGTGGCACAATGCATAGAACACCAACCCTGGAATCAGGAGGCCCTAAGTTCAAATCCAGCCTCAGACTCTTAATATTTACTGGTCGTGTGACCTTGGGCAAGTCACTTAACCCCAATTGCCCTGCCTCCTACCCTCCAAGAAAGAAAAGAAAAAGTTTAACATGAAAAAAGATAAGATGGGAGATGGATGAGAAAGGCTGATAGGTTCAAGGGAATGTTTTTTTGGTACTAACACTGTAAATGCAGAGATACTTTTCATCAATAGTCAAGCATTTATTGAGCACTTACTATGCACCAGGTACATTGGGAACAAGAAAGAAAAAGGAAAACAGTTATTATTTTTGTTTGACTTCAATGGAGGTAAAAACTTATATGTAAATCAGGACATGCACGTTAAAAATAGAGCAGTTGGAAGGTAACTTGAGAGGGGAAGACACTAATATGTAGAACAGTGGTTCTCAACCTTCCTTATGCCAGGACCCTTTAATATTCGTACATGGGCATATTTGCATGTGGGCAGACCGCCTGGAGAGGAATGGTGTCTCAGTTCCTAAGACCATGGGAAATATGTGTTTTCTGATGGACTTAAGCGACCCCTGTGTTCCCTGTGAAAGGGTCATTTGACCCCCCAAAGGGGTCGCGACCCACAGGTTGAGAACCACTGATGTAGAAGGACCATGAAAGGCCTACTAACTTAAGATGAGTCTAAGGAAGCCAAGGATTCTAAGAAGCAAAAGTAAGGAGGAGATCATTCCAGTCATGTACAACAGACAATGTAAAGACAGAGAAATAGGTGTGATTTCATAGAAATCTGGAAACTCTTGGGAGAGAAATTGATTTTACTATTATATTAATAACCAGTTATTAATTTGAGATCTAGGCTTTTCTTTTCTATTTCCTCATTTAAGGTCCAGCCCCTGTAAAAAGTCAGTCTCTAAAGAACATAACTGATTGAAGAGATTGTCCAGCATTCAAAGTACATGCTTTTCAGTCTTGGACAAGATCCCACCCAACTAGGAGACCTTACTTTTGTTTGAATATAAACAGAATCCAGTCGAGGTGACTTCTTACCCAGAGGAAAGGGGCCCCTTTCCTTGTACCCCAAAAGTAGAGTTTAGGGTGACCCAGCTCATGAAGGAGAAAACCAACCAGAGTGGTCTAGATGAGGATGGATTTACCTGTCCAGATTGGTGGAGGTGATTAAGCCGTATTCTCAACAGGAAGAGCTGAAGACTTCTTGCACTCCTTATTAAATGTCCACCAATCATGGATGTTCTCTTGATAGGGGCATTACCTTTCAAAAATATTTAAGGCTTTCAAGCTCTCCATGTTTTTGTCTTACGATATAGATAAAAACCACTAACTATCAATTTATTGATTGTTAACTAGTCTAATTAATAATTAAGTACCCAGAAAGTCTGTTCTCAGGGGTTTTCACTAGTCACACTTGCATGAATTACTGCTGAGTAAAGCGAGTAGAACCAGAAATACTATTGTTATATAGAGTAAGGAGAGAAATTTTGAAAGACAAGAATACTGATCAATGCACTGACAAATCCCACCTAGAAAGGAGAGAAGATGAAGCATGCTACCTACCTGGTTTGTAAAAGACAAGTTCAAAATGAGACACATTTTTTGGTCAATACGGAAATTTTCTTTCACTTGACTATGACTGTTACAAGGTTATACCTTCACCCCTCCCCCCCAAAAAATAGGTAGTATGGGGAAGGAAAGAAATTATTTTTTAAATAGTTGAAGCATGATAAAATTTGTAAGTAATGAGGAAGAAGTCAAGAAATAGGAAAAGACACAAGATAGGAAGGGGGAAGAGGGGTAATGGCAAGGAATTATGTCTAATTAAGTTAACTTGGATATCATGTAAAGTACTTGGAGAGAAAGCATGGTCCAAAAGAAAGAGCAATGGATCTGTGGTAAAGTCTGGGTTCAAACCCTAGCTCTGTCACTACACTACCTATGAGATTTGGGCAAATCATTTAGCCTCTCTGGGTCTTAATTTCCTCATCTAAAAAATTAGTGTTGTGCTGGCAACAATATCCTAACGTATCTTCTCTTTTTTGTCTCCTCTGACCCCAGAGCAAGTTAGGGTATTTATTTATTTGAAACTGTCCTTGAGATTTAATTGGTTCAGGCCATTGACAGGGCTATCTGGGTAGACCATGAAGAAGCCAAAAAAGACAGGAGATAAGGAACTAGAGTGCCTCCCTGAGTTTTCAGACAGCATAAACAAGACTG
The DNA here is from genome assembly GCA_028646575.1 of Pseudocheirus occidentalis. Taxonomy (NCBI): domain Eukaryota; kingdom Metazoa; phylum Chordata; class Mammalia; order Diprotodontia; family Pseudocheiridae; genus Pseudocheirus; species Pseudocheirus occidentalis. The sequence goes on along the minus strand of CM053595.1, from coordinate 195,955,453 downwards.
GAAAACTGTGCTGAACTGCATCCATGTTTTATCATGTATGAACGTCCTTTCCTTACTCTAAACATTCTTTCTCTGCTATAAGTTCATTTCCCTACTCTAAACATTCTTTCCCTGCTATAAACTAAGTGGACTGCCTTTTGTTAACTATTACATAGATTAAAAGTTTCTTATTTTATTGCATTATTTTTGCCTAAACTACTGAATCTGGCTCAATCACTGCAGAAAACAAGTGTGGACTAGAGGGCCTCTTAAGTTTTATTTCCACATCTAAATCTAAGTCTTACAATCCTTTTCAATTCTTAGATTTCATTATACTGATAATGTAGACATCAGTGCAAGAGAACCACATTATGTATATGTCTACTTTCAGTATTCTTCAGCCCTCATGTATATGAGCAAATGACACTGTGCCTCCTCAGTAAAGGTAACTTTGAGCCCTGATGGAGTATGCAAAATTTCATGAGAGTTTCTCCTCCAGGAAGAAAAGAAGACTCTTTGAACTCTTAAGTCCCTGCTGTTTCATGGAAACCTGCAGCTGATGAGAAGCAGGCATTGATTTGATGGATAACAGCTGCTTACAACAAAATACAAAAGGTATTGTACAATTGCTTCCTTAATGAAAAGCAGCGTCATCTGGTTGAGATAGGCCCACTTCAAGGAAACAAGGGGCCTGCTTTTCCTTAAAAAGCAAAATTATACTTATCCCTTTGGCCTTCCACAACACCAGAGCTAAGTTTCATTCTCACATTCATTTACTGAAAATTCTTTCACACCTACTAGGAGAAGTAAGGGATCTTAAGTAATCAAACGCTCTACAGCACAGCTAAATTCTGCCAGAAACCATTTGCTTTTGCTGCCTTGGACTACTTAAAGAAATATCAGCCTCTTTCTTCCCCTGCCTCTCTCAAAGTCAGTGCATAAAAAAATTACTTGTTTCTTTGTTTCCTTCAAATCTAAATCACTTGTTTCCCTCAACTCTATATTTCATTTCCCAGAACTGGAAATGTTAATCAATGTTCTTGTTGGTTTATGTCATGATGAGAAAAATCCCTCCATTAATAAAAATACCACAACTTTTTTATATGAAGAAACAAAACAATCCATTTTTTTTTTGAGAGGGGAAGGCTGGGCAATTGGAGTTAAGTGACTTGCCCAAGGTCTCACAGGGTAGTGTCAAGAGTCTGGAGCCGAATTTGAATTCAGACCCTCCTGACTTGAGGGCCGGTTCTCTATCCACTGTGCCACCTAACTGCCTCCTTCCACTGGTTTTTAAAGAAAGATGGGGATAGAAATGGGAAACTCCCAAGTCAGGAAATTCCCTCTACTAATGTAAGTCAGCCCATACTCTTCAATTTTTGGTCTTAGAGGATAGTCTATCTCAGTAAACTAAAAGTTTAAGTAACTTATCCAGAGTCAATTAGCCATTACGTGTCAGAGGCAAAACTTAAACCTGGTCTGAGGCCAACTCTATATCTACTAAGCCATGCTGCCTCTCCATAAAGGAATATGAAATAAATAAAATACAAATATAAAAGTTCATAGCATCATAAATATAGTCCAAAGTTCCAGCAACAGAAAGAACAATGAGGTCATCTAGTCCATCTTCCTTATTTTAAAGTAAGTAACTAAGGCTCAAAGAGCTACCCAAAGTGACACTGTCAATAATCTCCAGTTATCAGGTTTTAAACTTGAGTCATCAGACTGTAAATAAAGTGCTCTTTCTCTTGGTAGGATCAAGCTTTTTTAAAAGGTGGAAGGATATGAGAGAGGCCTATAATATGTGAAAAAAAAATTAGGCTACAAATTAAAATTAAATATAGGCTTCTCTTACGCCACCCCCCAAAAACAAAAAACAACCAAACCACTTTACAAGCTATGGGAACAAAAAGCAACAATGAAAATAGTAAGGGAAAAATATCACAATTTCATGAGACAACAAACTAGAGACCTGCCTTTGTCCTGAGTCTGCCAAAGCCCACTATCTTATTTCCTATGTGACCTTTTATCTCCTCTACCCAAGTAAGAAATCTGATCTTTGACTATAAGAATACATACAGAAGAAGAGAAATAACATCGTGAAAGAAATAATACAGCAGCCTAATCAAATAAGGAAATATTTATTTACAATGATGGAAACCTTGAGTATACATTAACATTTTAAACACAGAAAAGCTGGTTAAATTACATGAGAAAAAGAAATTCTACTGTCACCATCCCTTTAAAAGGACAGGACTTGTTTTTTTAAAGGTATTGTTCAGAAACAACTATTACAAATCAAAATATCATGCATACTACCATGAAGCAGAAGCACAGGAAAGGGAAAGGAATCCTCAGAGACAATGACTTAACATTCAAATAAAGTATATTTCAAATCCCCCACCAAGCCTTTTTGTATATCTCCTTTTTGGTTGACACCCCATGAGAAAGAATCAGTCTGAGCTCAAGAAAAGCAGCCCTACTTAAAGGCAATGAGATTTAACGTACCAGGTACAAGTTTGGAACCATACAAAGTTTTGTATACACAAGCTCACTTATTAAAGTACAATATTTTACTAACAGAAAAAAGGCACAACTTCTGGTCCTTGGTTTCTGCACTTGTAAACTGGGTCAAGAGAGCTCTACTTGAGGCAGCCAGGAGGAAAGTGAACACAGCACAGGACTAGTAGACTAGTGAACTTAAGTTCAAATTCAGCCTCAGATACTAGTTACATGATCATTTACATGATCACTATAGCAATAAAATAAGGGATGCGAACTATACACCCTCTAGATTCCTTTCTAGTTCCAAATCTATGATATCATGATCCTACTCTTCCTTAGAGGAAGTTGTTCAAAATAAAGAAGGAGCAATCACTGGCCTTTGAAACAAAAGAAAACCTGAAACTAGTCATATAACTAGTAACTCACTGAAAAGAATTAGTCTTCAGCCACCAGCTCCTGCACTTTTTCCACTATACTAAATTGCCTTCAAGGATACAATGTTGGCCACCTCACCTAATAAAAAGAGCACAGAAGATTATAAAATAAATAAATGTGGAGTTGGAAAACATCATTTGAAATCATCTGTTCCAATCCCCTCATTTTACAGAGGAGGAAACTAAGTCCCAGAGAAGGACACTAAATCACCCTCAGTCCCAAAGCCTAGTGTCACAACATAGGAGTTAACTGAACACACTGGGTATAAATCTGTTGTTTTTTTGTCTCAAGATACAAGTTCTCAAGATCATGGCCCATAAACAGCCCCACTGTACTTACGCATCATTATATAACCATAGATAATATAAAAATTTGAGCTTAAACTGTAAATACCATACTGTGCCTGCTCTATGCTGACACATCATGATACAATCAAAGTTCATGTGTGGGGAGCCAAGGAGGCCTGATCCAGGACTCAGATAAAAATTTTAACAGTGTGTCCTAATTAGGATCTCTCAAGATGGGCTTGCTAGGCTGGCTCCCTGGGACCCCTAGGGGCTACACTTAAAAAGACTTTTGTTTGGGATCCTGACATCAAAGCCTTTGCCCCAGACTTCAGGCACCTAAAGAACATGTTCCTTATCAAATTATCCATTCTGTATTAGTTTTAGGATATAATAGACTAAAGACAATGATAACAACTAGATAACATATTCCTTATCAAATTCTGTTATTTCCAGGCTCTAAGAGGCTAAAGACAATGATACTAAAGAAACTTGATTCCTTTTATCTTTCTCTATTATTTTGCTCTAAAAAACCTTGCTCAAAAAAATCAATAAATGGAGTTCTTTCCTACAAACTACCTGACTGGTTAATTCTCTCACGTCTTTGCTCACACTTGGTCCTGACACCCAAGTGGCCCACAACAATTATGTAAACTTATGAGCTTTCTGTTGGTATGATGCGGTAGCACCAATGCAATATTCACAGTGCCAACAGTCATTACAAACATGCCTGCATGGTGCTCAATCACAAAATATAACACACTCTCCACATAGAAGACAGAAGCAAAACATTTAATATTCAGGCACCAGAAAACCCAAACCCAAAACCAGTAAGTCAGTTCTATCAGAGCAGGGAAGAAGTTAACAAGCCACAACAATACTGAGTCACAGAATTCTTTAGCCTTCTCACAAACCAACAGTTACTCACAAGCCTAACTTTCCCCCAAATGCATCTTATCCTCCCTCCAGTCTAGCTGCTCTGACTCCCAGCTTCCTATGGGCTCTGCTCCACCCTTTGGCAAACTCCCCCACCACAGGTTCCATGTGATTACATTCAGGTTATTAGAGGGCAAGGTACATCTTCAAAGCATAGAAAGTCTTCAAATTCCCTTAGCCTTATTAAGGGGCAGGGAAGAGCTTTAAATTCCCATTACCATTACATTTGGCCCCAAGATCTTTCATGTACCTTACACAGCAAAAATACATTAATAATAGATTTTAATACATAGATTAATGAGAATTTAGGGGTAACTGGTGGGGTACCTAGTATCAACAGCACTTTGCATCAATATAACAGGGATAATAGAAAATAACCACATAAAACAATATCTTAGGGTCAGGGCTTAGGCACAAGCACCCCATCTTTTCCCCTTAGAATAAATGGGGCTCAAAATCTTGGGATAAGGGTCAAAGATCTCTTCTGCATAGCTACTTCCAACTGAAACTGGACACAGAGCTGTCCCTGCCTCAAGAGGTCCCATTCAAGAGGTCAGTTCTTTAGCTGGTATCTGGAGCTTGGTCGACGCCAGGTCCAGGGGTGGCACATCACAGTCATGGACAGGATGGCATTCAGCTTAAGCGATCAGGTATCTGCAGGTGGAAGGCACCAAGCCCACAGGAAACAAATCTCACAAACAAGTTCAACAGACAAAAGGCCAAAAACAAACATAGGGTCAGCCACACTCCTAGAGTCCACGAACCCACCACCACAGCCCCATTCACAGCAGAATACAGGAGCCAAGGGCTCCACTCTAATCGTACTCCAGCTCCCAATTTCACTTTATTAATAGAACCAAATAATTCAGCAACTCTGACAGTCATCTCAGAAGGAGGGTCAGTCTCCACAAGGGATATTTTTTCACAAGGACAATAATCACTTGAATCATTCCATCACTTCCAGAAAACTGCATGGGTTCTTCACTGCATGAGATATGGTGAAGACCTTTCATAAACTTTTAGGCTAGGGGACCCACATAGAATTTAAGGTTGGATTTTCAATTCAGTTTTCCTGTAAAAAAAACAAGCTGCTGACTGTGAAATATTCCAGGAGAGGAGGGTAGGAACACAGGATGCAAATACATTTGCATGGTTACCCAGGTCAAGAGACTAACAAGGATGGGAGTTGCACAAAAATTCTTAGATTTCTAAATCTGCAGGATAATCATATCTGCTTGGTTCCTTGTCCAGTTATACTGTAAGGGCAAGCTGACAGTGAAGTATTTCAGGAACAAGGACAAGGACACATGCTTTGATCATGTCTGTTCATTGATCTAATGAAAAGGGGCCCCCCAAAAATGTAGGAGTATGCCAAAGTTAACAGACTACTAAACTTACAAAATAACTTCACTTGCTTACTATATATATTTCATCACTGTCCTGGGTTAGATTATCATGTCTCAGATTGTACTCTCAAGGCTCAATGAGAATGAACCAAGAGGAAGGGGACTAGAGGGGGGGATTGAGATTAGGTAATGGGGCTGGGACTATAAAGTATGTATTTTCTCTATCCCTGGTGTGGTCTGACACTGAGAATGTATTGAATGCACCCAGTGTGAGTCTCCCTTTTCTCTTGAGAATCATAAAAATCTCCTTTCTACTTTCTACCTTGAGAAGCCTCTGAGTTTAATTTGGGTAAGGGTCTTTGTTACGCCACACATTCAACCAAATCTTGGAACATCACAATAATTTCCCCTTGAAAATTAGAATCCACCACTCCAGCTAATACAGGTATTCCTACAGCTGCTAAACCTGATTTAGGTAACATTCATCCAAAATGATTTCCGGAGATTCTCATACATATTACTGCAGAGATATTTCCTATTTCTTTTTTATCCAACCAGAAGTCCTCCAAAAAATGCAAATCATATCCTGCTGAACCAGATGCTCCTGGACACGGTGCTGGGACATCTTGCCCCTTCTGACTTCTCTGACTTCACTCAATATTTGTGTCTGCTGTTTTCTAAGTTGCAGACTTTGGGCCATCATTCTGGCCAGAAGTACACTTCCTTGCGATGGTCCACTACTCAAACTACATAAAACAGTGAACAAATTATCTTTCCAATGTTGATACAAATTATTAGAACTTAACCTCCTTAACTGTTCTTTCAACAATCCATTCATACTTTTAATTAAACCAAATGCTTGTGGATAATGTGGAATATGATATATCCATTCTATATTGTTTAATATACACTATCTCTTCGTTTCATTACCTTTGAAATGTGACCCACTGTCACTCTGAATCTGCATTGGGGTTCCATAATATAGAGCTATGAGTTCTAGAATTTTACAGGTATTTTTTTGGACTGCATTCTTATAAGGACAAGCCACTAGTACAACTGAATAGGTATCAATAAGTACATATAAATGTGCATCTTTTTTTGTAGCAGAGGACCAATATAATCTATTTGCCAAATTGGGGTGAGGACTTTTTCCCTTGCTGTCTCCCCCTTCACTACCTGAGGAATAGTTATTCATTTTCAAATTGACTTATGTGATATTCCTCTGCTACCTGATTCAACAATGAATGAGAGGTACTAATACCTTGATCTTGTGCCCAACGGTGTGGTATCTGCACCCCTAAATGGTCAGCCATTTGGTGGACCCATTTTGCTAGTATTGGTTGGTGTCAGATTAGTATATGATGAGTAGCAATCTTTGCTAGTTGATCAGCGTGTGCATTGTACTCACATTCTGGCATAGTGAGGGTCATGTGAGCACCTACATGAAAAACTGACAAATTAGTAACCAAAAGCATGTCCCACATATCTTCCCTTAATTCTTTGCCCCAGACTTGTTTACCATGAATTTCTCAATTTTGATTTTTCCACATGTGTATCCATGTAACTAATCCATTAGCTACCACCCCTGAATCAATAAATATATGACCCGGTCCTTCTTGTTCTGTTTTGATGGCTTGATACACTGCCATAAGTTCAGCATATTGACTACTTCCACCTATCCCAGTACTTTCCAAAGTCATTCTAGTACATGGGCTATAGGCTACTACTTTCCAATGTCTTTTACGGCCCTAATATTTTGCTGTCCCATCAGTAAACCATGTGTGTTTCTTTTCTTCTTCAGTTAATCTATCATATCCATCATTCCATTTTACCAAGGGCTGAATCAACTGTTGTTTTGGTTCAGGGGATGTATCATTCCCCTAAGTATCGATGTTTACTATAGATTCATGTAGAGCAGAAACTCCACTTTTGCCTGTTTTAGCTCTATATTGAATACACAATTTCCAGTTATTTATGCTAGGTTCTTGTGTATGTCCAATTCTGTGAGAAGCTGGGGTACTCATTACCCAGGTCACAGCAGTGATTCTAGGTCTTAATATCACTTCATGGCCCCAGAGTCAGTTCTTCAGTCTCTACCAAAGCCCAATATGCAGCTAATAACTGCTTTTCAAAAGGTGTATATTGAACTTCAGATGAAGTTGCCTAGACCAAAATCCTAAGGGTACATTTTGGCTTTGTTGTTTCTGCCATAACCTCTAGTGTGCATAATAATCCTGTACAGTCACTTGTAATTCCACCAGACATTTTGCATAGGCCATAAATCTAGGCCCAATTGTATAGCAACTCTGACTTCTCCAAAACCTTTATGCTCCTCAAGTCCCCAATCAAATCGATATTTCTTCCAAGTAATTTTATACAAAGGTTTCAAAATCTGTCCCAGATATAGAATGTGGCATCTCCAATATCTAAATGATCCTATATACTTTTGGGCCTCTTTCTTATAGTTGGGGACAGGAAATTCCTGAAGCTTTTGTTGAACTCACAAAAGAATCTCTCACAGTCCTTTATTATATTTATACCCCAAAATTATACATTTTAAGCTGGTGCTTGAATCTTTTCAGAGTTAATTTCCCATCCCTTGTTTTTCATATGTTAAATTAAAAGCATCAAACTCTTCTCCACTTCTTTTACATTTTTTCCTTGTATCATAATATCTTCTATGTAGTAGGTAAGCTTTAATTCATCCAAATGTTCAGCCTATGACAAATAGTGAAGCTAATCAGACATCCTTATAGCAAGCAGGTTAATGCATACTGTCTGCCCTGCCAAGTGAAAGCAAACTAGTCCTGTTGTTTAGAGTCTATTGGGAGAGTAAATAAAGCATTGGCTAAATCAATAATTGCAGACCAAGTCCCATCATATTTCTGGATCCTTTCTATTAACATTACCTCTACCAAATGAAAGTCTCTCAAAATTAAACATTTGAGAGAGCATTTTAAAGGAATAATCTTTTGGGCCCAGCTACTTTTGAAAATTCAAGAAATAAACACCCAGAAACAATATTAGTATTCTTCAGTTTTCCTCACAATGTTTCTGAATCTAGTGGGTATGTTCAATAAACATCAAATAAATGAATTATTAAATATTAAAATAAGTGTTAAAGAGTTCATCCTATTTCTTATTTCAGTTCCAATAAACACTATTCATAATATGTGAAATGGTCCATCACAACTTCTTCCAAGGCCTAAAAGCCTCTTAAATATTTTTTTAAAAAAGAACTACTATTAGCTAAAGAAATATTTTTTTACATAATTTTTAAGAAATTTATTTTTCAGCCTGGGTTAGAATTGGAACTAGAGTTGCCCAGCACTAACAACTTATTTCAAAGAGAAAACATTCTGCTAAGATGTTAACAATTACACTAGCAGAGTTAGGCAAATTAGGTAAAGTAAAAAAAGTTTCACACAAAGGAAAATGAGATCATGGAAAAAGTACAACCTAAGATAAACACAGAATAACATTACTAATAAGAATGTACAATTACTTTGCATTCATTATTCTGCAATCCCTACGATCAGATGCAGAGAAAGTTAATTTCAATTACTAAATAGAGCCTCCCTGGGTCAAAACTGAGTCATCTAACGAAGCTGTATCTGTTCAACATGACTTGAAAAATCTAAAACACTCAGACGGCTATTTAACACACACTGAAAACAGAAACTTACAAGTCAGATAACTGAATCGGACATCTCACCCTTTCTTTCTTTTTTATTTTCTTGTTTACATCATTCCTTTCCATGAGATTTTAAGTTAAAAATTTTCTCCCCATCTTTCCCCAAACCACCACCCCAAAACGGCCATCCCACTGTATAACCCCTCCCCATATCTGGTCTCTCCTATGTCCTCCCCCATAATCCCACTGACTTTCTGGTAGGGCAGGATGGTTCTCCCTACCCCAGTGCCTGTATATCTTAATTCCCAGTTGCATATAGTTAATAATAATAATAATAATAATAATAATAATAATAATACATGTATACATATTTTTAACATTTGATTATAGAACTTTAAATTCTAGATTCTTTCCCTTTCTTCCGCATCACCCACCCCCACTGGAAAGACAAGCACTTCAATACAGGCTGTACATGTGTAATTACGCAGAACATCTCCACAACAGACATATTGTGAGAGACTGATTATATGTCCCTCCTTCCTATCTCGCCCAACCCCTCGTTCTATTCTCTACCCTCTTCCTGTCCCTTTACAGAAGTGTGTACTTCCAGCAGTCTTCTTGCCCACCCTGCCCTCCCCTCCATCATTCCCTCTCTTATTCCCTTCCCCCCACTCTCCTATGCGGCAAGATACCCAGTTTAGAGTTTATGTCATTCCTTCCCTAAGCCAAATTCAATAAGAGTAAGGTTGATCCTGGATTCCCTTTTGCCTTCCTGTTCTTCCCCTCCATTTTAACAGTTATCCCTTGCTTCTTCTATATGAGATGATTAACCCCATTCTGTCTCTCCCTATCTCCTCTCACTCTATTTCTCTACCACCTCAGAATTTCACCTTTTAAAGTATTGTCCCTTCCTATTCAATTGATCCTATGCCCTCTATATACACATATATAGATATACTCAGATATGTATTCATACGCATTTATATACCCTCCTATATAGACATATGCGTATGTATATGTATATATATACATTCGTATTTCCTTCACCTATCCTCATACTGAGAAAAGTTTCATAAGTTACATTGTCGTTTTTCCATATTGACATGAAAATAGTTCAACTTTGATAAGTTCCTTATGATTTCTTTTCCATGTTTACTTTCTCATGCTTCTTTTATTTGAGTGTCAAGTTTTCTTTTCAGTTCCAGTTTTTTCATCAAGAATGCTTGGAAGTCTTCCACCTCACTGAATGACCATATTTTCCCCTG
>CM053595.1:195927080-195944572 GCA_028646575.1 Pseudocheirus occidentalis | reverse complement strand
GGGGGGGGAGTGAGGGGGGAGAAGGGAGGGGAGAAAATCTGAAACTCAAGTGATTCTGTAACTGAATCTTGTAAACTAAAAGTAAATAAACAAGTCAATAAATTTAAATAAATGCATTTTTTTAATTGAAAATTAAAATCTACAACAAAGAAATGAATTTATTAGACATCATTTTTGCCCAATCAGTAAAACTGACAAGTGAAATGGACGATTATTTACAAATATTAAAAAATGCATTTATTAACAGAATAAAATTAGGGATTCAAATAATCCAACCCAATTCAAATAATTGAATGCAATTCAAATAATCCAATAATCCATAAATGAAGTCACCCCACCAAAAAAAAGAATGCATTTACAAATTCTATCAAATATTACAAGAACAATTAATTTACAGCATTTCATAGACTGTTTGCAACAGAGAAGATTCTATAAAACTTGTGTGAGTTTTAAACAATATCAAGGAAAGACAAAATGAAGAAAGAAAAATGTAGACCAACAGCCCTATGAATATTAATGCAAAAAAATTAATAAAGAAGCTAAAGTAACATGTTAAAAGGTTTTACACTATGACTGGGTTAGATTTAAATGAGAAATGCTCAGGTGGTTCAATATTTGGTGTGGGGGGAAACCAATATAATATACTATATTAATAGTAAAAATGACAAAAACCATAGATTATATCAACAGATACAGAAAAGGTTTTTGACAAAATACATACAACAACCCATTTCTGAAGGAAAAAGAAAAACACTAGGAATTACAGGAATAAATGAACTTTGGTTTAGCATGATAAGCATGTTCTATAAAAATCTAGAAGTATCATTATATGTACTGTAGACACTCTAGAGGCCTTTACAGTAGGACCATTTTCATTACATTCTTACAAATGTAATTTGCTCAACCATTTCCCAGTTGATGAATACTCATTTGGTTTCTAATTCTTTGATACATTTCATCAGAAACTGTACCAGTAAAGACACAATACAGCCAATCCAGAGCATAAAGTCATACCAAGAACAAATATAAAGAAAGATGGAAAAAGACAGTCACCTGAAGGAAGAAGTAGCTCTAAAGCACGTAACTCCTTGGTCCACAAAGAATGTCAGTTATGAACTCAAGAAAGAATTTCCAGCAACTGGCATTATGAGTTTACCCCTTAGGCCACACATATTCTCTGCACATGTACCTCATTGCCATCCTACTTTCAGATAGTCTTCTCTTCCCTTGTGCTCTGTATATACTTGTGGGAAAATACGTCCCACACTTTGGGGGGGGGGAGGAAGTTTATGGGTGGGGATAGATGTTTTTGTACCAACCATTCTTACCATACCACGTTAGCAAATATGCTCTCTAAAGTTAATGAAATCTGGCTAATAATCAACGGGTGAGCATACCATAAATGGTACTAGAAATCTACATCTTCATGATTACCCCTAGGCTTTTGAGAGAAGAAGCAGTAAAGCAGCCCTGGAGATTCAACTTGCTAAACTTGCTAGTGCTCATGGGAGTTAGGGATGTAGCCCCAGAGAGATGCTACATTTGACACTCTCATCACGTGACCTAGCATCAGCTGTTCCAAACTTCTCTCTCAAGCCTCCCAAACTGTTTTCTCCCAACTCACAATCAACATATTATTTCAATTCATACTTTTCTAGGAAAAGAGACCATTTCCAACTCCATTCTACAATCCAAAATCTGATATCATCCCCTAATATCTCCTCATTTACTTTCTGGTAAAGAAGTGACCCTCTTTTCTGACAAGGCTTATTCCTCTACTCATCTCCTCTAATTTCCTCTGGTTGTCCCCCAAAATCACCTTCCCCCTACCCTCACTCTAATTTTACATCTTTCTCCATCCCTGTTACCTACAAATATATCCAAATCTTCCCATCCTTAAAAAAACCTTCACTTGACTTTACCACTTGTCAAGCTACTAGCCTTCCTCCACTAAACACATTTTAAAAGGCCATCTACAATACCTGCAAACCTTCATTCCCCTTTCTCACATATATCACTCTACTGAAATTGCCTTCTCCAAGGTTACCAACGATCTCCTAATTGCTAGACCCAATGACACATTCCCAATTCTCATTCTTGACATCTCTGTAGCATTTTACACAACTGGCCATCTCTATTCCTGGATACTCTCTCACCCCTGGGTTTTTAATATTCTGTTCTCTCAATTGTCTCCTATCAAAGTGCTCGTTCTCAATAAAACTGCAGGATCATCACCCACATTCAATATCATAATTTTGGATATCACATAATAATCAGTTGTAAGATCAGTTGTCTCTATATATTCTCTCTTCATGATCTTATCAACTATCATTTCCATACATCATAACTACTCTCAGCAATCACTAACTTTAAAGGTACCTAGGTGGTGCAGTGGAAAGGGCACTAGGCATAAAGTTAGGAAGAGTTGAGTTCAAATCAGGACTGAGAAACTTACTGAGGACCCTGAGCAACTCACCTAACACTTTCTGCCTCAGTTTCCTCATCTGTAAAATGATCTGAAGAAGGAAATGGCAAAGCCACACCAGTATCTTTACTAAGAAAACCCCAAATGGGATCATAAAGAGTCAGATATTACTTTAAAAAAAAAAGTCACTAACTTGATGGAAGTGTAGATGGTTTTTTCCTTCCCCTTCTGAATATGAATGATTTGCAAAAAGGCAGTCATTTGAGCGATTTCATGTGTCCCTTTAGTTATGTCTCATTTCTGCAGCCAGGAAAGCAAATTTTCCTACAGTTGTGTCCCATAAAACCCTAACAGAGAATAAACTGTTAATCTGATATCTAGGGCTTGGTTTTACAAGGACTTGAGAGGCCATTTGAAATTATTCTATTCCCTTCGGGTAGCAGTGGTTCTTAACCTTCCTAATGTCTGTGACCCTTTAATACAGTTCCTCACGTTGTGGTGACTCCCAACCATAAAATTATTTTCTTTGCTACTTCATAACTGTAATTTTGCTAGTTATGAATCATAATGTAAATATCTTTTATGCAGGATGTATTTTCATTGTTACAAATTGAACATAACCCACAGGTTGAGAACCACTGGAGTAGAGGCAGGGGTTTCTGTTATTTTCTCACTGAAAGAATACTACAAGATATTCCAACAGTGAGAGAATGCAAAAAGCCAAAGCAAAGCCTTGGAATTTTAACACTGTCTAACAATTGTGCTGAACAAAGTATCTGAGTTTTTATTTGTTTGTTTTTTAAATTAGAATCTGAGAGCCCACAATTTTGCTACATGGATATGTACTGTGATTCATTGGTGGAAGGCAAGGTACTGGAAAGGACAATGTTACATTTTCCTCAGGAGCTGTAATGGGAATGGGAATTTTAAGATCTTTCCTGCCCCGTAACAGACCTGGGGGGAGTTTGAAGACCTCTCCTGCTTTGAAAGCAAACTCTGTCCCCTGATAGGCTGAAGGTGCTCACATGGAGCCTGTGGAGAGAGGAGTTTTGCTGAAGGGAAACAGAGCCCACAGGACACTTGTTCAGAGCTAGCCAGACTCTGGGGGGAGAGGACGTTCATTAAGGAGCTAGAGAGGTGAGTAAATATTGATCTTGTATTGGTTTGTGGGAAGGCTGAAGGATACTGTGGCTCTCAGCATTATTATGGCTTCTGAATAACTTTGGTACTATGACGGAATCAGCTTACTGGTTTTGGGATGTGGTTTTCTGGTGTCTAAATAAATGTTTCAGTTCTGTCCTCTACCTGGAGAATCTGGTATATTTTGTTATTGAATATCATGAGATACTTATAGTCATGGTCTTTATCATAATCATGGGCACTGTAAATATTGCATTGGCACTACAGGAGCCCAGAAATGCTGCTGAAACTGGGTACATAGACAAATGCACCGGTAACCCATTTAATTTGCCGAAGATAGTCAGAGGTACTGCTTTAGTTTAAAAAGCTTCCACTGATCCTTAAAGTGTGAACGATAACTCTCTCCTGTAGTTTCCAAGGCAAGGTTACTACAAAGTAAAGAACTCAGGCCTCAGGTGCAGTTCTCCAGGCACAGAAGAAATGACAGTTGCTTACACATGGGAAACTGAGCACAGGTACTGGCCTAGAAGTCTCTGGATGTGCTGCTTTTTGCGTTGTACAGTCTTTCCCCAACATAAAATGGCAGAGTCATGCCCCACTAGCAGCAGTATAATAGTGCTAAACCTCTATCCCAGCACAAGGCAAAAGAGCTCAGGCCCTAGTAGTAGCAGTTGTCTTGTCCTGGCAGAAGGGACAGCAATTGACTTTGGCAGTGAACAGTGGGCAGAGACACAAGCCCCAGCAACATTGGCCAAGGAACAGTAAGCAAAGATGGCAAGCCCCAGGGGTGCTAGGCTGGGTCTTGAGAGTGAGCAGAGACATGACTTCCAGTCCCTAGTGGGAAAGGGAAGGGGGTGGAGAGCAGAGCAGGAAGGGGATAGTAAGCAGAGATACAGGAAGGTCCCAGAGGCAGTGAACAACAGATGATCTCCCAGAAACAATTACAGCTCAGTCGCAGAAGAATGGGCATGGGCATGGGCAGTGGCAAAGGCAGGCCCACTGTAGTACACTGCTTTACTATAATGCAAAATTGATTTCCCTTACCGCACAGCTGCCAATACAATACCCATTCAGTGATCATGGCACAACTTCCCAAGGAAGGATATGGCAACAGGGAGCTTGGTTTATGACCAGAGGAAGTAAAAATGTCTAAACAGTCACCCCAAAAATCATTATGGCTATGTAATATCATCAGCATTTTTTTAAAAGGCTGCTCAAAGTTTATTAGTTTCAGCTGAGTACAAAGTAAACCATTAGTGAGGCTGCTTAAAAGCACACAGGTGATTCAGATAGTAAAAAGGCAAACAATAGCAGTGTGGTTTCTTTTACTTGTTTTTTGATGTTTTGCTTTTGTTTTCCCTAAAAAAAAAAAAAACCACACACACCCCACAACTACTTCTACACTTAAGCAGCCTATCTATTCTAAAGGAACAGGTGGGAGAGGGAAGGGGGGGAGGAGGAAATGGGCTCTGATGCCTAGCACACTTCAGAAGCGGGGGAGCAGCAAGGAGGGTGCTGCTACTCATGCAGAAGGCCCAGTACTGGTCTTGCTGGGCTCACTGACATGCCGCTTCCTCATGGCCTCCTGAGCCAGGTCACAGGTAATCGTGCCATGAGCAACCTGGAAAGTTCCTGAGTGCTCTGGGGATTCCAATACAATTGTCATGAATGGATGACTTGACTTGCCAAAGAAGAAGCTTGCCCACCAGTGGCCTGGGTCTGATTTGGGAAGACCAGGAGGGTGGGGGATCACTTCCCCAGAGTACTCAGCACTTCCACAGGAGCTGTTGCTGGAAGTGGAACCCAGACACCTTCAGTAGTAGTCATGGGTTGCTACAAGTGAACCACTAGACGGAACTGCTGCCATACTGCTTGTTCTTCTTATGATGTAAACCTTAGTGGCAGCTCCCAAGCAGCCCCTGTCAGGCAGTGGGCTGTGGTGGACGATCACCGATGACCTGGCTCGGGGAAAGGGGGCGGTAGGCCACAGAGCCCATTTGTAAAGGAGTTTACAGGAGGACACTCCACGGCAATGAAAATGCGAGAGTTCTTTGAGTTTTCCATCAGCATTTTTGTCAAAAATAAATAATAAGGTTGAACCTTAGAAGGCTAATTACAGAGCTTTTGACTTCCTTATTCTTAAATGAATCTCAAACTATCAAAAATTCTGAAAGTCATCTGTTAAGAAGTCAACTGTTAACATTTTTGTTTACAAAAATAATTCCATAACAAAAAAGGGATGCTTGGAAAGGCGAGATTGACAAGCCTTGGGGAACAGCATGGATCTGGAAAAGACAGGATGTGTGAAAGATAGTGAGGAGTCCAGGATGACTCACAGATGTTGTGCCTGGGAGGATGGTGTCGCCATGTACAGTAACAGGGAAGGTAGAGAGGAGAAAGGATTTAGTGAGAAAATAATGAATTCCACTTTGGACATATTGAGTTCAAGTTGTCTAATGGACATCTAGTCTGAGGTGTCCAAAAGGCAGCTGGAGAAGTGAGACTAGAAGTCTGCAAAGAGGTGGAAACAGAATAGGTAGTTTTAAGAATCACAGAGGTGGTACTTATATCTATGGGAACTGATAAAAACACCATGTGAAGTAGTATAAAGGCAGAAGAGAAGGATGCCCGGGACAGAACCCTGTGGAAAGCCCATGGTTAGGGGCATGATCTGGAGGAGAATCCAGGAAAGGAGACAGAAAAGGAAAGATCACAAAGGTAGAAGAAAAACCAGGAAAAAAGTGGTGCTCTGAAAACCTAGAAAGAAGAGAGCATCAAGGAGCAGAGAGTGATCAAAATTGTCATGGGTCAAGTAGAATGAGGACTGAGGAAAGGCCACTGCATTTGGTAACTAAAATATCATTAGCAACTTGGCAAGAGCAGTCTCAACAGAATGATAAGGTTAGAAGCCAAGATGTAAAAGGTTAAGAAAAGAGTGAGAAGGGGTGACTAGGTGACACAGTGAATAGAGCGCCAGCCCTGGAGTCAGGAGGACCTAAGTTCAAATCTCGCCTCAGACACTTAACACTTACTAGATATGTGATCTTGGGCAAGTCACTTAACCCCAACTGCCCTGCCTTCCCCCTCCAAAATAAAAGAAAAAAAAAAGAGTGAGTGATTAGAAAGAAAACGGAGGCAGCTATTGTCGATGGCCTTTTCAAGTTCAGTTACAAAGGGCGAAAAAGAAGATGATAATGGATGTTATCTGGATATTAATGGACATACAATGATGGAAGGTTCAAAAGGGGTAGAAGAGACATTAATAAGTTTGTAAGCAGAAGGGAATGAGACAGGAAGAGATTTAAAATAAATCATAGAAAGGGGATGACAAAGGCATGTTGAAGTCCCTCAGTATGAGGATAGGAGTTGGGGAGAAGAGAAAAATTATGAGCCACTAAATTCATCATGGAAAGAAGGGGAGAGACCCGGGGAGTCTGTAGAAAAGAGCTACCAGGATTTTAACTGAATGGTATATATGAATAGCATGAACCTCAGAGGAGAGTGTACTAAATGATGAAGTTATAGGGGGAGAATCTGGAAGGAGTAAAGGGGAACAAGGAGTATTCCAACTCCCCTGCTTAAATCAGTAAGGTGAATGAACAAAGATGCAGCCAGTATTAGAGACGGTAGCCAAGGACGCTGTGTCCTTAGTAGAAAATCACGTTTCAGACGGAAGAACTGGGAGAGGAAAAGAGAAAGTAAAGTTTGTTGCCTGTGAGGCATTCCAGGGGGGCACAGTAGTAGAGCTGTGGTATCTGGTTGAAACTTTGAGGTAGAAAGGTTGAAGGGCAAGAGAATAAGGAATCAGAAGGTAGAGAACGGGGTTTGCATGGGGATCACTGGGAGGTAAAGAATATGACCATGTGTGAAACTGCTAGTCACTGAGTGCAGGAGGACCCTCCACTTCCCAAAGGAGGTCAGAGATTTGGCTAGAGGCAAGTGCAATATGAGACTGAAGGTTCACAGTCAGATGATCACTGCCCCTCTTACTCCCAGTAGGCAGGAAAGGGTACAGCAGGAGATGATAATCAAACCCACACAGCAGGAAAAAGAAGTTCCATTCCCCACCAAACTTCCTCTTCTTGTTCATGCAAGGAATAGGAGCAGCAAGAGATGGAAAGCCTGAGGTCAAAGGGAAGGTTGCTCCTTTTTGCACCAGAGGTTCTCCACATCCTGGTTGGGAACTGGACAAGTAGTAGAAAGCAAAAGCTGTCTTGTGCTGGTACAGATGGAAACTGATGCTCTGGGACAGATAGAAGATGCCCAGTCCAGCCCCTTGTCACCTTTCTCAGGGGACAAACTGCACCAGCAGGAGGTGCAAGGTGTAAAGCTAGCAGAAGAAAGCTTGGCTCCTCTTCCTCTTTTGCTGCTAATAAGTGTATAATACCTTATTTGATGTCAAATTCTACCATACCAACTCCAGAAGGAGGAGGGGAGGTTAGAGGGAGTTAGTGATTTAATGTAATGTAAACAACAAAAAGGATTGATAAGTCATGATCAGCAAGTATTCCCACAATAGGAGTCTTCCCCAGTCTATTCTCCTAATTTCAGACTATACTGATACTATCAGTAGCATGGAAATTAGTAACTAAAATCACTCTAAAGCATGCCTTTATATTTCAAATTTTTAATAAATAAACTACCAATCATGAAAAATATTCTTCAAACTTTTTGCTTTTCTAAGTATATTTTATATAGAAAATGTAAAAATATAATGTCTATAGGTGAAGGTGATGAAAAAAATATTGAAAATCATGTTTCTAGAGGAAGGAATGAGAAAGAAAATGGTCTGTACTACACATGAAAGTTTCATGTCTTTAGATCATGATAATTTTCTTTGAGAAAAGAACTGAAAGGGCCACATACAATAAGCACCAAATAACATCAGATAAAGTGAAAGTGATTACATGATAAGAGATAGGAAAACACAATTTATAAGGAAGAAATGGAAGAAAGATTGTAATTTCACTAGTAGAAAACATTCCTGTTGAGGAAGCTCCTCATATCACGGCAGGTCAGTACCAACTCAACAGCTTACAGCCTTAAGACCTTCCTAGAGCTCCGAGAGACAGGTAACATGTCTAGGTCTCAGATGTAGGACTGGAATCCAACTCTTCTTGAATTTATGACAGGTTAACCTCTACACAATGCTATTTCTGAATTCAAAAAATATTGCCCATAGGATAGAATATAAACTTCTCAGTTTAGTTTGCTAAACCCTTTCACAACCTAGCCCCAAACTAACTTTCCAGCCTCACTGTACAACACCTGCTCTCCTGCACTCTGTCATCCAGCCAAACTTTTCCATTTCCCCTCTCCATGCCTTTATACAGGCTGTCCCAAGGGCTCAGAAGGCATTCCTTTCTTATGTCCATCCCAGAGTTCCTTCTCTTCCTTTAAGACACAGTTCAATTACTATCTTCTGCATGAAGCCTTTCCTAAACCTCTCAATTACAAGTGCCTTATGCCTCCCAAACCAGATTATATTTAACTACTTCCTGCATATATGTATTTCTTAAAATAATATCTATTCTGTAATA
Source organism: Pseudocheirus occidentalis (assembly GCA_028646575.1). Lineage (NCBI taxonomy): Eukaryota > Metazoa > Chordata > Mammalia > Diprotodontia > Pseudocheiridae > Pseudocheirus > Pseudocheirus occidentalis. Next base: position 195,935,467 of record CM053595.1, on the reverse strand, counting down.
GGAAGCCATCGGTACTGATTTAGCAGGACAATCATATGGTCAGATTTATGCTTCAAGAAGTTCCTTTGGAAACTCTAGGAAACTCTATTGAGGATATTTGAGGTAGACCAATGAGGAAGAGACTGAAATAATCTATGCAAGAAGTGATTAGGGCCTGAACTAAGGTATAAGGTGTTACCTGTAGAGTGAAAAGGTTGTATGTGAGAGATGTTGTGGAGGAAGAAACATCAAGGTTTGGAAACTCATTATATATATGGAGTTGAGGGAGAGGGAGGAGTTAAGGATAACGTCAAAGTAACGAACCTGTATGATTGGAAGAATGGTGAAACTTTTGACAGAAATAGGAAAAGTGTAGAGGACAAGTAAATTATAGGTGAAAGAAAATGAGCTGTTTTAGACATGTTGAGTTTGATAGGTCTCCAAGAAATCCTATCTTTGAGGTTTTCTCATACCTTACTCCTCTCTCCCCACCCCTCCACACACACCTCACTATGTAATTTGTAATCCAATGTCACTAGCCTCCTTACTGTTCCTTATACATTGAGAAAACCAAACGTTGACTTTGTATTTTATATTTTTATTTCACTCTGTAATTGATTTTTATTTCCATAACTGCCTAAGTCATGGTTCTTTGTCTCTGAACTTAATTCAGAAATTCAGCTACTTTGGAATTAGTTAAATTTAGAAATCCAGTTCTCCTGCTAATCACTGTTGTATTCTTGCCTCAAGGAAATCCACTATCCTTGAAAGACGCAGATTAGATTAGACTCCAGAGAGTCTAATCTAGTATCTTCACATCACTGAGCTATCCTTCAAAGATGTCAGGTTTGCTATCCAAAAGTCTGGCTCACTTTCTCCAGCCTAGCAGGTGGACTCAAACAATAAACTCTTCTTTAGTCACAGGAGGGAAGGAGGAGGCCAGTCTCTCATTCCCAATTTCCAAACAGTCATATTGTCTTCACTCCCCTGATGCTGCCAACACCCATAACCAGTCATAATATTTCTTCACCTACCCTGTTCTGTTCTTTGTTCTATGTTTATAAAAAAAAAAAAGAAGCTGCATCTTGATTTAAGGGTCTTTTGGTTAACTGAAGCAGTCATTAGACTCACTCTATTGGCAGGCTTATATAGCCTGTTAATAAATCGTTATCTTGCTTGGAGAATACTTGCCTTACTCTACTTTTACTCAATTTTATTTGTGACATGATACTTCATTTTCTGACTCCACATTTTCTCTAGCTATCTCCTATGCCCTGACCTTCTTCCCCCCTCATCTCTACCTCCTGACTTCCCTGGATTCCTGCAATTATCAGGTAAAATCCCACTTTCTACAAGAAGACTTTCCTAATTCTATTTAATCTTAGGTCCTTCCTTCTGAGATTATCTGTAATTTATTATACATACATATATGTGTTTATAAAACATATATATTTATATATACATAAGAGAGTGTGTATGTATATACATATATGCTTATAAATGTGTATATGTACTTTTCTAGGAGTTTAGTTGAGACATGGAACAGAAATGTAGGAAGAAAGAACATAGCATGAGAGCTTGGTGGAATGGTAGCTATTTGGGCATATACAATAACCTGCTGCACATAGATTCTCAGCAAATGTATCAATGAATAACGCATTTATTCTTTGTTGATATTGCTATGTATAAAACTCTGTATTAAGTACTACAAATACAAACAGAAAAGTGAACTAGCCCCTGCTCTCAAAGAGCAGGCATTCTTTTTTTCTTTCTTTCTTTTTTGCTTTTTGGAGGGGGGGAGGTAGGGCAATTGGGGTTAAGTGACTTGCCCAAGGTCATATGGCTAGTTTTGTGTTAAGTGTCTGAGGTCACATTTGAACTCAGATCCTCCTGACTCCAGGGCCAGTGCTCTACTCACTGCACCACCTAGCCACCACCCCAGGGCAGGCATTCTAATGGGAGACATGACACATAAAGAAGGCTTGAGGAACAAATTCAATGGAAACATACTTAGGGTGCAGTTGAAAAGCAGATGGTAGTATCTGTTCTTCAAAATAAAATTATATACATTTCTGAGGCTGAACTTGACAGAACCAAGTACTTTGGTAACAAGAATTTTTCTTTTCTGGGTCTTAAATGGATGTGACTGTAGCATCTACAACAGCAGTTAACATTTCCAGAGTGGCTGCTTCCCAAGAAGATGGCCCCAGACACTGACTGTATTAACTGACTAATATGTCTAGATCAAAACCTAGCTGAAATATAATCCATTTGTGCCTGAAAAATGCCAATAGTAGTTTGACTTAAAAAGAAAAGTCCCCCCCAAGAGGATGCCTATTAATTGAAAAATGGCTGAACAAACTGGTATATGAATTTAAAGGAATTGATGAGGGAACAGTTTCTGAGAAAACTGGAAAGACTAGTATGAAATGTTACAAAGGGAAGTGAGAAGAACCAGGAAAATAATGCATATATTAACCATAACTTTATAAAAATTAACAGCTTTGAAACACTTAAGAATTCTTGCTGAAGAATGCTACCCATCATTCTCTAAGAGAGAGGTGGTGATGCAGTAAATACACATACTGAGAAACACATTTTTGAATACAGTCAATGTGGGTGTTTATTTTGCTTGATGATGCATATTTGCTACAAAGTTGTCTTTTTCTCTCTTTTTTCAAAAGGAAGTGGGAGAGAAAGGAAACTACTTGTTAATTGAAAAAAGATACAATAACAATAAAAAAGAAATTTTAAAATTGCAATCCCCCAGAAAAAATAATAGCACATGACTAGATGTTTATAGGTATTCTTCTAATGCAAAGATGTAATGCTAATATTAAAATCATGTTCCAAATGTGCTAAAAAAAAACAAATATATAAAGGTATAAATCAGACTTTTTAAATGCAGAACCCTTCCCCCTTACCATATAATTTCCTATTTTTTAAAAGTTATCACTACAAGGTTTCTTAAAGTCTTCCCCTTTTCATTCAGAAGAGGAAAGCCTTTTCCAAATACTTAAAATTATATCTATCAGAAAGATATATGAAGAAATACCCAAATGCCTGGGCCATATATAAGGGGCCCAGGAAATGGGTAAAAGAGCTATGGGTTCAGACCTAATGGTAATGAAATTATCTAAAATACTCTAAGAGTTGAACAGTTAAAAACCAAGGAAGTAAGGACATGCTTCTTTGCTACATTATTCTAACTAACTCTTGGAGAAACACTGCCAGGCTGCAATGAAGTCATATAGAACAAGTTTTTAAATCATGTACTTATCATGTTCCCAAGAGATTTTCAGAAATGGAATGGAATGTTTCAAGCCACCAAAGTCACATGAGATTGTATCCTTAAAGAAAAAGTCAGCTAAAAATGGTCAAGAATTGGAGTGGTACTCCAGGAAATTGACATATGAGCCTGATTAACTATACAAGTGAATGTCATAACACTCCAGAGGGTCTAACTCAAGGTTACAAATTTTGCAATTTTACAAAGGAAATTCAGCCTACGTTCCTGTCCTTGCTCAATTGTGCAGTCAACTCATTATCAATCTTCAGTATCTATCCAAGGCAAATATCCTGACAAATGAGCTCTATAGCTTACCCTTAGAACAGTATAATAAAACCTTAACACTTTTCATTGCTTGGTGTTTCTCTTCTAGATTTTAGGAACTGTCATTTAGGATGCTAGCTTTTTACATTCTGGAATTCAAAGAAAAAGACACAATGTCATTTACAAACTGGAGGGCCATGATCTAGAGAATCCCTCAGTCCTTTGGACTCTGTGCTGGACATTCTCTAAAATGGCAGCAAACACCTTTGGCAAGCTATTTCCTTGTTTTATTCTTTGCTATATTTTTTTATTACAAGGTCAGATAAGAGTATCCAATTACATCTTTGAAGGAAGCTTATGCAATTTTGCCACATACATAGATGATAACAGTTTGTGAGGGGTGTATAGGGTGTTCAGGGAGGATGAACACCTCTGGTGTGAAGGCTTACCCATCCATCTTTGGTGTTCATCTTCACCCAATTCTCACCTGTGATTCCAAGAAGTGTAGTATGCACAGCAGATACACCCCAGTAAAAACTTCTTGGCAGACAAGCTAAAACCAAGTTGAGGGTAATCAAAAGGCTTCAAACCTATTGTTAAGTTAAGGGGGATGTCTACCCCAAGCATATGATGACTTTCTCCAGTGAAATGGGCAAATGAGGAAAACAAATGAGCTCCAACAGCCACAAAGGTGGCTAAAGTAGGTGCTGTGGAATGCACAGAACTTGGTCAGGCATTTTAAGCCAAGGTCATCCAACTGCATTCCAGGCTATTAGAATCATCTTGACTTTTGTCCTGCCACTGGACTTTGATATCTCAGGAAGAGAAAAGCTAATAACATTGTGTAATTCTACCTCACTTAAATCCAATTTAAGCACAAGGCAAGATGTCACCTGTGATGTCACTGGTCCTCCTCAAAAATGAAGGTTCAACAACAACAACCAGGCTGGAGGGGAAGCTTTTAGGCAGTGTTTTGTTTTGTCTAATCAAATGCTCTCTTATAGTCAACAATTAATAAGCACAGTGGGATTTCCATTCTTTACACCTTTGAGTAGACTGTGAGAAACTAAAGATATGGCTTGATATAGAATATCACTTGCAAAAGCCTACCTATATCCTTCTAATGCTTTAATTAAGGATGCATTTGATACATGTGTACATTATTCGCACAAAGATCCTGTAGACTTGGCAAAGTAAGTATGGAGCTTGATAGTTATTAATATTTATACTTTTTTTTGCTATATGGAGAATTGTTATAAGCCTTTTGTATCCTTCCCTTTTTTCAGATCCCTTAGGAAGTGACCTATCAATGACTTCAAAACTGTACTGCCTCCAGCATGAGCCTTTTTGTGTGCATACCTGCTCCAGCTCAGCTGTTCTTCCTATCTTTACTTTCTTTTGTCATTTCTACTTCCTTATGTAGCACGTTGGGGACTGTGACATTATGAGTCCGAATTTGGTAGTTCTGCTATCATTCATTTACATAACAGGTTATATAAAAAAAAATTTCAGAAATCTTTTTTTCTTTGTCTATTTGCTATTCCCCAGTTTCATTCCTAAATTCCCTCAGGATCATTTCACCTTTTTGCAAACATTCTGTAAATTTTTTTCATTATTATACTGCTCCTCAATGTTTTAGATAATACATTTCAAAATCTTATCATTGTCCTCCATGAGATTTTGCAATTGAGATTATATATAAACTAGTGATTCCATTGTCTGTTATACTTCTCCTCTAGAGAAGAAGATAAAAGTCTTTGCTGGTGGAGGTGATTCCTAAGCTCTTTTCTTCCCATGGCAAACAATCAGTTAAACTGCTTAAGAAATGGTTAGTTTTGTGACAATGTCTGTTCTTATATCTACTTCCCATTTTTTGGTTTTAACATCTTATTTAAAGAAACCATTCTTACATTTATCTGAAACTTCCTTTTGTCTTCTGGTTTCAGTAATAGTAAGAATGTCAAGACTGATACATTTCAGTTCCTCCAGTAATATATATTGGTCACTACACAAGGATTCCACATTTACAAGTATCAATAATTAAGATAATGTATACAAATAGTCTAAAAACTGTACCTTAAGTACTATAAATTGTTGTCATCACCTTATAGATGAGGAAACTGAAGCTCAAATAGGTGCCTGTGGCAGATCACACAGTAAGTGGTAGAGGCAGGATATGAAACCAGATATCTACTAGCTATAATTTTATTCTGTTTCTACCATACCAGAAATACTTAATGGTATGGGGTTGCTGCAAAGAAAGTCTTTTGTAAATTAAAAGAAGCCATATAAAAATAAGAGACTGTTACTAATATCATCACAGTGATATTCCTCAATTACCAAATATCATTTCAGAACACAAAGTACATTCAGGAATTCTTTATAACCTCATTAAAATGTCCAAAATAGTTTTTGATGAACATAAATCACTTACCTAAAGCTAATAAAAGTAACAACAAAATAGGATCAGATGAATCAAGTGAAAATACATGAGGAAACTAATTTTGAGAATGCAAAAAATGATAGAAAACTAATGCTTATTAAGCAGCAATAGTAAAAGTTTATAGCAAAAGTATCAAAGACACAGCCTGTCAAAACTCCAAAGTACATCCCAAAATAGATTAAAATGAAATTGGTAAATATTTAACAAAATAAATAAGAATACTATAGAACATAATGTTAATATGTAGTTTTCTAAGTCAGTATGCAGCCCACAGGGATCCTTCTGTACAGCTTAATGACTTCATTTCTATCTAAGGTTGATACACAAGTTTACAGTGATATCTTTCTAACGTTAACATTTTTCAGTTGAGAAAGTTAAAGATCATTTATCCAAATTCAAAAATCAGGATATGATAAATTTATGAATAGTCTTTGACTTAACTGTAATGTTCGATCTCCATATGCAGACCATCTGAAAATATAATTACAGATGAACATTATCATATATGTTGTTCCTTTACATAAACCATTTATTTAAGCTGTCTTAAAGCTTGTTTATTTAATATGATTGTCAATTACTATTATATAGGAAGAAAAGCAACATGGTATAGTGAATAAGAGGTCTGCCCTGGAGTCAAGAAGACCTTCTTACAAGTTCTGTCTCTGACACAAGTCCTGTAATGGGCCCTCTTCTCTTCTTCTTCCATGCTATTTTACTTGGTGATCGCATCAGCTACCATGGATTCAATTACTATCTCTATGCAGATGATTCTCAGATTGATTCCTCCAGTCCTAACTTCCATTTTCACAGCTCCAACTGCCCAGTGGAAATCTTAACCTGGATGTCCTGTAGTCATCTTAAACAACAACTGAGGTAGAAGCAGAAAGACTCTGTGAGCTAACCCCACAACCACCTCAAATACCCATAAAATATGACTCTAAACAAATTTTAGAGCTACAGAACCCACAAAGTGACAGAGAAAAACAAATCTCCCACTGAAGACAGCCTGGCAGGCAGATAGGAAGGGTCCATCACAGCATGCTGGGAGCCCACCCCAGCCCCACACATACCCATGGTTGTTTTAGCCCCAGGGCGGCCCCAACCAGCAGCTCCAGTAGACTTCAGGAGAGTGGATCACCAGCAGCTGTGGCAGTTTCCAGAATTATCACCCCATAAATGCCAAAGAAAAAGTGAGAGGTCAGTCTAGAACTCTGTTGGAACTGGGGGGGAACAGGGGAGCAGGTCTGGCCCTTGCCCCCAGAGCAAGAAGTGGCAAAGGTGTGGCAGCCCTGCAGCTGCCTTCACATGGCTGCTTAAGAGCTTCTGGCCTGCAGATCGTAGAGGGGCCAAGTGACCGTTCAGAAGGTAATTGTGCTTGCTTTAACCTGCCTGGATCTGGATCGCAGTCTTGGATGTGGTCCTGAGGTATGTGACCAGTAAGCCAGAGTTTGTGGAGGCTGCAGAGACAGCACCCTCTTAATAGCTCCAGCAATTGCAAAAACCACAGCGATTTGAGACAAAGCTCTCCCCTCTGGATGCAAAGTTCTACTGTGGCAAAGAGCTCAAAAGTCAAGTAACTGACTGGCAACATGAGCAAGCAAAGGAAGCGGAAGCAAAGCAAGCACAGCCATCCAACTTTAGATTCCCTTTTTGGGGATAAAAAGGATGGAAGCATGGAATGGAAGGAAGACAATGAAGTCAAAATTCCTGCACCAAAAGCTTCCAAGAAAAATATGAACTGGCTGTGGAACGCTGAGGAGCTCAAGAAGGATTTTGAAAATCACGAAAGAGAAGTGGAGGAAAAATTGGGAAGAAGAATGAGAATGATGCAAGAAAATCATAAAAAGAGAGTCAACAATCTCACTGAAGAAAACAACACCTAAAAAAACAGACTGACTCAAATGGCAAAAGAAGACCAAAAAGCCACTGAGGAGAAGAATGCCTTAAAAAGCCAAATTTTCCAGATGGAAAAAGAATTTCAAAAGCTCACTGAAGAGAATAATTCCTTCAGAATTAGATTGGAGCAAATGGAAGCCAATGACTTTATGAGGAATCAAGATACTATCAAATAGATCTAACAAATGAAAAAATAGAAGGCAATGTGAAATATCTCACTGGAAAAATCACTGACCTGGAAAATAGATCCAGGAGAGACAATTTAAAAATTAATGGACTATCTGAAAGCCATGATCAAGAACCTAGAAATCATCCTTCAAGAAATTTGCAAGGAAAATTGCCCTGATATTTTGGAACCAGGGGCAAAATAGAAATTGAAAGAATTCACCAATCACCTCTTGAAAAAGATCCCCAAAAGAAAACTCCTAGGAATATCATAGCCAGGTTTCAGAGTTCCCATATCAAGGAGAAAATATTACAAGCAGCCAAGAAGAAATAATTCAAATATTGTGGAAA
>CM053595.1:195902244-195926580 GCA_028646575.1 Pseudocheirus occidentalis | reverse complement strand
TATCAAAGTTGAACTATTTACATGCCAATATGGAAAAACGATAATAGTAACTTATGAAACTTTTCTCAGTATGAGGATAGGTGAAGGGAATACAAATGTGTATACATATATATGTATGTATACTTACACATGTCTATATAAGAGGGTATATATGCGTATGAATACATATCTGAGTATGTGTGTATATGTGTACATAGAGGGTTTAGGATCAATTGAATACGAAGGAATAATACTTTAAAAGGTGAAATTCTGAGGTGGGAGAGTACTAGAATGAGAGGAGACAGGGAGAGACAAAAATGGGGTTAATCATTCCATGTAGAAGAGGCAAGGAATAACTGTTACAACTTTACTTTTATTTACTTTAATTGAATTTGGCTTAGGGAACTCTAAACTGGAGATATAAACTCTCTACTCAGGAGAGTAGGGGGCATGGGGATGAGAGGCGAGATGATGGAAGGGAGGGCAGGGTCTGGGGAGGGTTGCTGGAAGCACACACTTCCGTAAAGGGACAGGGACAGGGTAGAGAACAGAACAAGGGGAAGGGGGGGGTGCTGGGATAGGAAGGAGGGACATATGATCAGACTGTCACAATATGTCCACTGTGAAGATGTCCTGTGTAATTACACATGCACAGCCTGTATTGAATTGCTTGTCCTTCCAGTGGGAGTTGGGTGACAAGGGAAGAACCAAAAGAATCTAGAATTTAAAGCTCTGCAATACCTGCAACTAGAAATTAAGATATAAAGGGGCTGGGGTAGGGAGAAAATAGAGGGGTGTTGGAGGAGGACATAAAAGAGAGCAGATCAGGGGAGGGGCTTAACAGTGGGATCACTGTTTTGGGGTTGGGGGTAGGGGAAAGACCGGGAGAAAATTTGCAACTCAAAAATATCATGAAAATGAATTATGTAAGCAAGAAAACAAATAAAATTTATATTAAAATTAAAAATATATATCTTAGCATCGAAAACATTCACAAATGTCATTCTAGCAAATTTACTTTCGAATAACAAATTCCTGTTTTCCAAGAGATAGCTGACAGTGTAATAGATAGAGCACTGAGCAGCAGGACATGAGTTCAAGTCTAGCCCCAGACATTTACTAGCTGTGTGATCCTGGGCACACTATTACACCTGTTTGCCTGTTTCCAACTGTAAAGTAGGGATAATAGCGCCTATCTTGCAGGGCTATTGTAAGGATCAAAAAACATCTTTTTAAAGCTCTTAGCACAGTGCCTAGAGCATAGTAGGCACTTAAATGCTTTTTTGTCTTCCTTCTTTCCAAGTCATTGTCATTAAATCTATATTAGCATAGGTATTTCAAGTCCCCCATCCCAATTAATGTACAAAAAAAAAAAAAGAGCTGTTCTAAGCCCTGATACCTTTATCAAGTGAAAGCACCTCACTGATTGAGTTACAGATGCAATCAATCCATCTTATGAGTAAAAGTAAGTATGAATAATTCCTAAATACCTTTACTGAATCAATCAAAGGCATAAACTGGGGGTCTGAGTAGCAAACCATTTGGGCCATTAGATGAAATCAGATGGCATAAAGTATTGTGACTAACTGAATTAGATATTCCTCTGGGGCTATGTATATCAGAGATGTAAATTCTAGAAAGAGCTCTATTTCAGAGAGACTGCCTCAGAAGTCAAGCTTCATTAACAATAAAAAAAACCATAAGGTTTTAAAATATCTGCATAAAAAGTCATACAGGAACACAATTCTTCCACAAACACTTCAGCAAAGTTCCAAAACTGGTTCAGCAGCCAGGACCTAAAGCAATCATAATCTCTGCCCTGGACTATCAGTGCAGCAGAGGACAGAGCCAGACCTCCACAGGACTTTCTCTAGACCTAAAAGGTACCACAGTGGTCTATTCCAACACCATCAACCTACAAAGAAAGTCTCTCTGAGTTATAAGATTTGACTCCAAAGGACTTTCTCTACCATCAAAGCCCGCTTCACTCACAGAACTCAATCTACTCCTGGACTACTTCTCCCTTTGGAAGTACCCTCTTGTCCCTGCAGCCTCTCCCTGTGATTGGCTGGTTCCTCTCCACACTTGCATTTTAAGAAGGCCCAGGTCAACCATGTGTTCAATCTTCTTAAGGCTGCGCTGCTGACTCTGCCATGTCCCTGTTCCAGGTAGTTTCAAGCCACTACAACTGCACCACAAATGTCAGCTTCTTGAGGGCAGAGTGTCCTTCCTGCTTGTATCTATATTCCCAACCTTTAATATAATGCATGGTGTCAAACAAATTGAATCTAAATAATTTAATCCTAAAGAATCAATGAGGGGCAGCTAGTTGGCACGGTGAATAGAGCAAAAGCCCTGAAGTCAGGAGGACCCAAGTTCAAATCTGACCTCAGACACCTGACACACTTACTAGCTGTGTGACCTTGGGTGAGTCACTTAATCTCAATTGCTTTGCCTTCCCCCCCGCAAAAAAAAGGAATCCATGAGTCAAAAAACAAATCCCAAAAATAATAAACAATTTCATCAACAAAAACTCTCAACAATGATACACATCAAAATTTCTGGGCTATAACTAAAGAAATCCTTGAAGAAAAACTTCTCTAATAACTTTCATCAACCAGGAAGAACAAGAAAGCTATACAAGTATAAGCATTTACAGATAAGCACTTTACAATTATTATCTCATTTGACCATCACAATAAAGACAACTGCTATCATTATTTCTATTTTAAAGATGAAGATGCTGAGACAGACAGAGGTTAAGTGAGTTGCCCAGGGTCACAGAGCTCAAGGCTAGATTTGAACTCAGTTATTCCTGATTCAAGGCGCAGAGCCTAAAGAGAGAAGGAACAGATAAATGAATTCAGCATTCAACTTAAAAAAAAAAAACACTAGAAAAGCAATAAATTTTTAAAAGGCAACTAAAATAAAAATCCTGAAAATTAAAGAAAAATGTACAAATCTGAAAATTTTAAAAACTGTTGAATGACAAAATTAGGACTTGCTTTTTGAAAAACTAACAAAATATACAAAAAAAAATAAAATATACAAGCAATTAGTTAACCTGATCTTAAAAACCAGAGGACAAATTGCCAATATCAAAAATGAAAAGGAACTCACAAAAAAAAAATAAAGAAAATCTTTATTTTGCCCAATTATAAGTGAGGAAAATAAATGAAATGTATGAACATTTACAAAAATATAAAATATCCCAAGTATTAGAACAAAAAATAAAGAACTTAAATAATCTTATCTCAGAAAGAGACTGAACAAGTTATAAATGAATTCCCAAAATAAACCCAGAACTAGACAAATTTAGAACTGAATTTTATCACTCAACAATTAACTCCAATTTTATGCAAATTGTTTGCAAATATGAGAAAAGATGACATCTTCCTTTCCTCCCACTCTTACTACAAAATAAATATGGTCCTGATATTAAACCAGTAAGAAACAAAGCAAGGATAGCAAACTCTAGACCAATAGCTCCAATAAATACCACAAACGCTGAATAAAAACAATGAGATTATAGCAATATATTTAAAAGATTATATGTTATAACTAGGTTAAATGTATAGCAAAAAATGCTATGCTAGTATGATATTCGGAAAACCATAAATTTAGTAAGCCCATTAATAACAAAAACAATAAAAATCACATGATTATATCAATAGATGCAGAAAAAGGTTTTGATAAAATACAATGCCGTGCTGCTTCTCTCTAGCTTTCTTCATTGCTCCTGTGCTCTAACCTCTACCTCAAACCTGGAACTCCCATACCCACCCCTTGGGCTTCTCACCGGCAAACATTCACAAGTAGCCTACCTTCTAAGTACCACAATCCCACAGCTCCCCCACCATCCACACACACACCATGCTCCTGTGCTCCAGATTTCACCTCCACCCTACTACTCTAGCTCCTGAATTAGGCCTCCATATTTCTTTTTATCTTTTTCTCTTTCTTTTAGACTTGAATACTAAAATTTAAATGCGTAATAAGAAAAAGAAACATATCACGAACTTAAATATTAGTATTTAAATATAAAATAAGAAAAAAATGTCATGTGCACAGCAGAACATAAGGGGAGAATTCAAAATATATAGCAATAAATTTCCATTTCAAGAAAGTATATATAATTAAATACTACGTGTTGTGTTGAAAGCTCTCCATCTTTGCTTCCTTGTAGGTTTTCTTCTCTACTGTGCACTTTTTACCTTGTTCTTTTTTCCCTCCTTCCTCCTAAGCATGGATATATTTATATACAGATATTGGTGTATACATACATACATATACTTTCCCTAAGAGATTCTACTCCTAAGTTTTGTTTTTGTATTTGTATATTTCTTATTTCCTATCCCTCTGGAGTCCTCTGCAGTCTACCCATTACCTAGCCTTCGAATTACTTAATCTATGTCCCACCAATAATCTCTGCCTTATCTTCCCATTCCCATAAACCCCTTTGACATATTCCCTCACCCTCCTCTCTAAAAAATCCCTCCCTTAACCTCCCAAGGATCCCTCCCTTATCTTTCCATTCCCATTCATCTAAACACCCTTCTATATCCCCTTTTAACCTATTCCCTCACTCTCCCCTCTCCTGATCCCCTTGGCATTTTATTTCTTTCTAAATTTAGAAGACTTAAATTGTTCTAGATGTATATCTGTCTTCCCTCTTGAACCCATTCCTGATGAAAGTAGGTTTCCAGAACTAACAGCCCTCCTCCACCATCTAATTCCTCTATATCAGTTTTTCTTCTCACACCTCATTTATATATGAAAATTATTCTTTTTAGCTATTCCTGAATGATTTTACTTTCTGAAGTCATATCATGCTCAGGTCTACCCCAATCTTTCTTATAAACTACCCAATTACCAATAAAATTCTTAGACATACATTTCATATTTTACATACATAAAAAAAAGTCTGTCCTTATTGAGTCGCTTATAATTAGTCTTTGACATATACCTTGGGTTTCTCTTGGTTCTTGTGTGTCAAATATATTAAGTTGAGTTTATTGTTTTTAACAAAACCCTTAAATTCTGACAATTCATTAAATATCCTTTTTTTCATTCAGAATTATGCTTAGTTTTGCTATGATATTTTAGTTTGGGACCCCATTTCTTTCACTATTCAATATATAGTGTTCCAAGACCTGTGGTCTTTTAGTGTAGCCACTGCTAGGTCTTATGTGATTCTAACTGTGGCACTGTCCTATATGGCCTCCACATTTCTAACAGGTTAATATTCACCACAGAGAGAAGGTTCAGACTCACCACGTTCAACATTCCCCAGCCACTTTCATACCGTGCCACTACATGTACCTTCCCTCTCACTTTTCACCTCTCGCACTAGAAATAGTAAGCTAATGCCCACAGCCATTACTGGAAAGTACATGTTAACCAATTGCTTCAGAACTCCCCTAACTATCCTTGTGATATGTCTGAACCTTAGACCCTCATTAGCTACTATTCCCCCATCTGAATGATATTTCCTTGAGAATAGGAACTGTCATGTCATGTATTGATATCCCCAATACTTAATACAGTCCTATGGTATGTAGTAAAATAACCAGATTCTGTGACTTTTTTAATCGATCCTATTTACAGTTAATTGATCTTGTCCTATAACTGCCGAAGTCAGGATTCTTTGTCTCTGACCTTTCATAATTCAGAAACTTAGCTGGCCTGTAATAAGGTAAAAGTTTAGAAATCCAATTCTCCTATTATTCATTGTTCTGTTCTTGAATCAAGGAAATCTGCTACCCTTGAAGAAAGCAGGTAGATACCACGGAGTCTTCCTAGTACAATTTAAGTACTTGGAAGGCAAGCATTATCACACGTTTGTGTTTATATACCCGGCACCAAGCATGGTGCCTGGCAAATAGCAAGTACTTAATGAATATATATTAATTAATTGAAAAAAATCACCTAGTCCAACCTATATTTGAAAAGGAATGATCTCTGGAAAGTGATTACTTATTCCTCACTTGAAGAAGGCTGTTGCAACTAATATTTAGTAATTTTTTTCCTTACATGAGATTAAGTCTATCTCTCTGAAGCTACCAGTTTCTACCTTTTGAAGCCAAGCAGAGTAACTTCTACATGACAGCCCTTCAAATACTTGAAGTTGGGCAGCTAGGTGGGGCAGTGAATAAAGCACCAGCCCTGAAGTCAGGAGGACATGAGTTCAGATTCAGCCTCAGACACTTGACATTTTCTTGCAGTGTGACCTTGGGCAAGTCACTTCACCCCAAATGCCCTGCCTTCCCCCCTCCAAAAAGCAAAAACAAATACTTGAAGACTCCTGTTATGGTCATCCTAAGACTACCCACCCTTCAGTAGGCTAAACAAACTTATTTCTGTCACATTTTCCTTATATGATACAGTTTTTAGTCTCCTTCACCATCTTAATGACCCTTCTCTGGATGCTCTCTAGCTTGTCACAAATGAACACAATTCTCAAGATGTGGCCTAGTCAAAGTAGAGAGTACAGTGGGTCAATAACCTTCTCTCATTGTGGATAATACACGTTCTCTGAGTCAATCAATCAACAAGTATTCACTGAGCCCCTATTACCTTCCAAGCACTGCGTTAGATACTGGATGCAAAACAAAAATTAAATGGGGGTGGATAGGTGACACAGTGAACAGAGCACTGGCCCTGGAGTTAGGACGACCGAAGTTCAAATCCAGCCTCAGACACTTAGCACAAAACTAACCATGTGACCTTGGGCAAGTCACTTAACCCCAACTGCCCTACCTTCCCCCTTTCAAAAGGCAAAAAAAAAAAGGAAAAATTAAACAGTTACCACCATCATAGAGTTCACATTCTATAATCTAACAGAAAATCACACTACCTTTTGTAGTTGCCATGTCACCCTGAGTCTTTATCTTGAGGTTACAGTCCCCTAAAACATCAGATTTTTTTCCATGTAATTTGCTGTCTAGCCATGCCAAGCCACTTTATTCTTCCAAAGTCAATTTTTAAACCAAACTATAAAATTTTTAATTTATCTCTTACATTTCATCATATTAGATCCAATTAATCAATTATATGTGACCTTAAATTAGCTAGAGGAAAACCTCAGTACACAGGTCATATCTTCTTTAAATAATTTCTGGAAGGAAATAGACAAGTATTGCACAAAATGAGAAGGCTGTGATGTGCACCAAAAGAGGGAACACCTTTAAAGTCAGAGCCACAAAAGTACTTCAGTGTTGACTGAGCCCTGCTTAGAGCTTGTGGCAGCTGCATTATATCTTCCAAAACATCAACTACTTCTCCAAGCTTTTAGCAGCCTGCAATTCTGACAAACATGCCTTCTATGTCTTTACCCAAATCACTGAAAAAAAATGCTAAACAGCACAAAGCCGCATTCACAGGATACTTCCCTCCAAATTAACACATTTAATAAGAACTTTTTGTATACATTTAATCTTGTCCACGAGGTACCATGAAGCATTTCTGTCCACCTTTGTTGAAAACTAGGAACATATTTATTATGTATACAGCTTTTTTCTGATAATGAATCAATTTATTAATTCTACTAAAAAAGGAAATATGGTTAGTCTGGCATGACCGATTCTTGATAAAGCCAGCTCTTACAAGTTACCATTTCCTTTCAAAATACTCATAAATCACCCTTTTAATAATAAGTTTTATATTTTCCGAGGTATCAAAGTTATGCTCCCTGGACTAAATATTATATGTTTCGCTCCCTTTTTTTGAAATATCAAACACTTTTATCAGTCAATAAATATTTATGAAACACTCAATACATGCCAGACACTGTGCTTAGTAAGCACTAAGGATACAAAGAAAGGCAAAAGACCCTGATCTCATGGAGTTCACAATTACTAATGGAAGATACAACAGGCAAACATTATATACACAATAAACTGGCCGTAACAGAAGGTAGGCTCTAGAATTGAAGGGGATCAAGAAACACTTCAAGTAGAAAGAAGTCAATAAAGCCAAGAGATGGAGAAGAGAAGGGAGAGAATTTCAAGTCTGGAGGACAGCCAATGAAAATGCCCATAGTAGAGAGATGGAGTGTATTTGTTCCAGAAACAACAAGGAGGCCAGTGTTACTAGAACATAGAGTATGTGGGAGGAAAGAAGGATGTAAGAAGAAATGGAAACATGGAAGGGGGAAGGAGTAGATTACAAAGGACTTTGAGCAACAAAAAGACAATTTCATATCTGAACGTGGAGGTGACAGGGAGCCGCTGAAGTTTACTGAGTAGACACGGTCAGAGGTATACTTTAGGAAGATCACTTTGGTAGAAGACAGATTGGTATGGGAAGAGATATGAAGTAGAGAGACTAACTGGAATGCTATTGCAATACTCCCGGGATAAATGATAAGGGTCTAGCATTTAGGGAAGATGATAAAAGGTAAAATCAACAGAATCTGGTAACAGATTAGACAGGGTGTTAGAGTGGGAAGTTGAGCCTGGGTGACTGGGGGGATAGCTGTAAGCTTGACTAATATGGAAACTAGGAAGTGGGGAAGGTTTTGGGAGAAAGATAATGAGTTCAGTTTGAGACATATTAACTTTAAGATGGCAACAGGAAATCCAGTAGAAGATAAGGAGTTAAAGATAGAAGACTGGAGGTCAGCAGAGAAGTTAGGTTTGGATTAGTGTATTTAAGGATCATCAGCATAGAAATGCATTCAACTGAATTAATGTTATTTGACCGGCAATATTTTTAGAGGTCTATGTTTTAAAACCATGATAGTTTTATGTTAATATGATCATAATTTCTTGCATTATGATTTTCAAAACCACTGTATAAGAAATACTATTGATCTGAGATATGAGTAGATCAATAGGATGTGCAAGAATGTGATCTAGGGGCACATATGATTTGATTTAGGAACAAAGCAGGTACTATGATGGGATAATTTCTGGCTTAATTTTCTTACTGCCATTTAAGATAGGCCGGTCATATGCTAGCTAAGGTCTGCATAATCATATTTATCAACCACAGGACCTATGATAACCTATTTTAACTGATACAGATTTTTGTTTTCTACTATCTATTCTCTGATCTGTTAATCATCTTCCCTTATTTGCTCTTTTAAAGTCCACCGTACCCATCCTGCTTATGTAACCAAAACCTATATAAGGTTGTAGAAACTGAAGCTCTGGGCTCACCAACTTATTGTTCAGTGATGCCTGCATTCTGAGCACAATAATTTTCCCTATCTCTACATTGTTTATTACATGACTGGCAGCAGTTCTTATCAATGGATCTTTGAACAATTATCGTCACAAAGTTGATTCAAATATATAAGAACAAAAACCATTCCCCAAAGGATAAATGGTCACAGGATCTGAGCAAGCAGTTGTCATTAGGAAAAAAAACTGAAAAAGAAAAAGAATCTGTATGTACTAAAATATTTACAGCAACTCTCTTGGTGGTGGCAAGAAACTGGATATTAAAGGGATGTGCACCAATCTGGAAATGGCTAAACAATTTGTGGCATATAATTGTGATGGAATACTACTGTGCTCTAAGAAATAATGAGTTGGCTGATTTTAGAAAAACATGTAAAGACTTGCATGCAATAATGAACAGTGAAATGCGCAGAACTAAGAATGTTGTATACAGTAACAGTAATATTGTTTGAATAACTGTGAACAACTAAGTTATTCTGAGTACTGTAAATATTCAGATCAACTACAAAGGACCTATGAAGTATGATGCCATCCACCTCTAGAAAAAGAACTGAAAAACATCAGTGTGTATAGTATGGTTTTACAGATATAGATATGTATTCATGTGAGAGCACATGCGTGTGTGTGTGAGAACAGGCACACGTGCATGAGTGTGAGTGTGTGTGTGTGTGTGTGCACGCGCGTCTGTATGTGAGAAATGGTGGCCTTCTGTACTGTGGAGTGTGAAGGGAAGGAAGGAGACAGTTTGGAACTTAAAATGTAACCCAAAAAAATTTTAAAAAAAGAAAAACCAAACTATCAATAAACATATAAAAATGCTCCAAATCAATAAGAGAAATGAATACTTTTTTTAAAAAAAAATCTCATACCTCAAACATACAAGATTTGCAAAGCAACTCTCCAAAAATAAAAATTATAGCGATTATATACATAGTGAGAACAAGCACACTATCGTACTTCAATTGAAACTGAATTGGTCTAGCCATTCTGGAAAGCAATATAAAACTATGCCCCAAAAGTTACTAAACTGTACTAACTCTTTGATCCAACTATACCACTACCAGGTCTACACAACCAAAAAGAACAAAGAAGGAGGAAAAGGACCCAAATGTACAAAAAATGTAATTAGAGGATATTTTTGTGGTAACAAAGAACTGGAAACTAAGGCAACTCCCATCTCCTAGGGAATGGCTAATTAAAGTACAATATATAACAGAATATTATTGAGTTGTAAGAAATGACAAAAGGGAGAAATCCGGGAAGATCAATACTAATTGATGCACAGCAAAGTGAGCAGAACCAAAACAAATTATACAGCAACACATTACAAAGAAAAACAACTTTTAAAGGCTTATGAACTCTGATCAATGCAATAACCAGTAATAATTAAAGAGGGCTGATGATGAAACATTCTTCCTGCCTCTTGACAGAGAGAGACAAAGGATTCAAGATGCAGAATAATAAAAAGATTTTTGCAAAGAGTGAAATGTGGCAATTTAATTTGCTTAACTAAACATAACCTAGGCAGCTAGATTGGTGCACAATGGTTCTGGAGTCCTGAAGACTGGAGTTCAAATACTATGTGATCATGCACTTAACCTCTGTCTGTCCTCTGTTTCCTCATCTGTAAACTGAGTATAATAATAAAACCTACCTCCCAGGGTTTACCTGTGAGAATCAAACGAGATATTTGTGTTCTGCAAACCTTAAAGTACTGTATAGATGCTACTTTTTTTAACAAGAGCTGTATTTTTTTCCAGTAGAAAGTTGGTAGTGGCAAAAGGAGTAAGTTAGAAAAAAAAAAAGGAAAGAAATAAAAACCACTGAGATATTTTTTTTAATGCAAAGAAGAAAATGGAAGAAATGCCAAAAAGAAACAAAGATAAATGTAATAGCCTTGAAAGCTAGCAGGTGAACATATATACATATCCTGAAAAGGAAAACAATGTTGTACATAATAGAGGTCTACGGTTTCTTATACAATCTTTTTTTCTTCTACTACATATAGGGAAATGTCCATTTTATGCAGTTTTTATTAAGTTCAGAAATTTTTTAAATTGGAAAAAATGTGCAGATAAAAATAAAATTAACTTAAATAAATGGAAAGTTTGGTTTAGAAATAATCTTAGACAAAACTCCACTTTTAAAATTAAGAAAATGAATCAATCCTTTCTCTCAAATGTAAATATATTTTAAAAAAAAAGCAAGTAAAAGAAAGGCATCAATTGATGTAGTGGATAGAATTAGTCATAGTGCCAGGAATTACTACACTCAAGTCCCACTATTGACATCTACTTACTGTGTGATCCTGGGCATGTCACAACACTCAGTCTTCTAGACAATCTTCCAAGATTACTATTTGGAAAGAAGGTGCTGACCTGCACTGTTAGAGAGAGTTCCCCATACTAACGAAATTGTAGGACCAGTTGCTATCTTTATAAGTAAAATAAATAAATAAAAGGAAATCTTTTTCCTTATCTATAAAATGAGGGCATTGGATTAGATGCTCTCAAAGCTCTCTTTCAGCTAGAAATCCATGATATTGTGATTTAACATTTTTAAATAAAGGTTCATTTATAAAAGGAAAAGCAAATTTATTCAAAGCTAGCTAAAAACAAAGATGCTGAAATAATCTTAAGTATCTTGAAATAAAAATATTTGTTTTGTTCATCTCAGTTCCAATGCTTTTCCAGCTCCAAGTTGTCTCTCTACAGCTTAGAGAGAAATTAAATCCTCAGAATTAACAAAGAGACAAATATTCTCTTCATTTTAGTCGTCTAAGACTACTTTGCTTAATATACAGTTAACAAACATTTATTAAAACTTGTTCTACAAAAGTCACTGTTCTAGGCAACTAAGAATACAAAAGCAAAAAAGGAATCAGATCCACCCTGAAGAAGATTGCATTTTAGTTTTAAATACACATTTTTATGCACTGCAAAAAAAGTGAGATATAGCTAAGTCCTGCCTGGAATCATGTGCAATCATTTTTTTTTTAATTGTACTGTCTCATGGAAATAGTTGTTTTGTTCCATGAACAAAATAAAATAAATTTTAAAAAAAGAATACACTACCAATAACTGCTTAAGTTCTTACGCCCTACTTAAATAAAGAGGTTATATCAGGGAAGGGGGAAAGTATAAATAGTTTAGAAATATATTTTCATTAACATTTCTTGCATATTTTGTTTGCTTTTTATCTAAATGACATACCAAAGTATCCCATTTCTCTAGATTCTAATAAACTGCACAATAATATCCTTGTTTTCAACAAGATTGCTTAAAGCTTCTACTGTTATTTTAAACATCTATATCTTAAGGGTGGCTAGGTGGCACAGTGAATAAAGCACCGGCCCTGTAGTCAGAAAAACCTGAGTTTGAATCCAGCCTCAGACACTTAACAGTTACTAGCCATGTGACCTTGGACAAGTCGCTTAACCTCAACTGCCCTGCTTTCCCCTCTCCAAAAAACCCTATATTTTAAAAGATGAACAGAACATTAAGAAGAAATATATTATCAAAGCTGGGACTTGAACCTTAGCAGTAATGGGGTACAGAAGTCCAAGGAGAAAACTAACAACTGGGGTATATCAAGAAAGGACTCATTAGGAGATGGTATTTGAGTTGAGTTTTGAAGGAAGTAAGGGAATCTAAAATGCAGAAAGTATATTCTAGCCAAAGGGAAGGGCCTGTGTTAGGCATAAGCAATAGGAGCTGGAATATCCTGTACAAAGAAAGCAAATAGGTTAGTTTGACTGGTGACATATTCATGACAAAGTGTATGAACAAGAATAATGTATAAGCCTGGAAAAGTGGCATGGAGCACACCTGGAAAGGTAAGATGGAGTGAAAAGTTTTAAATGTCAAACAGAAAAGTTTATAGGAACAATACCAAGCCATGGAGGCTTTCTGAGGAGAGCAATGACATAGTCAGAGCTGTGCTTCAGGAATATCCATTTAATAGTTGTGTGGAGTATGGATGAGAGAGAGGAGAAGTTTATGACAGGGAGGTTATTTAGAAGACTATTGCAATCATGCAGGCAAAAGGTGATGAAGGTCTGAACAAGGAAGGTGATCCTGTGAATAGAGAGAAGCAGACAAATGCCAGAGATGTTGCAGAGACAGAATCAACAGGATTTGGAAATTCATGTTATTGAGAGGGGAAAAGGAGGGAGAGAACAAAAAATACCAATGAATGACTGAGACTATGAACCTGAATGACTAGAAGAATTCTAGTGTCTTTGACAAAAGACTGGATGGGAATATCAGAACCAAATATGCAGAGCTTCCAAGTCAAAGAAAAAATAATGCAAGTAATATTCCACATACCAATGAGCCTCAGTCATGATCAACAGGATTTGGGAGTTATTATATTAAAGAAATAGAAAGGGGACAGCTAGGTGGCACAGTGAATAGATTACCAGCCCTGAAGTCAGGAGGACCAGAGTTCAAATCCAGCCTCAGACACTTGACACACTTACTAGCTGTGTGACCTTGGGCAAGTCACAACCCCAACTGCCTTGCCTTCCTCCCTCCCCCCCCCAAAAAAAAGAAATAGAAATCTTGGATTATGACATTTCAGTGGGTAAAGGAACACAAAACTACTGAAGCTTACAACCAAGAATAATTTACTCAGCAAAACTGAGCATAATCTGAACAGGGTAAAAAAATGGGGCCTGTAATGAAGGTCCTGATGAAAAAACTGCCAAACTGTGTGTGATCCTACCTAAGGCTTCTTGGTATTCACAGTAGTTTTCTTTGACCTGGAAGCTCTCCATTTTGGCTCTAATATTACTGGGAGTTTTCATTTTAGGGTTCTTGCAGTAGGTGATGATGAGTTAATTTCTTCTATTCCTACTCTGCCTTCTGTTCTAAGAGGACTAGACAGTTTTCTTTTACGATTTCTTGAAATAGGATGTCTAAACTTTTTCTGGTCATGGATTTCAGGAAGTTCAATGATTCTTAGACTACCTAGTCCTTATCTATTTTCCAGTTCAACTTTTTTTTTTTTTTGGCAATAAGATACCTTAAATTTTCTTCTACTTTTCAGTCTTTTGGTTTTAATATTTCTTGTTGTCTCATGGAGTCATTTCTTGCATCTATTGTAATTTTCAGGTAGTTTGTTATTCAGGCAAGGTTTTGTTCCTCCTATACCCTTTACAATATTTTACTCTAGAATTCTCATTTCATTATAAAAACATTTTATAAAAACCGTTGTTTCCTCTCTTCCAGGAACACTAGTCGAATTTGTGTAAGGGCTGCTTTCCTTCAAAGTTTTCCTTGTAGATGTTCCATCTTCTGTTTATATCTTAAGCAGCCTTGTCACCATAATAACTTTGGGGGAGAAGGGGAAGAGGAGGGGTTGTTTATTTGCTCATTCTTCCAACTTACCTCCTGACTTAGGACTTTATATTAGGGCTGAGAGGGAACATCTGGTCCAGATGCTGCTTTCTTGAGATACTGAATATTGTTATTCCAGGATCCCAGGGACATCTCTGGCTGGAATTTCAGTATTCCCAAAGTGGTCTGATCCATAGCAAAGTCTGATCACTGTCCTTGTCTGACCTCTGCAAGTTCCTGACCTGAGTTTAAGTCTGATCAACAGGCTTGTGGGCTTGCCCCTGTTTAGAGTTTCAGTAGACTGCCGACAGACTGAGCCATTATTAGCCAGCTGGAAAGCTCCACAGGTCCAGAGTGACAGACCTGTAGGCTTTCCTCTTTCTGGAATTCCTGTACTGGTTATTCTTCTGCAGTCTTCAAATTAGGCAAAAGGCTGGAAATGAGACCCTGTTCCACTCCTGAAGTCAGGGCCACAGAGCTACTGTTGGCTTCTGCATTTGTTTCTCATTCAATCCACAGCCTGAAGTTCACTACCACTTCTTGCTCTAGAATGCTACCCCCAGGCTCAGGTCCATCCTCAATCTTCCTACTGAGTCTGTGACCTGGACTGGGTACTAAATGACAGAACTGCCACTTAGCAGCTATTCCACAACCTGCACAAGGTCAGGGGCCCCCTGTATAGGTCTGGGACTTCTTCTTGCCCTCGTGCACATATAATCTTGGTCCTCTTTCAGTTCCTGTACATTAGAATGCTCCATACAGTGCACCCCAGGCCAGATCCTAACCTCAGTGTCTATAGACCTCTCCTTTCTCCATATGCTCACTGGGGCTAGAAATGTGACTCCCTATGATTTTTTTCTTGAATTTCCTGATCAGGACTTGTTCTTATGGGTTTTCTAGACCTTTGTGGAAGAGATATGGTGGGTGAGCTTGGCTATTACACTTGCCATTCTGCTATTCTACCTCTGAATTACCTTTTTTTTTTGTTAGCAGTAAGATTCAAGATTTTTTTTTCCCTATCTTTGACATACTTCCCACTATTTCGAATATCCTGAAACTTGATCTTTCAGTGCTCTCAAAGCAGAGTTACCTCCAGCATAGTTTTGGATACTTTGTCTATTCTACCTGCTGGTCTCATCTTTATTTTATTTAGTGTCATTTCAACTTCCTCATATAACACAAAGCACTGCTTCACAATCTGCTTAGTGTCCAAATGTGGCTCCATATTGTACTGAAAAAAGAATTCTTTACCTGTTCCTAAAATCTGCCTTACCTGCTTTCCAGTTTTGTATTGTTTTATGCTCTAAATGCTGACCAAAATCTAATTTAAAGAATAAAGCTGTTTTTTTCCCATATCAGAAATGAGAAAGGGTTGACGAAAAAGAGCTCTATTGGGTACAAACCTGCAAAGTTGGCAGAACTATTTTTCACTGTTATTCAAGGCTATTGTTTGTCAACTCCTTCAGTCCTCAGAGATGTTGCCTTTCAAGATTTTAATTCTACCTCTCAGATATGAATGTCTCCTCTACACATTCTCATGCATCTGGTCACACAGATACTCCTTTTGCATCTGGCAGATGAACTAAATGAATAATTTTGTCTTAAACCCCTCTTCTGGTCAATTCCAACTTCAAGAACTATGGACCCAAGGAGAAGTACTGAATGAGCCTTAAAGATAACATAACTAAACATATTAATAAATACATTAAAGAAAAAAAAATAAAG
The DNA here is from genome assembly GCA_028646575.1 of Pseudocheirus occidentalis. Lineage (NCBI taxonomy): Eukaryota > Metazoa > Chordata > Mammalia > Diprotodontia > Pseudocheiridae > Pseudocheirus > Pseudocheirus occidentalis. The sequence goes on along the minus strand of CM053595.1, from coordinate 195,910,352 downwards.
TCCAAAAACTATATGATTGCTAACACCTTTGGCCAGTTTCCTGATAATGAGCCTATATGCACTTAGCAAAGCTGGCCCTCACGAAGCAGACATAGGCTATTGCCGAGATTATACTAAAAGTACTTCCATCCTAGTGGAACCTTCTAGAGTCTGAGCACTATTGACATAGACTTTAAGACTCCAGAGTTATATACCTGCAACAAAGAGGGATCACAGCAGGACCTGAAGGAAGTATAGTGTGTGGATTCCTGTACTCTACCCTTTCAATGTCACATTACCCCATTGTCTACTTTGAAACAGAACTACTCACCATGATGAACACAGAGCTGATTCAGAAAAAGGATTTATCCCAGGCTCTGAATGTGTATCCTAATTTCCCCTGCCCATGAGTATACCATCGTCTATGACTATACCATAGTATAGTCTCAAAACCATAACCACAATGAAGTAACCTGGGTTTTATACCAATCATCTATCTGGGGAATGTATTTCCTTCCTGTAGTGGTTAACAGACCACAGTCCCTCTGCCACTCACCTGTTCTTTCACCAGCTCATGACTTTTCAGGGAAAGGATGAGCTGTACCTCACCTTGTAAAGCTGGTACCACCGTACTGTCATCAACACTACCATTCTTTCTTCATGTCCCCTATCATCTTTGCCCTCTGCTGTCCTTTGATTCTAGTTTGGGCAACATCTTAAGGCTTCATAAAATGATCCCCACCTTCCCCCCCCAAAAAAGGGCTATCAAAAATATAACCATAACATCTGACAACTGACAGGAATACATGACAAAGAAATGGAGGGCAGTCTTTCTCACAGAACAAAAATGTTCTATTCCAGTAGGACAGTAATGGAAAGGGAAAACATTACAAAAAAGTTTTTTTAAAAGATTAAAAATTCTACTATTATGGGGCAGCTAGGTGGCACAGTGAATAGAGCACGAGCTCTGGAGTCAGGAGGACCTGAGTTCAAATCTGACCTCAGACACTTAACACTTACTAGCCATGTGACCTTGGGCAAGTCACTTAACCCCAACTGCCCTGCCTTCCCCCCTCCCCCAAAAGAAAAATTCTACTATTACCCAGAGCATTTTCCCCAGTATTTCAAATGGCTGAAAAGCTATATGAAGAACTAAAAGGAAAGGCAAACAATGAAAACAATACAAACAAATAAAAAAGTACTAACTACAACCAAAAATAATCAGCAAAAAAATTTTGGAATTGGCAAGGGGGAGAAAGGTATTCATTTCTAACATGGTATTCGGTTTTTAATGAGATAGCAAATCTACCTAACCTTCCACCAAAATTTCTATAATTCCCATGGTGAGGCCTTTCTTTCATTTTTTTCTTCTTATTCTATAGACACAACATACCTTTAATGAGCTCTGGTTTATAAGCCTTTCTAAGTTGCGCGAGGAAATTGTTGTAGAAAGTCTCTGCTTGCTCCGTAGGCATCGCCATATGATAGTCTGGTTTGTTCCCTTTCAGAATACACTGAAGAGTAAACTGGCTGACGCACAGCACTTCATACTGTTTGTCCATTACGCTTTTTGACCAGTGCTTCCCACTTTCATCTTCAAATACTCTCAGGTTTAAAATCTTTCGAACCCTGCAAACAAAACAAAACAAAACAAAACACAGTAGTGAAAGCTAACTGTAGCGCTAGAAGGAACACCCCCTCAAAACACACCCACATAAGAATAGGTTGCTAGGTTTCCACATCTATAACATGAGGGAACTGGACCATCTGATCTCTAAGTCCCTTGTTGCTCTAGAACTATATCCTATGAAATAAGGGAAACAAGTTAAGAAAAATAAAATGTGTATAATTCACCAACTGAGATCACTATCTCTTTAGGGTGGAAGAAATTTCCTCAGCTATACAACCATCTACTAAAGCATTAAGTTTATCCTTTAAGATCAAAACAAAATCTTCCCCAAAACTGAGATTAACACACATACAAGTTTCCTCTACCCTGGAACCTACCTAGGTAGAATTTATTTAGAGCATCACTCCCTCCAATCTTGCAGGCAAATGCCACATAGAATGGCTAGTAAGCAAAAAATCATTCCAACTCAACTGCTACCAAAATTTGCTTTCTGAAGAAGCAAGTGGAAAAAATAGGTGCTGAAATGGTGTACTGAAAAGAACACTGAAAACGGGAGACAAGGAGATTAGGGCTCTGGCCTATGCTCTCCACAGGCGTAAATAAACTGCACGACCATGGGAAAGTCATACAACCCACTCTGGCTTTTTCTTCATATGTATGAAACAATTTTCTCATCCTTATCTACAAAATAAAAGGGTTGTGGTAAAGAGGTGAAGGACTTTACTGGAGTACAAAATGTTACAAATGTCTTCGGACTTAGTCTGATGTATGTCTCATTTTGCATAATTAATAATTTTCCTTTATTGTAAAGGAAGTAGGTATAGGATTTATATTTAGAGATTGCTACAGTGTAAAAGCAAAAGATATCAATAACATGTTCTTAATTTAAACTTAAAAAAATAAATAAGGGGACTAAAAAAAAAGTGTGGCATGATCTTACCTTTTACTTGTTACTTTAAGTGGCAGGGAGCTCTCCTGCCCATTGTATGCCTAAACCAGGAGTGAGGAACCTGAAGCCTTGAGGCCACATGTGGCCTTCTAGGACCTTGGGTGCAGCCTTCTGACTGAGTCCAAGTTTTACTGAACAAATCCTTTTATTAAGGGGATTTGTTCTGTGAAGTTTGGATTCAGTCAAAGGGCTGCACTCGGGGGCCTACAAGGTCACATGTGGCCTCAAAGCTGCAGGATCCCCAAACACTTAACAGCTATTCTGTAGCTATACAGCAAGTTTAAATCAAAATCTGAATTTCCATACAAAAATTCAAATCAACTTAAATTGGGATGGTTTGAATTTCACAATAAGTTATATTTTTTTATTGAAATTTTCTCACAAATCTAACCAACCTCTTTGCAAGGTTAAAGAGATACAGCATGTACTCTCTAGCTTTATACCTATTTTACAACAGGATGAAAAAAGTAGCCTGTCAATCACTATCTCAAGAGAGTCTCACAGTCATGTCAACAATCTCAAAGAGCCTAGGTTAAAGAAATCTTTATAAGTACATAACATGCCCTCTAATTCAAAAGACAGCGTGTATTTTTATTTCAATGAGAGAGTTGTTTTTATGCGGTTGGATCATTTGAGGAGAGCTTAGAAAGGCCATTTTGACCAAAAGTATCTCCTCTAAGGATCTTAAACACAATACTGAAATTATGGCATTAGAGATTAACTCCTTTTGACTAAAGTTTTGAGTTTCTAGGCTTACTCTGTTGAAATGGAAATACCCTTAGAGGATTAATCCAATAAATTATTACCATTCAACAGTATCTTAGTAGGCAGCAGTTTTAAGAAACTACTTTCTATACATCAAAGATATAATGACATCTGATATCAAATAAGTAGAGGGAAGAAGACCCATATGTACAAAAATATCTATTGCAGCTCTTTTTGTGGTGGCAAAGAAATGGAAATCAAGGGAATGCCAATCAACTGGGGAATGGGTAAACAAGTTGTGGTACATGAATGTAATGGAATACTACTGTGCTATAAGAAATAAGTAGCAGATGGACTTCATAATAACCTGGAGAGACTTATATAAACTAAGGCTGAGTGAAGAAAACAGAACCAGGAGAACTTTACACACAATTACAGACACATTGTATCTGTGACGACTAACTTTTGATAGACTGGGCTCCTCTCAACAAAGCAAGATTATAAGACAACTCCAAAAGACTCATGTTGGAAAGGACTATCCACATCCAGAGAAAGAACTACAGAGTTTGAATGCAAACTGAAGCAAACTACTTGCTCCCTCTCTTTTGTATTTTGTTTTGTTTCAATCCTTCTTTCTCTTTGTTCACTCCACTAGCTATAACTCTTCTTTACAACTTCAGAACCTATATCAGATTACATGCTGCCAAGAGGGAGAGGTGGGAGGAAAGGGAGGGGAAGAAAATTTGCAACTCAAGGGATTGTGGAACTGAATGTTGTAAACTAAAAGTAAATAAATTTTTAAAAGATAATTTTAAAAAACTTCTTTTTCCTTCTTTCATTCATTCATCCACAATTAGGAGTATCTGAAAGACCTCACCATATACAGAAAGTCCTTCTGAAGTATAGATTTTTCAAATGGACCTCCCTTTGAGACCATGGCAAACACCTCTGATAAACCTACATCAAGGTTTTATTTTACTTCAAGTTAAAAAATTAAGGTGTGGGGTGGCTAAATGGAGCAGTAAATAGAGCACCAACCATGCAGTCAGGAGGACCTGAGTTCAAACTAGCCATGTGACCTTGTGCAAGTCACTTAAACCCAAGTGCCCTGCCCTCCTCCTCCAAAAAAGCAAAAAAACAAAAACAAAAAACTGAGGTTCACTGAACCAAGTTCTCTCCCCATTGTTACGTTTCATACTATTTTCTGAGTTTGACAAGTGCACATGAGAGAACTTGTTAAAGACTCTTTAAAATATCTTTTTTTGTCTCAATGAATCAAAATTTTTCATAGTCAAGAAAAACTACAGTAGAATACCATACTTCCTCCATAACTTCCAATCAATTTTATAATAATAAAGATAGAATCTATCATGGATTATCACTTACAAAAGCCTACCTGTTCCATTTGATATCCTCAAAGATGCTCTTGATGCATATGTAGCTTCTTATTAAGATGTTATACAGAAGGCAAAGTAGGTCTATAGGCCAATAGTTATCAATATTATATCATCATTTTTTTTGGTAATACTTTCTCCCACACCATTTGGTATCCTCCTACCTATCTTTCATAAGCCTAGAAAATCAATCCCTCAATATCCTCAAAAATGAACAGCCTTCAACATGGATCTCTTTGGCTGCCCTTCACTTGATAGATTTTCCTGTATTATGTTTTCTTCAGTGCCATTTCTACTTTATCTATATGCTCTCTGAATTAGTACCATTTTCTTGAGAATACAGCATTTTTTCTTCAAATGAAAAACAGAATTAACAAAGTTCTCCCACCAATTTAAATTCCTAGATTTAGTTGCAAATGCCTTACCAACTGAGTGTTTGTGGTAAATCCATATCCAAACTAGGAAAGAAAAAAGAAAGCATATGAAGAAAATTTACATAGTCAAATAGATTTATTGAAAGGTATTCTTTGAAGCTGTAGGTCTCAGAAGGCTACAAATCTCCAATTCTCTGTCAGAGAAACTGTGGATGTGGGGGGAAGGAAGTAAGGGAAGGGGAAATGAGGGAAGAGGAGCAGCTCCAATTAAGGCTTCTCAGTCTTCCCTTTTTGTACAGAAGTGATTCCGTCTCTGAAGTACATTAATGGAAATCAGCTTTCCTTTCTCCACAGGGACTCTAACGTGATGAGTGGTAGATAATGAATAAATACATGTATCAATACTAGTATTTCTGTGCCTAGATCTATACTTTGAGAACTCTGAACACTGTAATTGATTGATGGACACTAAGGAAGACAAAAAAAGTTAAGAAACTGACCCACCTCCATGGCTAATTTGACAGATTTATTGAACAATTTTACATAGAGGCTTGCTTTCATGGCCTTGACTGGGTTCCAAACATAATGTTTCCAGAGCCTAGATGCCCATTCTTCTGCAGGCATAAGCCACGAGCTTATAAGGGGTTTTATATAACCAAACAAAGAAAAAAAGGTAACAAAGTTTGTTCATAGCCTAAATTTTTTCATTTAACTCAACTCTCTTGAGCCAGTTTCCATTCTCTTAAGCATATCAAAGGTACAACAAACAGTTTAAAATTAACTCAGTACTTTTTGTTCAGTATTTCACAGTTTAGGGTATCTTAGTAGAATAGACCCTAGGGTGTCTTAGTACAATAGGCCCTAACACATATATTCAGAAGTATGTTATTAGAATCCAAATATGGAAAGTGCCACTACCACTGAGGGTAAAAATAATGTCATAAAAATCTTTAAAACAACTCAAAGGTTATACCTCAGATCCATCAGACTGTAAAAGATGACAAAAAGATAATGACAATATCTAAAAGAACTATAGGAGGATGTACAAACTAAACTACCACTGGGATAGCTATGAATTGATAATAAATTGGAACTATAATATACTGAAAGTAATTTGAAGCTATACTTGAAAAGACATTAAACAATGACACTATGACTAAGCACACTTCCCAAAGAGATCAAAAAAAGAGTCAAGTGATTCATATGCACAAAAATACTCATAGCATCAATCTTTGTTGTAGCCAAGAACTGAAAAGAATGTTCATTAACTGACTAAACTAATTATGACATACACACACATCTGCCAAGCAGTACAACTGCCAAGACAAACCCAAGAACTATATGGACATCATTATAAAATACTTTTTACAAAAATTAAGTCAGATTTAAATAAATGGGAAAATATTAATTGTTTATGAGCCAAACCAATACAATAAAAATGACAATTCTGCCTAATCTACTTATTCAGTGCCATCTCAATTAAATTATCAAAAACTTTTTGATAGAATATAATCACGATAAAATTCATTTGGAAGAACAGAAGGTCGAGGATACCAAAGGAATTAATGGGGAAAACATGTAAAGGAAGGAATTCTAGCAGTGCCAGATCTTAAACTGTAATATAAGGTAGCAATTATCAAAATTATCTGGTACTGGATAAGAAACAGAAGGGTAGATCAGTGGAATAGAGTATCTATTCTATTCTACACAATACACATTAGTAAATTGTTTTAGTAATCTTGTGTTTGGTAAATGTAAATATTTAAGTTTTCAGGATAAAAATTCACTGTTTGATAAAAACTGCTGGAAAAACTGAAAAGCAGTCTGGAAGAAATTAGGTATAGATCAATATCTTACACTATTTCCCAAGATAATATAAAAACAGATATATGACCTAGACATATAGGAAGTTATCATAAGTAAATCAAAATAACATGAGAATAATATTATCTATCAGATTCACAGATTAAGAGATATTATGAATAAACAAGAGGATGAGAGCACTGAGATATAAAACGGATAATTTTGATTATATTAAATTAAAAAGATTTTGTACAAATAAAACCAATGTAGCCAAGATCAGAAAGAAAGCAGAAAACGGGTGTTGGGGAAGAAATTTTACGGTTTCTCAGATAAAGGCCTCATATCTCACATATAGACAGAACTCTGTCAAATTTTTAAAAATATAAATTATTACTGAATTAATAAATGATCAAAGATATAAACAAGTAGTTTTTGGAGGAAGAAATTAAAGCTATAATCATATAATCATATGCAAAAATGCTCCAAATCATTGCTGACTAGAGAAATGCAAATTAAAACAACTTTGAGATACCGATTCATACCTCTCAGATTGGCTAAAATGATAAAAGGGAAAAATAACAATGTGGACTAATTGGGACATTAATACACTGTTGGTGGAACTGCAAACTAATCCAATCATTTTGGAAAATAATCTGGAATTACGCCTAAAGAGTAATATAACTATGCACATCCACTGACCCAGCAATACCACTTTAGGTCTGTTTCCCAAGGTGATCAGGGGAAAAAGAAAAGTACCTATATGTTCTAAAATATTTATAGCAGCTCTCTTTGTGATGGCAAAGAACTGGCAAATGAGAGAATGCCCATTAACAGAGGAATAGCAAAGTAAGTTGTGGTATGACTGTGATGGAATACTACTCTGCTGGAAGAAATTATCAGCTGGTTAATTTTAGAAAAACATGGGGTGGAGCCAAGATGGCGGCATATAAGCAGCAAGGTACTGCAGCTCCCACACCGCCACCCTAAACACCCATAAAATACAAGCCCAGACAAAGTCTAGGAAAGTCTAGGACTCTCAGACTCACACAAATACAGAGAACCCAGCTCTCGCTGAAGGCAGCTCGGCAGCAGGGACTCAGCATCCCCGCCGGAGCAGAGGCTGGAACAGCCGGAAGCTGAGACCGTGGCCAGGCCTGGGACAGTGGGAAGGAGCTGAGCCGAGCCCCGCAGCAAGCCTGCAGTGGTTCTACAGCCTCCAGCACCCCCACATCTGCCAACGCGTGAGGAGCAGGATGGAGAGGGGCAGCTCGCAC
>CM053595.1:195877218-195901744 GCA_028646575.1 Pseudocheirus occidentalis | reverse complement strand
TTCAGAAAAAGATCCAGAAAGATCAGCATTTAAACGGAGACTGAAGCAATACATGCTATCATTCTTTTCGATGTTTGGCTTTTGTTTCTCTTTTCTCATTGTTCACTCCATTGGCTATAACACCTATACAACCAGACGATTGTACAATGTGAAGGAGTTTGCAGATCCTATACATGATTGTATGCCACCATGGGGGGGTTGTGTGGGGGATGGAGAGGAAGGGGAGAAAAATCTATAACTGAAGTGACTATGGAACATAATCTTGTAACCTAAAAGTAAACAAACAATTCAATAAAAAAAATCTGAAAAAAAAAAAAGAATGGTTGAAAGTCATCCACCTCACTGAATGTCTGTATTTTCCCCTGGTACATTATATTCAATTTTGCTGGGTAGGTGATTCAAGGGGCTACCAGAAGACAGTCACAATACTCCAAATAATAACAGTAAGAGAAATGCAAATCAAAGTGAGGTGGAGCCAAGATGGCGGCGTAGAAGCAACAAAGTTCCACAGCTCCTACAAAACCACCTCAAACACCCATAATATATGACTCTAAACAAATTTTAGGGCTCCAAAACTCACAAAAATAGAGAAAAACACATCTCCCACTGAAGGCTGCTCAGCAGGAAGGGCTTCACTACGGCATGCTGGAAGCCAAACCAGCCCAATCTGAAACCAGCTTGGCCCCAGGGCATCCAGGACAAGCTGCAGATGGAGCCTTCAGGAGAATGGATCAGCGGCAGCTGTGCAGTTTCCAGAATTATCAAGCCTTAAGAAACAAGGACAAAGTGAAAGGTCAGTGGAACTCAGCTAAATTTGGGGGAGATAAGTGGTCCAGCACAACAGCCTCCAGGGCAAGGAAGCAGCAGAAGAAGCAGCCTTGCAGCCACCTCCAAATGGCTGCTTCAAAGCTCCCAGCCCGTAGACTGCAGGGGGGCCAAGCCATCATTCAGAGGCTAAGTGCTCTTGCCTTAAGATGCCTAGATCCAGATTGTGGTCTTGGGTGGTGGTCCTGGGGAGTGTTTTCAGTGAGCCAAAGCTGATAGGTGCTGCAACACCCCCCTAATCGCTCCAGATGGCTACGAAAACCCCAGTGATTAGGGACAGAGCTTGCCTCTCTGGAAGCAGAGTTCCACAGAGCTAAAAAATGAAGTAATTCACTGGCAACATGAGCAAGCAAAGGAAGCAAAGTAAGAACAGCAATGCAACTTTAGATTCCTTCTTTGGGGACAAAAAGGATCAAAGCATGGAAAGGGAGGAATACAACACAGTCAGAACTGCCACACCAAAAGCTTCCAAGAAATATGTAAACAGGTCACAATCCATAGAGAAGATTAAGAAGGATTTTGAAAACCAAAAAAAATTGGGAAGAGAAATGAGAATGATGCAAGAAAATCATGAAAAGAGTCAACAACCTGACTGAAGAAAACAACACGTTAAAAAATAGATTAACTCAAATGGCAAAGGAGGCCCAAAAAGCCAATGAGGAGAAGAATGCCTTAAAAAGTTGAATGTGCCAGATGGAGAAAGAACCTCAAAAGTTTTCTGAAGAAAATAATTCCTTCAGAATTAAAGTGGAGCAAATGAAGCAAATGACTTTATGAGAAATCAAGATACTATTAAACAGATCCAAACAAATGAAAAAATAGAAAGCAATGTGAAATATCTCTTTGAAAAAACCACTAACCTAGAAAATAGATCCAGGAGAGACAATTTAAAAATTACTGGATTACCTGAAAGCCATGATCAAAAAAAGAATTAAGAAAGCATCCTTCAAGAAATTCTCAAGGAAAACTGCCCTGATATTTTAGAACCAGAAGGGAAAATAGACCTTGAAAGAATTCACTGATCACCTCTTGAAAAAGACCCCCAAAAGAAAACTCCTAGGAATGTTATCACCAGGTTCCGGAGTCCCCAGATCAAGGAGAAAATATTACATGCCTGAATACTATGGAAACACAATCAGGATAATATAGGATCTAGCAGCTTCTACATTAAGGGACTGAAGGGCCTGGAATATGATATTCCAGAGATCAAGGGAGCTAGGATTAAAACCAAAAATCACCTACCCAGCAAAATTGAGTATAATGTTCCAGGGGAAAATATGGTCAGTCAGTGAGGTGGAGGACTTTAAAACATTCTTGCTGAAAAAATCAGAACTGAAAAGAAAATCTGACACTCAAAAATAAGAAGCATGAGAAGGTAAACATGGAAAAGAAATCGTAAGGAACTTATCAAAGTTGAACTATTTACATGCCAACATGGAAAAATGATAATTGTAACTTAACGAAACTTTTCTCAGTATGAGGATAGGTGAAGCGAATACAAATGTATATATATGAATACATACACATATGTCTATATAGGAGGGTTTATATATGTGTACAAACACATCTGAGTATGTATATATATGAGTACATAGAGGACACAGGATCAATTGAATAGGAAGGGACAATACTCTAAAAGGTGAAATTCTGAGGTGGGGAGAGGATTAGAATGAGAGGAGAAAGGAAGAGACAGAATGGGGTTAATCATCTCATAAAGAAGAGGATAGGGATAATTGTTACAATGGAAGAGAAGAACAGGGAGGCAAAAGGGAAAGGGTCAACCTTACTCTCACTGAATTTGCTTTAGGAAAGGAATGACAAAACTCTAAACTGGGTATCTTGCCACACAGGAGAGTAGGGGGATGGGGACAAGCGGTGGGATGACAGAGGGGAGGGCAGGGTGGGACGGAGGGTTGCTGGAAGTACACACTTCTGTAAAGCGACAGGGAGAGGGTAGAGAATAGAACAAGGGGGGGTGAGATAGGAAGGAGGGACATATAATAAGTCTCTCACAATATGCCACTGTGGAGATCTTCTGTGTAATTACACATGTACAGCCTGTATTTAATTGCTTGTCCTTCCAGTGGGGGTGGGTGATGAGGGAGGAAGGGAAAGAATTTAGAATTTAAAGTTCTATAATCAAATGTTAAAAATATATGTGTGTGTGTGTGTGTGTATATATATATATATTTTATGTATATGTATATATGTGTGTGTATTATTATTATTATTATCATTATTATTAACTACATCCACCTGGGAATTAAGATATACACGCACTGTGGTAGGGAGATCCATCCTGCCCTACCAGAAAGTCAGAGGGGCGAAGGGGAGGATATAGGAGAGAACAGATTGGGGGACGGAGTTATACAGTGGGATCACTGTTTTGGGGTGGTGGGGAGAGGAAAGATGGGGAGAAAATTTGTAACTCAAAATCTCGTGGAAATGAACACCGTAAACAAGAAAATAAATAAATTTATTCATTTTAAAATAAAGGAAAAAAAAGAAAAAGAAACAATAGACACAGAAAAAAAAATGCAAATCAAAACAACCCAGGGGTTTCACTTCAAACTGAGCAAACTAGTCAGTATGACAAAAGATGAGAATACTCAAATTCAGAAGCATGTGGTAAGATAGGTACACTGGTGTATTACTGGTGATCTATGAATCAGTACAACTGTGTTTGATAGAAATTTGAAACTATGCAAATAAAGTAAACAGAAAGTTTATAACCCTTGACCTAGAGACCTTACAATGTGTCAAAATATTTTAGAGAAACCATGCTTCCCAGACTTAAGGCTCAGCAAGCAGGCTGTGACCTGAGCTTGGCATGACAATTCTTTGTGTTCTGGATGATCTCACTCTCTGGCAAAGAGTATCACCTTGACCAAGCACCAGGTATTCACTGCCCCTTATTTCCCAGGGACCTGAGAGCCAGCCATCACATTGCTTGGCTTGCTCACAGATCCTCTTTCTTGTAACAGATAAGTGAACCAAACTGAGTACTATATCTCACTGTGAGCCCAATCAACTTGTAGACTGTTCCCAGAGCACCCAGAAACACCAGCATTGTCTCCACATGAGCGTGCCCTGGGAAAGTGCTACTCAAGATCTAAAAATGATTGTAACATTGTGCAGCTCACCTATATATATAAGCACTGCCTATACCCAAACACGTATTCCTCTTCAGGAAGGGGGGCTTCCTCGCTTGCAAGTCGTTTTCCTCACTCAAATAAATTATACTACTACTCTGGGTCCTGAAACATTTGCTTCTACCCTGCTCTGTTCAGCTCCAGTCATTCCCATATTAGAGACCAGTTCAGTCCAGACTACGTTCAAAATTCTGTTGATAATGCCAAGGAAGCCACTGATAACAAAAAATTCCCCCACATACCAAAATATTTTTGATGATAGCAAAGAATTGGAAACAAATTAGATGCCCATCATTTGGGGACTGGTTAAACAAATTACCTGAATGAAATGGAATATTACATTTTTGTAAGAAATTATAAACACAGAAATATATTGAATAATGTATATCGACTGATGCAAAGAGAAGTAGAATCAATAAAACAATATATACAATAACCACAACATTATAAACAAAAAGAATCCCACATGTACTCAAAAAAAATTAAATGTTGCAAAATTATAAAAAACAAGCGTGACTCCTTTGCAGAACTGGAAGGCCTATAAATGTTGGACATTGCATATATTTTCAGAGTTTTTTCTTTTTATTCAGTTATGATGATTTTTTTCTCCTTTTTTTTTTGTCTTTAAAAAATGTTATTTGTTATGTGGGATGGCTCTCCAGGAGGGGAAAGGAGGAAGGATGCTGGGGAAACTATGGTGATGTGAAAAACAAAAGGCACAAATAAAAACTTATTTTTTTAAATGGCAAAAAAATCCATGCCCTTTTAACCAGCGATCTCACACAGCAAGAAGAAAGATAGGAAAAAACCTATCCCAAATAAATAAAAATGTTCACAGAAACACTAGTAGTAGTAAAGAACTAGAAACAAAGATGACAACCCTATGATACAGGGCTCTGATTAGTGAACATTAACCTTATCTCAAACAGTCTATTAAGCATATATCAACAACAAAATCAAAGGGAAGACCCATATATGTACACAAATACTTATAGCTATATAAGTCATAACAAAGATCTGGAAACTATGGGGATTACTACAAAAAAGGGGAGTGTTTGAACAAATTTTGGCATATAATGTGATGGAATGTTATTTTGCCATAAGAAATGAAAAAAGGAATAAATTGAAAAAGCCTTGGGAAAAGATATAAACTGATGTAGAGAGCAATGAGAACAATTTATATAATAACTGCAACAATGTAAGGAGAAATAACATTGAAAGACATAATTAGGTTGTGAGCTAGGATACTAGTGAAAGTGGGAAGTGAGTTAACCCCTCTGTTGAGTTAAGAAGTTGTGGTACAAGCCTGGAGCAACTTGGGTTAACTTTACATCCACAAGAACTAGTTTGGGATCTTGGGCAAGAATATAAAAATAGTTTTTAGGACTTTGGCAGAAAGCTCCTAAGACCCAAAGGAATCTTCTCTTTACTTTTATCCCTCTTTTTTAAAATTTGTTTTTATCTTCCTGAACTGCAGAAACTACTTTTACAGGGGAATATATGAAAAAATTTTAATTAAATGGATTATCTATGTGAACTATTGGACTCTGCATGATCTACTGCAGAGCTTCTTAAACTTTTTCCACTGGCGACCTCTTCAGTGTTTCTTAAAATGTGGGTCAGAACCCCAACATGGAGTTGTGTTCTACTGCAACAAATGTAAAATCTCTACTGGGATGTGGACACAGACTTAAGTTCTTGGATGTGACCAATGTGTAAATTTATTATTTTACTAGAGTTATTAGTTACAAAGAAGCGCTTGTTTTTGTTCTATTTTTTTTTAATTTGGAGTGATGAAAGATGATGGAGGTGATGGAGAAACTAGAGATATTGATGACAAAAAAATAAAGAGGGACATTGTGGCATTTTTTTAAAAGTGAGAGAAATTATTATTTCTCTTTTATATTAATAATCAATTATTGAATTAAAACCAGGATTTTTCAGAAGCCTAAAGATTGTTCAGTCTCTGAAGGGCATTGTTGATGGATGAGATTACCCAAATACCAAGGGTAAATGCCTTCAATGGGTGGGAGATCCTATCCAATTACAGAGTCTTATAAAAAACTTAATCTAAAGTGAATCCCTGTGCATTGTACTCCACTCAGGGAGGACTGAGCAGAAATGGACCCTCTTTTGTCTATACTGCCCTAGATGGGAGTAGTCTGAATAAGACATAAATCTTAGTCACTCATTAGAATAGGTCTACCTCTCATTATAATATCCATTCTTCTCATTAATTATTAACCAATCAGAGTCAATTGACACCCTCAGGAATAACTACTCTTCCACAGGCATATAAGGGTTGAGCGTGTTCCATGAGGGGTTTGTCTTTTGGTATCTGACAGTACCATTAACCCCTTTTATTAATTATTGCTAACATGATTAATAAAATAAAATTACCCAGAAATTATGTATCTCAAACTTTTTATATGTCACAAAAGAAAACACAGAAGAGAACCAAAGGAGATTCACAAGGGTACACAGAGAAGCAAGATAGCTTTAAAACTGCTGCAAGCTGTTCATTATAAAGATCTATGGTTTCACAAATTCTCTTTTTGGTTCTATGTAAATGAATATATCTATTGTTGATGATGACTGTTCATTTCAAAGTAAAAAATTTTTAAAGAAATAAATGCAAAAATAATGCTAATTAAAATACAATAAATAAAAATATTTATATTTATTAATATTTATATAAATTTAACATTTACATAAATAAAAATGCTAAATAAAAAAAGAACTAAAATGCAAAAGCAATGCTAAGACAAAAAATAAAAATAAATTCATACCTACATCTTTTGAAAAGTCTTAAGAGAAGTTGCAGGAGCTGGCTTTTTACCCTTCACAACAAAACCCACAAAACCACAGAAAAAAGTTACAAAGAATCTCAGTATGGGGTGGCTAGGTGGCAAAGTGAATAGAGCACCAGCCCTGGAGTCAGGAAGACCTGAGTTCAAATACAGCCTCAGACACTTAACATTTACTAGCCATGTAATCTTGGGCAAGTCACTTAACCACGATTGCCCTGCCTTCCCCCCTCCAAAAAAGCAAAAAAAGCAAAAACAGAAAGGATCTCAGTAGCCAGCTAGTCCAAAACATAAATAAAAGGAATCTTTACTATAACATCATCATAAGCCAACAAGCAGTTGTCTAATTTTGTACTTACAGACCTCCAGGGAGGGAAATTCCACCACTTCTCCAGGAAGCCAATTTGGGACAATTCTAGTTAGGAAGTTCTTTTTTTTTCCCTAACATTTTCCTTTGTGAAGAAATGGAATCCCAACCTCAGCACTGCATGTCTTCACAACAAGCCAATCCTAACGCTACCACATAGGAACAAAAAGGGAATGTTTTCACACTAGTCATCACTCTAAGTTATAAAACTAAACAAAACAGATTCATGTAAGTTTCAAGTTTCAGAATAGTTCATTAATTCATTTTTCATTGGTAATTCTCCAAAATAATAGGAGGATAATCATTAATTTGACTAATAGGAGACTTTGGTAGATACTTCTAAAAAAAATTTTTTTTTTTTATGTTAAGCAAGAGGAAGAGCAGAGCCGAGATGGTAGAGTAAAAGGCGGAACCTGCTTCAGCTACTACTCCAGCTACTTCCAATACCTGTAAAAAAAAAATTACTCTAAACAAATGTTAGATCTACAGAACCCACAAAGTGACAAAGAGAAACAAATTTCCCACTAAAGGCAGCCTGGCAGGCCAACAAGAAGGGTCTATCACAACAGGCTAGGAGCCAAGTGCAGTCATGCGTGAGCCATATGGGCGCAGACCCAGAGTGGCCCTGACCAGCACCCCAGACTGGCCAGAGCAGACTTCAGGAGAGTAAATCACAAGCATTTGTGGTGGTTTCCAGACTTTTCAACCCATAAACACCAAAGAGAAAGTAAAAGGTCAGCAGGGAAATGTGTTGGAAGAAGGTGAAGAAAGAACACAGTCCAGCCCCTGCCCCTGGGGCAAGAGGTGGCAGAGACCCAGCATGGTGGCTGTGGTTGCTGCCACACGACTGCCTCCAGAGCTCCTGGCCTACAGATCACAGGGGGACCAACTGACCATTCAGAGGGCAATTGCTCTTGCTTCGACCTGCTTGGATCTGGATGGAAGTCTTAGGTGGTGGTCCTGGGAAGTGTGGCCAGTGTGCCAGAGATTGTGGAGGCTGTAGCAAGGGTGCCCTCCTCATAGCTCTGAAAACAGCTCTGGCAGCAGCTGCACAAACCCCAGCAATTTGGGACACAGCTCTTTCCACTCTGGAAGCAAAGTTCTACCATGGCAAAGAGCTCAAAAAGTAAGTAATTGGCTGGCAAGATGAACAAACAGAGGAAGCACAATCAGACTTTAGAATCCTTTTCAGAGGACAAAGAGGATCAAAACATGGAACCAGAAGAAGACAACAAAGTCAAAATTCCTGCATCAAAAGCTTTCAATAAAAATATGAACTGGCCATAGGCCACTGAAGAGCTAAAGAAAGATTTTGAAAATCATGAAAAGTGGAGGAAAAATTGGGAAGAGAAATGAGAGTGATGCAAGAAAATCATGAAAAACAAGTCAACAGACTGAATGAAGAAAATAATACCTTAAAAAACAGACTAACTCAAACTGCAAAAGACGTCCAAAAAGTCAATGAGGAGAAGAATGCTTTAAAAAGCTGACTGCTCCCATAGAAAAAAAATTTCAAAAACTCACTGAAGAGAATAATTCCTTCAAAATTTGATTAGAATAAATGGAAGCTAATGACTTTATGAGAAAACAAGATACTATAAAACAGATTTAAACAAATTAAAAAACAGGAGTCAATGAGAAATATCTCACTGGAAAAACCACTGACCTGGAAAATATATCCAGGAGAGATCATTTAGAAATTACTGGACTGGCTAAAAGCCATGATCAAAAAAAGAGCCTAGAAATCATCCTTCAAGAAATTTGCAAAGAAAATTGCCCTGATATTTTAGAACCAGAGAGCAAAATAGAAATTGAAAGAATTCACTGATCACCTCTTGAAAAAGATCCCAAAAAGAAAACTCCTAGGAATAGTATAGTCAAATTCCAGAGTTCCCAGGTCAAGGAGAATATATTACAAGCAGAAACATTATGAATATTGTGGAAACACAATCAAGATAACACAAGATCTAGCAGCTTCTACACTAAGGGATGGAAGGGTTTGGAATGATATTCTGGAAGTCAAAAGAGCTAGGACAAAACCAAGAATCACCTACTCAGAAAAACTAAGTATAATGCTACAGGTGAAAATATGGTCATTCAATGAAATAGAGTACTTACAAGCATTCTTGATGAAAAAATCAGAGCTGAACAGAAAATTTGACTTTCAAATACAAGAAGCAAGAGAAACATGAGAAGGTAAACAGGAAAAAGACATCATAAGGAACTTATTAAAGCTGAACTATTTACATTCCTACATGGAAAATTGATAATTGTAATTCATGAGACTTTTCTCAGTATGAAGATAGTTGAAGGGAATATGTATGTGTGTGTGTATATGTTCACATGCATATATACGTATGTATAGGAGGATGTATGTGTGCATAAACATATGTAAGTGTGTGTGTACATGTATACACAGACAGAGGGCACAGGATGAGTTGAATGTGAAGGGACGATAACTAAAAAATAAAATTAAGAGGTGAGAGAGAAATATATTGGGAGAAGGAGAAGGGGAGAGATAGAAATGGGTAAATTATTTCATACAAAAGAGGCAAGAGAAAACTGTTACAATGGAGGGGAAGAGAAGGAAGGTAAAAGGGAATGGGTTAACCTTACTTTCACTGAATTTGGCTTAAGGAGGGAATAACATACATACTCAAATGGGTATCTTACCGTATAAGAAAGTAGAGGGGAAGAGGATGTGAAGTGGGATGATAGAAATGAAGACAGATTCAGGGAGAGAGTAGTTAGAAGCAAACACTTTTGAAAAGGGACAGGGTCAAAGTAGAAAACAGAATAAGTGGGGTGGGGGGACGGGATGGGATGGAGGGAAATACAGTCTTTCACAATATAACTACTATGGAAATGCGTTGAGTAACTATACATGTACAACCTATACTGAATTGTTTATCTTCCCCGTGGAGGTGGGTGAGGAGGGAAGAAGGGAAAGAATCTAGAAATCAAAGTTTTAAAAACAAATGTTTAAAAAAAAATTGGTTTTTTTACATGCAACTGAGAAATAAGATATACAGACACTGAGGTATAGAAATCCATCTTGCCCTATTAGAAAGTTGGGGGAATGGGGGAGGATATAAGAGAGAACAGACTGAGGGAAGGGGCATTCAGTAGGCTGGTTATCTTGAGGTAAGGGGTAGGGGCAAGATGGGGAGAAAATTTGTAACTCAAAATCTTGTGGAAATGAACATTGAAAACTAAAAATAAATAAATAAATTGGGGGGTTGTAGAGGAATGTTAATCAAGAGATATGACTCCACAAGCCATGAATAGTGGCTTAATGTATTACAATTAAAGCAGGTTCCTACTTTATCCCAAGGAGTTAACAGGGCTCCCCAGAATCAAGAAAAGATCCCTTTCATTTTTGACTCTGGTGGAATGAATATGCAAAAGACATACTGTCCTCTTTTCATTATTTCAGGAAAAACTGTTCAAAAGAAATACATTCACTTGCTCAGCAAATGTTCTTTCATATTCTTTTTTTAAAATACAGAAACAGAATAATAACCCCAGTTAAAAAATAAGAAAACAAATAAGGTCCAGTCAAGAAGCAAGAAGAAAGGGAAGTTAAAGGATTACAAGCAACTTCAGAATTAAACTCTCCAATTCTGTAAGTAACTAAATATATTATTCCCTTTCCTATGATTTCATCACTATAATTTGTAGTCTTAGAGAGCTGCCTAAGGCTCATAAAAGTTGTGTCTTTCTCATGGTCACTTAGCCAGGAAGCATCAGAGGTGGGAATCTCAGGTCTTGTCTTCTGGACTCCAAGACCAACACTGCATCCACTACACCACACTGTCTCTCATTTAATCCAATTTTTTTTAACAGACACCTAGTTGTACTGGGGGTGGGGCTAAAAAGGTTCATATATGAGACAGGAATAATAACAACATATTCTTATATTTGTTTAGTCTTTTATCATCTTCTGAAGTATTTTCACATAAGACATAATCAATTTCTACAAGTTGAGACAAAAAAGAGAAAACGCACTTTTACTGCCTTTGAAATAAGTATCCTTTAATAATAATTACTAAAGACATTTCACAGGATCAAGGGCACTTCTACTGGCAAAAAGCACTGCTCTTTATTGCCTTTCTTTGAATTAAAGGCTTTGATAACCAAATGTTTATTATAGAAAAAAGAAGAAAGAATGTGTGAAGGAATCTTACAGTTTCAAATTAACACATATATATGAATGGAAACAGTAATTCAGTAAACATTTTTTTGAGCACTTACTCTACCCCGCACAAGCATTCACTAATCAACGCTTCTTAAGCTGAGAGGAGAGAATGCTTGAAACACCAGTTCTAATTCAAATTCTTTCACCAATTCTGCCTAGGCGGCAGTCACTTCTCTGTGCCCTTCTCTCTTTACAAAAAAAGAATTTCCCAAAAGAATTCAGGTCCTTCAGCACACATTAAGTTTAAACAATTCTTTCCTCCAAGATCATGAAGAATTTTAAGGAAATTAAGTCTATTCTACTCCAAAAAAAGAAGAAAAAGGAGATAAAGGGAACTTCTCTTTGTCTTTTCTACCTGTTTACCTACCTCAAAAGCTAACCAAAAAATCTATTAATGTCTTCAAAAGGGCTTTCAGTCCCTAAGAGAAAAGCAAAAACTGTCTTCAGTTTCTCTTCCCCTTTCTCATGAAAGGCACAGTTATCAGCAAATCCAGGGCAGCTATTTCTTGTGAAATCATGAATTAGGGAAGACACTCATTCCCACTATCCCGGGGACAAGATCTGTCTGAGGATACCTTATTCTGAATCAAAATTGTAAACACAGAAGAGATGTGGTGTTACTCGACTGCCCCCCAGTGGCCCAAGGGCTCCACTCTGCTGGGGAACAAAAATCCACACTTAAAAGGTTGAACTACACCATCTTCCAGGAGCATTCCCTGATTCAGCTACAAGGGACACAATTCAAAAGGGGAAACAGAAGAGAAAAATGCCTTGCTTATACAGACAGAATGTAACAAAGGGATTAAGATTTTTATTAAGAAAGATATCATGTAAAATAAAGAACTGTCACACATAATGATTTGAAGAGGCCTACATGAGTAAAGGCAGTAATGAATAGTTAAGAACTAAACAAGTACTCTTCTTTCTCCAAAAGTTAAGCCTGCAGAAGGTTTACCTGCTTGGGATCTGCAGTGGCAGCCACTGGGGACTCCAGTTCTATAGTCACAGGCCCATCATTCTGGATATGTACTTGCATGTAGGCTCCAAACTTGCCATCTGAAATATCAATTAGGCACATTAGAAAAAAAGGAAGATACCAAAACAATTACCAAAAAACCTCATTTAAGAGGCATAAAAATAACTGTTTGGTTCTGAGCATTAAGCTAAAAAAGAATATCAAAAAGCTACAAAGTATACAGAGGAGGGCAACCAAAATAGTTCAAGTCTGTCATATGAGGCTCTGTTGAAGAATCTGGGTGGAAAAAAATTTTAATTTAATTTAATTTTAAAAAATTTAAAACAAAATAATCTGGCTGGGCATGGTAAGGCTGAAAAACAAAAGACTGAAAAAAGACATGAGAGCTGCTGCTATGAGAGTACGTCAAAGGCTGTCAAGTAGAGGAAGGATACAGCTTGTTCTCTGGGCACGGAAGGCAGAACTGGGAATTACAGGTAAAAGGTACAAAGAGGTCAATTTAAACATGACATGTGGTAAATTTCCTAACAATAAGCACCTTCCAAAAGTAGAATAGCATAACTTAGAAAAGAAGTGGGTTTCGCTCTTTCCCTGTCGCCGCTGAGTCAAGCAGGAGGCTCCCAGGTGTTATCAAGATTTAGCTTCACCCGTGAACCGCTGCCATGGCCCAGGAAGGCATTGCTGCTGGAGGTGTAATGGACATTAACACCGCTCTATAAGAAGTGCTGAAGACCGCACTCATCCATGATGGCCTAGCTCATGGAATCCATGAAGCTGCCAAAGCCTTGGACAAACGCCAAGCCCATCTTTGTGTACTTGCTTCCAACTGTGATGAACCAAAGTATGTAAAGTTGGTTGAGGCCCTATGTGCTGAGCACCAAATCAACCTGATCAAGGTTGATGACAACAAGAAGCCGGATGAATGGGTAAGCCTCTGTAAAATTAACAGAGAGGGAAAGCCTCGTAAAGTGGTTGGCTGCAGTTGCGTTGTTGTTAAAGAATATGGCAAGGAATCTCAGGCCAAAGATGTCATCGAAGAATATTTTAAATGCAAGAAATGAATAAATAAAAGACTTGGTCTGATTTGGAAAAAAAAAAAAGAAGAAGAAGTGGGTTTCCCCCTTCTTAGAAGGCTGCAAGCAGAAACTAACCACAATGTTGTAGAGAGGATTCCTTTCATGAATGAATTAGACTAACTGGGTTGATAAGGACCATTCTAACACCCAGACTCTGATTCTGTGACAAGGTCACTCTGCCTGGGAAGGTACCAGTAACTTAAGTGACCAGAAACAGCTTCAAATAGAAGGTGGCACTTTGGAAGATCTCTGAAGTTAAGGTCCTCTAAGATGAGAAAGGGGAGGGGAGAAAAAAATGCTTCCAGACTGCAGCACGGCCAGAATAAAAATGACAAGAGAGGAGATAGTGTCATAAGAAAGCAACAGCAAGATCGCAAGTTTGCCTGGACCTCAGTTTCCTGTGTTTCCTTCTTAGTACAAGACTGCAAACTAGGGAATGGTGAAAGGTTGTTAGTGACTTAACCATCAAACAAATGGTGATATCTCAATGCCTGAGACAACAATACCTCTCTCTCAGCCTGGGCAACAGGTAACCTATGTCATGGACCAGTTTTAATAAGTTATTACTGCCCGTCAGTCTCATTCCCTCCAATTCACCATTTTATCCAATTCACCCTTTCCTCTTAACGAGCAGAGACAGACTATGAAAAGTAGCAAGCTCTTCACAGACCCAAGTCAGAACCACTACAGTGAATCAAATCTTACCTAAAACACTGAAAAGATCATAGGCACAGGAGTCAAAGGAGACAGGTTCAAGCTGTACTACCGACACTTAATACCTGTGTGACAATTTCCTCATATATAAAATCAGTAAGCTGTATTAAATCGGCTCTGAGGTCCTTCCCTGGTCATTTATGTATTCTATGATCATAGATTCTTAAAACATCTATACCTCTGGCATCTCTTACCAAAAATTAAGTTTCAGCTATTAGTATACAGAATAAACTCCGTTCACACTTGGATGGGTTTACACTAGGGATTTTTTAATAAAGGTAACTTTATGACTCTTTAGTTTTAAACAGTTGTTCAGATAAATACAAGAGCTTCATTTTCATCCATGTCAGACTGACTGGGAAGGCATCAGCTGGAAAGGAAATCATGTATTTAACTGCCAGCTAAGAATAGGACTATAATTAGTAACAAATTTCAAACACTGTTCTTTTCTGGGGAACAAAATACAGGTGTAAAGCTATTATTTCCAACCTTGTCTATTTCTAGTATTCAAAATAACATGGCATGTTTTCTTATCCTGCTTTTTTTCCAACTAAGAATAGAAATAGTAAAAGTTTACACCTTGTGCTTTAAAATACCTCAGAAGGTCTTGAAGTGCTGCTTCCAAAACGATCAAAGCATAGAACACACTATAAAAATTTTATGTGTGAAAGATTGCCATAAAATGTCCTTAGATCCTGGAGAGCAGTGGTCTAGAAACCAATGACCATATACCCAATCAGGAAAAAAAAAAGTATGCATATAAGCATATTTGCTTACTTATAAATTACACGAAATGGTATGGAACTTATATATATTATAAAACTTATACAGAAGAACTTAGGAAAGAACATTGTAAAAATGAAATAAAACTTGATCCTAAAGTCAATAGGGAGCTAATAGAATTTAATGAGTGAAAGACTGACATGGTCAGACCTGAATTTTAGGAAAAATCATTTTGGCAGTTGTGCGGAGCTAAAATTGGAAAAAAGGAAAGATGTAACAAAGAGAATAATTATTAATTTTTAATTCTTGTTATACTGCACTTGACAATACAAACAAATATAAATATTTCCAAATACGAAGGGAAAAAAACCATATAAAGCCACAAAATGCCCTTTAGGTAGAGGTTTGTTTGTTTCTTTTCTTATTTTAGTTTTCAACATTCATTTCCACAAGATTTTGAGCTACAATTTTTTCTTCCTGTCTTCCCCCTACCCAATCCCAAAATAGCAAGCCTACTGAATACCCCTTCCCCCAACCTGTTCTCTCTTATATCCTCTTATTTCCCAGTTGCATATAAAAAATTTTTTTAACATTTGTTTTTAAAACTTTGAGTTCCAGATTTTTTTCCTACTTCCCTCCATTGGGAAGAAAAGCAATTCAATATATGTTGTACAAGTATAGTTACCCAAATCATTTCCATAGTTGTTATATCATGAAAGATTAACTATATTTCCCTCCATCCCATCCCGCCCCCAACTTATTCTATTTTCTACTTTGACCCTGTCTCTTTTCAAAAGTGTTTGCTTCTAACTACCCTCTCCCCGAATCTGCCCTCCCTTCTATTATCCTCCCTCTTATCCCCTTCCCCTCTACTTTCCTATAGGGTAAGATACCCATTTGAGTATTATGTTATTCCCTCCTTAAGCCAAATTCAATCAAAGTAAGGTTAACTCATTCCCTTTCACCTTCCTGCTCTTCCCCTCCATTGTAACAGTTTTCTCTTGCCTCTTTTATATGAAATAATTTACCCAATTTTATCTCTCCCCTTCTCCTTCTCCCAATATATTCCTCTCTCACTTCTTAATTTTATTTTTTAGTTATCATCCCTTCACATTCAACTCATCCTGTGCCCTCTATCAATGTATATATGTACACATATATACATACACACATATATATTTATGCACATATATACCCTCCTATACATACATATATGTATGTAAACACACACACACACACATATATTCCCTTCAACTATCCTCATACTGAGAAAAGTCTCATGAGTTAGAATTATCGATTTTCCATGTAGGAATGTAAATAGTTCAACTTTAATAACTTCCTTATGATGTCTTTTTCCTATTTACCTTCTCATGCTTCTCTTGTTTCTTGTATTTGAACGTCAAATTTTCTGTTCAGATTTCATTTTTTCATCAAGAATGCTTGAAAATCCTCTATTTCATTGAATGACCATATTTTCCCCTGGAGCATTATACTCAGTTTTGCTGGATAGATGATTCTTGTTTTTAGTCCTAGCTCATTTGACTTCCAGAATATCATGTTCCAAGCCCTTCCATCCCTCAGTGTAGAAGCTGCTAGGTCTTCTGTTATCCTCATTATGTTTCCACAATACTCAAATTGTTTCTTCCTTACTGTCTGCAGTATTTTCTCCTTGACCTGGGAACTCTGGAATTTGGCTATAATATTGTAATAGCAATAAAATTTGAAGATCCCTTTGTATTGTTAAGCTGACAGGTACTTAGCACCTAGTTTCAAATTAAGCCTCTGTTAAAGACACAGAAGCTATGAACCTCTGTTGCTGATGTAACAGGAAGGGGCTGAACAGGGAGCAGCAATTCTGTATATAAGGGAAAAAAACCCAGCAGGGAAAGTCAGAACTTCTTGGGATGAGTACCTGAAGGCTGTGCTGCTGCTGCTGGACTGGAACTTTCATAGAGAAAGTGATTTTGATTTTGAGAATGGCAGAAAATGATTTTGATTTTGAGAACAGGAGAAAGTGATTTTGATTTTGAAAACAAAGCTGCTGAAGACTTCTGGGGCCAATGGGAGCTGAGGGTGAGGCAGAACTGCTAAGGCTGCTGAGGATTCCCAAGGACCAGCTGGAGCTGCTGAGGACTTCCAAGGGCAAGCTGGAGCTTCTGAAGACTGAGCAAGCATGACTGTGGTGCTGGTATTTTGTACAAATGTTGTTGTGGCTTTGTTAACGTGTATGAATGTCACTGTGGCCACATTAAGTCTTCCCAATAACAGAGATTGTGAAGGATTTGAGACGGACTATGAGCTTCAATGTGGAGTGGGAACTGCACGGAGAGCTGGACAAGGAGCTGGGAGTTATCTGCCTTCAAATTCAGGTAGCAGTTGGTTAGATTCAGGTGGGAACTGGGACCATGGAAGAGGAATCATGGAAGCTGAAAGCCTGCCATTAGTCAAGATAAAAAGATTTCTCCATGGGTACTGAGTAGTGATGAAATTGTGATTTACTTGTGACCATGGGGTGGATGGCCTGTGTATTACCCAATATCCCTTAAGAGGGTACTGAGTAGTGACTGATGACTGAATAGTGACTGATTTATAACTTAGCATGCCCCATGGGTAGAAGACTTTGACCTTTTGTACTTTATGACTGAATGACTGAGTTACTAAGTGATTGATTAACTAAATGATTGTAATTTGCTCAAAACTATGTGACCACTTTGGTGAAAACTATGTGGCCATTTTAGTGATAAGTTGTTGAATTATTATGTCATTGTGAATGTTGTATTTTGATTTTCTGTGATAAGTTGTAATATTGTGAATGCTGTGCCTCGATTTTCTGTGAAAGCTTTGCTCTATTTTGTTACTGAATAGAGAGTTCACTATATTATGTAATCAGAACCCTGAAAGCTGTTCACAGCAGCCGTCCTCTGGAAAGCTGTTTGTGCATGGCTTTATAAATATTCCTAAGGGTTTTCTTTTGGGGATCTTTTTCAAGAGGTAATCAGTAAATTCTTTCAATTTCTATTTTGCCCTCATTTTCTAGAATATCAGGGTAATTTTGCTTGATAATTTCTTGAAAGATGGTGTTTAGGTTCTTTTTTTTTTAATCATAGCTCTCAGGTAGTTCAATAATTTTTAAATTATTTCTCCTGGATCTATTTTCCAGGTCAATGGTCTTTCCAATGAGATATCTCACACTGTCTTCAATTTTTTCATTTGTTTGGATCTGTTTTATAGTATCTAGATTTCTCAAAGTCATTAGCTTCCAGTTACTCCAATCTAATTTTGAAGGAGTTATTCTCTTCAGTAAGTTTTTGAAATTCCTTTTTCCATCTGGAATATTCAGCTTTTTAAGGCATTCTTCTCCTTATTGGCTTTTTGGGCCTCTTTTGCCATTTGAGTTAGTCTATTTTTTAAGGTGTTATTTTTCTCAGTGTGTTTTTGGGTCTCCTTTAGCAGGCTGTTGCCTTGCTTTTCACAACTTTCTTGTATCATTCTCATTTCTCTTCCCAATTTTTCATCCACTTCTTACTTGATTTTCAAAATCCTTCTTGACCTCCTCCATGGCCTGCAATCAGTTCTTGTTTTCCTTACAGGCTTTTGATGCAGGAGTTCTGACTTCACTGTCTTCCTCCTGCTCCATGCCTTGATCCTTTTTGTCCCCAAAAAAGGAATTTATGGTTTGATTATGTTTCCTGGGCTTGCTCATCTTGCCAGTCAATTCCTTGACTTTTGAGCTTTTTGCCACAGTAGAACTCTGCTTCCAGAATGGAGAGAGCTTTGTCTCAAATTGCAGGGGTTTTTGCAGCTGCTGGAGCTATTAGTTGGGTGCCCTCTCTACAGACACCACAAGCTCTATCTCACTGGTCAGACACCCCAGGACCATCACCCAAGACTGCAATCCAGATCTAAGCAGGTTAAAGCAAAAATGATTACCCTCTGAACGGTAGCTTGATTCCCCTGTAATCTGCAAGCCAGGAGCTTCTGAGGTAGCCATGCAGCAGCGGCTGCATGGCTGCCATGCGTCTGCTGCTTCTCACTCCAGGGGCAGGGGCCGGCCCACATTCTTGGTCCCCTGGTTTCAACAGAGTTCCACACTGACCTGTTACTTTGTCTTTGGCATTTATGGGTTGAGAAGTCTGGAAACCACCACAGTTGCTGATGTTTCATTCTCCTGAAGTCTGCTTCAGCTAGTATGCACCGCTGGTCAGAGCCACCCCAGGGTCCAGAACTGAGTGCCTCACACAGGATTGCACTTGGCTCCCAACTCAGTGCAACAGACCCTTTCTGACCACCTTCAGGCTTCCTTCAGCAGGAGATTTGTTTCTCTTTGTCACTTTGTGAGTTCTGTAACTCTAAAGTTTGTTTATAGTCATTTTTTACATGTATTGGAAGTGACTGGAGCAAGAGCTCACACCAAGTTGGTGCTTCTACTCTGCCATCTTGGCTCCACCTCTGGTTTGTCTGTTTTTTTATTTTTTAAGTACATAACAAACAACATAAAATCACAGATTTTGAAATTAAAAGGAATCTAAGTGCCCATCTCAGTCTATCGCATTCCTAAAAGAAATCCACTCTCTAACATATCTGCAAATTCAATTCAATAATTCAATAAACATTTATTAAGCATTTATTATGGACCAGGACCTGTGCTAAACACTGGGCATACAAATAAGAAAGACAATCTCTGCCCTCAAGGAGCTTACAATCTAATGGGGAAAGACAGTAGACAAATGGAAGCTATAAAGAGTGTAGGGTGACCCAGAAACTCTATTTTACTCTGCGGAGCTGAAACCAGCAGAGTTGCAGAAGGAAAGTGGTATGAGATGAAAGTGGTCATCGCACTTCTATGTGGAAGACCATCAAGGAGGGGAAATCTACAACTTTTTTTTTAATTTTAAATTTTATTTCAGTGTAACTCAGAACATAAAACAACTACTCTGCCACTTATCTTAACTTTTGTCTTGCCACTGGACTTTGATGATTCTGGAAGACAGTGAAGCTGACATCTTTGCACAATTCTGCCTCATTTAAATCCAGTTCACCAATGAGTCAAGACAACTACTCTATACTCTGTACCTGCATGAAGTATAAATGTGGCAAGAGTTTAAGAGAGGAAAGATCCTTGGCCTTCTGAAAGCTTCTAGCTTCAAAAGAAGCCACATTCATTTCTAGGTTCTCTTCTGAAAGAAGTCCCTAATCACCTACCCAGCAAAAGTGCCAGGGGAAAATATGGTCATTCAGTGAGGTGGAGGACTTTCAAACATTCTTGCTGAAAACCAGAACTGAAAAGAAAATTTGACACTCAAAAATAATAAGTATGAGAAGGTAAACATGGAAAAGAAATCAAAAGGAACTTATCAAAATTGAACTATTTAGGGGGCAGCTAGGTGGCACAGTGAGTAGAGCACCGGCCCTGGAATCAGGAGGACCTGAGTTCAAATCCGGCCTCAGACACTTAACACAAAAACCAGCCGTGTGACCTTGGGCAAGTCGCTTAACCCCAATTGCCCTCCAAAAAAAAGCAAAAAAAAAAATTGAACTATTTACATGCCAACATGAAAAAATGATAATTGCAACTTATGAAACTTTTCTCAGATGAGGATAGGTGAAGGGAATACAAATGTATATATATATATGAATACATAACACATATGTCTATATAGGAGGGTTTATATATGCGTACAAACACATATTTGAGTATGTGTATATATGAGTACATAAAGGCCCAGGATCAATTGAATAGGAAGGGACAATACTCTAAAAGGTGAAATTCTGAGGTGGGAGAGGATTAGAATGAGAGGAGAAAGGAAGAGACAGAATGGGGTTAATCATATAGAAGAGGCAAGGGATAATTGTTACAATGGAGGGGAAGAACAGGAAGGCAAAAAGGAAAGGGTCAACCTTACTCTCGCTGAATTTGGTTTAGGGAAGGAATGACATAAACTTTAAACTGGGCATCTTGCCACACAGGAGAATAGGGGGGATGGGGATGAGAGGTGTAAAGACAGGGTAAAGAAGAGAACAAGGGAGAGGGGTGGAATAGGAAGGAGGGACATATAATCAGTCTCTTACAATATGCCCACTGTGGAGATGTTCTGCATAATTACACATGTACAGCCTGTATTAAACCGCTTGTCCTTCCAGTGGGTGTGGGTGACGAGGGAGGAAGAGAAAGAATCTAGAATTTAAAGTTCTATAATCAAATGTTAAAAATATATATGTATATATTATTATTATTACTATTACTATTATTATTATTATTAACTACATCTACCTGAGAATTAAGATATACAGGTGCTGTGGTAGGGAGATCCATCCTGTCCTACCAAAAAGTCAGAGGGGCGAGGGGGAGGACATAGGAGAGAGCAGATTGGGGGAGGGAAATATACAGTGGAATGGTTGTTTTGAGGTAGGGGAAAGATGGGGAGAAAATTTTTAACTCAAAATCTCGTGGAAATGAATGATGTAAACAAGAAAATAAATAAATTTATTTATTTTAAAAAAAAGGTCCCTAGAGGGAGAGAAAAACTCTGGGAAAAAGACACCATGTAAAAAAGTCAGCCAGCAACATGTATGAATGTTGCTTTGGATATGTTAAGCTTTGTCTTCCCAGAAACAGAAACAGCAAAGGACCTGAGGTGGATTGGACACTGTGAGCTTCAATCTGGAATGAGAACTAAATGAGGAGCTGAGAGCTGCCTGCCTGTGAATTCGGGTAATGGTTGGGTAAATTCAGAAGCTGGGACCATGAAAGAGGAACCATGGAATCTGGGAGCCAGCCTTGAGTCAAGATGAAAACATCTCTCCTTGGATACTTAGTGCCAACTGATAAGATCATGATTTACTATTCCCTAGAGGTGGGAGAACTTTGTACTTTGTACCTTGTACCCCTTAAGGATGACTGAGTTAAGAATGATTGGAAGCTAGTCTCCAATCAAGAAGAAAGAAGACTTTCTGACTGACAAGATTAAGGACATGTGACCTAGGGGTGGGAGACCTTTGTATTTTGTATCCCTTAGAAGGACTGCTCCTTAAGGATGACTGAGTTAAGGACTTACTGAATGATATCTTTTGTTTAAAACTATGTGGCCACTTTAGTGATAAGTTGTTATATCATTGTGAATGCTGTACTTTGGTTTCTGTGAATGTTTTGCTTTCTTTTACTGCTGAATAGAGAGTTCACTATACTATGTGATCAAAACCTTAGAGATACTCACAGCAACAGCCCTCTAGAGAGCTGCATGTGCTTGGCTTTATACCAATTAATAAGCATTCATTTTCTCTCCCACCCATCTTCCCTCCAATTGAAAAAAAATCCTTGTAACAAATATGCATAGAGAGAGCAAAACAAATTCCCACATTCATTGGCCATATCCAAAAATGTATGTCTTATTCTGCATCACTTCTGTGTCAAGACTGGATTAGCATGCTGAAGCATGCTGGTCCTCTGGAATTATCACTGGTCACTATATTTATCAGAGTTATTAAGTCTTTCAAAGTTGTTTGTATTTTACAACATTGTTGTTATAGTGTAAGTTGTTCTCCTGGGTACTCACTACCTCTTGAGACTGCCCATTCCACTTCTGGACAGCTCTAATTGTTAGGAAGTTTCTGTCTTGATATCAAGCCTAAATTAGCCTCTTTACAACTTCTACTTATTGCTTCCAGTTCTGCCTTTTGGAGACAAAGAGAAATGAGTCTAATTTCTTCCTCCATATGACAGCCCTTCAAGTACTTGAAGACAATTATCACATCTCCAAAGTCTTCACTTCTTCAGACTAAACATACCCAGTTCTATCAACCTAATATGGCATTGAACCAAGATCCTCCATCCTTCTGGTTGCCCTCTGGACACTCCCCAGTATATCAATGTCTTTCTTAAATCATGGTGCCCAGAATCATGAACACGGATGAAGTCTGGCAGGGCAGACAGAGCACAGTGACATTATTGCTCCCAATTCCTAGAAGGATGTTCCTTTCAATGCAGCCCAAGATCTAGTTTTTTTGACTGTCAAATCACACTGCTGACTCATACTAAGCTTATAGTACACTCAAACACCCAGATCTTTCTCAAACTACTGTCTAAGAATGCCTCTTTAATTTTATAGCTGTAAAGCTGATATTTTTAGCCAAGTGCAAGATTTTAGATTTATACTGTTAAATGTTACTTTATTAGGTTAAGCCCTATGCTCCACCCTGTCAAGATCCTTTTAGATCCTGACTTTGTCATCTAGCGTATTCTCTCTCCCAGGTTTGTGTCATTTGCAGATTTGATAAGTATGTCATCCATGCCTTTATCAAAATCCCTGATAAAAATGTTAAACAGCAAAGACCAGGCACAGATCTCTGAAATTCTCCACTAGAGACCTCCACTATAGACATCAAACCATGGGTTCAGCTATCCCCCCAGCCTAGAATCCATTTGATAATATTTGAGATACTTTATCAAACCTTTTGCTAAAATATAGGTAAACTATATAAACACCATTTTTCCTTAAGTAATAAGAAGAGCTAACATTTATATAGTGCTTACTATGATCCAGACACAATGCTAAATTCTTTACAAATATTCTCATTTGATCCTCACAATGATCCTGGAGGGAGATATCATTATTATTATTATTATTATTATTATTATTATCCCCATTTTAAAGATGAGAAAATTGAGGCAAAAAGAGTGTGTGACTTGCCCAGGGTCAAACAGCTAGTAAGCATCTGAGGACAAATTTGAACTCAGATCTTCCTGACCTTGTAATCTCTACCCACTATACCACCAAGCTACCTTTTTTCTAATTTCATAATGCCTGGAGGGAAGAGATGGGGGAGGAAGAAGGTTAGTCTGGCAAGACCTGCTCTTATGAAGCCATACTAACTCTTTGTAATTACTGCTTCCCTTTCCAAATGTTCACCACCCACCTTTAATCATCTGCTCTAAAATTTTCCTAGAAATCAATCAAAACAAGTTCACCAGTCATAGTTTGCAGAATCTTCTATTCCCTTTTTGGAAAATTGGGATAAGATTGGCTCTTCTCCAATTTTATGGCTTCTATACTATTTTGCACAATCTTTAAAATCTCACTGACAATGACTCTGCAATCACCTCTGACCGTTCTTTCAGGTCCTGAAGATGTGGGTCACCTGGGTCAGATGACTTGAATTCATCAAGGGCAGCAGAGTATTCTCTTACTGTACCATTATTTATATCACATATCAGCTGTTAGTCATTTTTTCTCTGTCATTTCCCATGTAAAGGTCATTTCCAGAAAAAAACTAGAAACAAACATAAAACAATGAAGCAACTCTTTCTTCTCTCTGTTTTCAATTATCATCATCCCACCCACTCCAAGGAAATGTCCTGCTTCTTAGACACTTCTTTTCCCAATAAAGCATTTAAAATTTTTTTTTCTTTCTGGAGGGGAATTGGGGGTAAGTGACTTGCCCAAGGTCACATGGCACGTGTGTGTGTGTGTGTGTGTGTGTGTGTGTGTGTGTGTTAAGTGTCTGAGGTCACATTTGAACTCAGGTCCTCCTGACTCCAGGGCCAGTGCTCTATTCACTGTGCCACCTAGCCGCCCCCTAAAAAATATTTTTGTTGCTGGGTGTAGCTTCCCTCATCAGACTCAGCTCATTTTGAGCTTTAGAAAACCTAATATTATTTTTATTGAACTATGTCCCTTATGTTGATTGTTAC
>CM053595.1:195831977-195876718 GCA_028646575.1 Pseudocheirus occidentalis | reverse complement strand
TTTAAGAATGAATTAACTTGGGGTAGCTAGGTGGCCCAGTGAGTAGAGCATTGGCCCTGGAGTCAGGAGGATCTTGAGTTCAAATCCGATCTGAGACATTTGACACACTACGTTGGGCAAATCACTTAACCTCAATTGCCCTCCAAAAAGCAACAACCACAACAACCACAACAACAAAAAAGACTGAATTAACTGAAAGTGAATGCATCTGAAAAAATTACCTTGTGCTGCTTAGAGGCAGCCAAGTCACACAATGGATGAGGTACTGACCATGGAGAAAGGAAGTCTCAAGTTCAAATCTAAACTGAAAACATTTACTATGTGACTCTGGGTAAGTCACTTAAACTCTATTTGATTCTGTCTCCTTATCTGTAAAATGGTGATAATAATAGCATAATATACCAGGGTTGTTGTGAGGTTTAAATGAGAAAACAATTGTAGAGCACTTGGCACTGTGCCTGGTACAGTGGCACTAATAGTACACATTAATAATTGATTGTTCCCTTCCCTTCACAATGTTAATTTCCTTATAAATCTTTCACTGAGGGGCAGCTAGGTGGGGCAGTAAGTAGAGTACTGGCCCTGGAGTCAGGAGGACCTGAGTTCAAATCCAGCCTCAGACACTTGACACTTACTAGCCATGTGACCTTGGGCAAGTCACTTAACCCCAATTGCCCAGCCTTCCCCCCTCCAAAAAAAAAATCTTTCATTGACAAGCATACCATTTGAGTAGTCTATAAAGGAGAATTAAAATAAGAACATCAGAATGCCACCAACCCACCCTTCTCCTTCCCCAAACTACTGAAATACTGGAGGATCCTAAGTAATATGGTACTTAGTCTCTTATTTGAAGGCTTTATGATCTAATTCAGAATATACTTACCACATAGCCTAGCCACTGTTACTTTAATTGGAAGAGAAGAAAGACATAGAGAGGTTCTTACATTAAGCATTAAACAACCTATTAAGCTGTATATAATTGCCCCATAAAAGAAACTTACAGTTATAATAAACACATTTTCAAGACACTAAGCTCAACAAAATTCTACTTCAACATTTACCAAGAATAAGTTCAGAGGCATATCTTTTAAAGAAATGTAAATTTAGTTGTCTCAAGGAAAGTATTTATTGTACATCATTACAGTAAAATTAGACATTTACATTATATATGTTTGCATATTTTTAAACAAACTCAGATTTTAAGCCAATTCTTAAGTCACTTCAAATTTAATTGACAATTAAGTCAATTCAAATTTATACACCATGTCAAAATCCTGATTTGAGCATTAGAAATTAGTTATTCTGATGGACCAGGACCATTACTCCATGATTTCCAGTAGTTGTAGAGCCTAGTAGTATATGGTACAAAATTTTCTTTATATGTCACAATTGTTTCCACATAAAATCCTCTTCTGGGTTCCGGCTTCTTAGCAGAGTCTTTGTCTTTCAGTGCCTCTTCTTTGGCTAAGTCTTCATCTTTAAGTGCCGCTTCTTTGGCTAAGAAAAGAATTACAATTTGTCATTACAAGTACATTAACTGGGGCGGCTAGGTGGTGCAGTGAATAGAGCACCAGCCCTGGAGTCAGGAGGACCTGAGTTCAAATCTGGCCTCAGACACTTACACAAAAACTAGCTGTGTGACCTTGGGCAAGTCACTTAACCTCAACTGCCCTCCAAAAAAAGAAAAAAAACAAGTACATTAACTGAGACTGTAAAAAGAGACTGTAGACTATTTTATTAAAAAATAACACCAATATTACATATCTATTGTCGCTACATGCAACACTTGATAAGTATGGGAAAGACTGGTGAACACTTCTGAAAGCTAAAAATTTTTTTCCCAAACCTAATACTTCAAGACTATATTGGTTAATCAGGGTCCTTACAGAAATTGCTTATGAATTAGATGGCACCAACCTTTAACACTTTTTACTACACTTACTGAGAGATGGGGTGTGCTAATTTGGGTTAGGCTTAAGGAGCAAATTTAAAGGTAGTAGTTTCCAGCCTCTACCAGACTTTGTGTACATAAACTTAAAAAAATACATATTACTGCTATCTTTTGTTTTTATACAATCAAAATTTCCTTTTCTTCTCCCCTACCCTCCCTCCTAGAGAGTTATCCTATACAACAAAGATATTTTTTCCCCAAAAAAAAGAGAAAAAAAAATCAATAAAAGTGATCCAACACAAAAAAAATAAAAAAAATAAAAATAAAAATAAAATAAATTTTAAAATCGGACACTATATGTAAATACAATAGTACGCATAAACACATACACTCTTAGAGAATTAATCTGGGTTCATTGTACAATAAATAGATTTAACATTGGAAAGCGCCTAAAAAGTCATCTACACTATACACTGTAGTCCAATACAGTATTTGCAGATCAGAAAACTAAGGCCCTGACAACTTAATTCTATTTTTAAAAACAAAAGTTTTCAAGTGTTTTTCAGTCTTTTTTTCCTAAGGACACTAGCCCCTTCCCCACAAAAATTGGTAGCAAATTCAGGGAATTAATTTTTGCCTTGTGTCAACTCTTTTTTTGCCCATTCTCATAACTAACCATAACTATACACCTTTCTCAGAGGAATCCTGTTTTTACTTCGTAATACTAAGATTACTGGTCCTTTGGGCATGGGTTTTTTTTTCCTCCTAGTTCTTTTAGTTAACTGCCCAATTTGCAGATCTGTCCTTTTTTTTTTTCTTTGTTTTAATGTTTAGAGATATAAAAATTCCTCTGAGGATTACTGTGGTTACATCTCAGAATTTTTGATACGTCGTCTCATTGCTGTCCTCATCTTTAATAATCTACTGTTTCTCCAGTTTGTGATTTGACTCAACCATTCTTAGGGATGAAATTATTTCTCCAGCCGTGTCTGAAGCAGGTGTGTGATGGGAAATTACTACTACTACTGAAGCTGCTACTGCTGCTACCAACACTAACACTAAGCGAACGTTTATATGGCGCTTTGCTAAGCTTTACAATCACTAACTCATTTGGTCCTCATCACAAGCCCAGTTTACAGATGAGGAAACTGATGGAAACAAAGGTTAAGTGATTTGTCCAGGATCACACAGCTGGACTGGAACTCGGGTTTTCCTAACTCCAAGCTCAGGCCTCCATCCATTTCGCCTCCGAACCTGGAAGCGCAGGACCTGGTCCACAGCATCACTCAGAGGCTGCCCCACCAGGTGGTGCCTCGGAGCCCAGCAGAGGGGAGAAACGAGGGCAGCGCGTTACAGGCATTAGCAGCTGTGACCCCCGCAGGAGGGAAACTCCTTTCCTGTCCTCCACCCCTCCCTTTACAAATGAGGAAACTGAGGCTAGGAGAGGTGCAAGGCTGCACCGCTGATCGGCGTCGGAGGCAGGATTTTAACCCAGGTTTTCCGGACTCCAAGGCCAGCCCTCGGTCCCTTCCTCCCAGTAGGGCCACCAGGGGGAACACTCAGTTAAGTACCTAACGTTTGCTTTTTCTTCCAGGTTGAGAGGCAAATGGAGCCCACCGTGGTCCAAGCCCCGATGAGATAGACTAAAGACATCCGTCGGTACCAGATGGAGGACGCGAGCTCCCGCATAACGCCACCCCAACGGGGAAGCTTCCCCAAGGCCGGCTTCGGAAAACCACCAAGCACCCTGGGGCCTAGCCTGCGAGACTACCACGACGCAAGCGCGGCGGCGTCGATCCTTCCTGATTGGCGGAGTTCCCGGCCAATGAACGCCTTCAGGATGCTTGAAATTCCGTTGCATCTTGGGAAATGTAGTCACCTAACAAATACGTAACACCAAAAGCCATTTCCCTATAGAATGACTTTTCTTGTTCAGTTGTACTACTTATTGTGACCCCATTTGGGATTTTCTTGGAAAAGATACTGGAGTGGTTTGACATTTCCTTCTCCAATTAATTTTACAGATGAACTGGGGGCAGAGTTAAGTGACTTGCCCAGGGTCACACCGTTGGTGTCAGAGGAGAGATTTAAAGTCCAGAAGACAAGTTTTCTCGATGCCTATCTGTCTCTGCAGTCTAGCCAGACTTGTGGAAAGAAAAGTGGAATGAAATCCAAGGAGAACTGCAGCAAGTAAGAGCAGAATGATTTACAAGGTAGGAGTGCAGATCGGGTTTGGGAGATGTTCTACTCAGCTTCAGAGGAATGGTTTGGTAGTTAAGACAAAATACACAGAACTGTTGTCTGCATTCAGCAGTGGTACCAGCAGTGCCATTTTGACATTAAAGTCACCCCCCTCTCACATGAAACCAGGAATGATTGCATTAAGGCAGGATCTTAGAGAGAGAGAGAAATAACTTCTGTTACAAATATGGTCAAACAGAATATTTCCATATTAACCACATTTTTTAAAAAGGCTCAATCTGCACTTGAGTCAATCACCTATCAAAAGGTAGGCAGCATGTTTCATCATGAATCCTCTGGAATTATGGTTTGTCATTGTATTAATCAAAGATCAAGGATGTCTTTACAATATCATTATTCTATAAATTGTTCCCTTTGAATCAGTTCATATACATTTTCCCAGGTTTTTCATTGTGATTGCTTGAAAATAAAAGCTGTCATTTATTAGGAAGGGTTTTCAACTTTAAAACAAACTTTACATCCATTCTCTCATTTGATATTCACAATGACTCTGAGATAGGTAGTGCAAATATCTTCAATTGAACAAGGATGAAACTGAAGCATAGAAAGGCTAGCAAATAGCAGAGCTGGAATTCAAATTCATCTTGTCTTCAAACCCAAATCCCTTCCACATCTCAACTTTCCCCATCTTAATAAATCTTGGATTGGCATAAGAAATTAAATGGGAATTTTTCAGAAGCCCCAGATGACACAAAGTCTATGAACAAATACTTTACCCAAATTTTACAGTGAGTAAATACCCACAAAAGAAAAAATTCAGACTTCTCTGATATGAAGGGTCAAAAAATTTTAGTTTTTCCAGGTCATGGCAGTACTGTTACCCTAACCCCTGAGATGTGGATGGGATAACTGTACTCTCAAAGAGTTGTGTCAAAGCCAAACAGAAATGGACCATATGGTTTAAGCACAAGGATCATAGTGGATATTGACTTAAAAACCACAAAGTAACATTATTTATATTCTGACATTTGCTTTATGAAATATTTTCCAATTTCATTTTAATCTAATTCTTGCCAAAATGGGGAGGTGGACCATACACCTGAGCCTGTGTGTGAGGGCAAAACACTTGCCCTTATTCAATGAAAAGTATTAAGTCTTTAACTAAAGCATTTATTGCTATGTGTCAAACACTGTGCTAAGTGCTGGTGTTACAAACAGAAAAGTAAAATAATCTCTGTTCTTGTGTTCTGAAGGAGTTCACTAATGAGGTAAGTCAATTCAAATAGCAGTTTCAGCTACAGATTAGATGAAAAGGTCCTGAGGTCTAACCAGATGAAATGTAGTTGTTTATTCCCCAACACATCCAACTGTTGAATAGCAATATCCTTAACCAATAACTACTGGGGAGAAAGTAGTAGTGGGTCCTAGAGTCTGTTGAGTAAGACTCTGAGAGACTTCTGGCGGGAGGAGTAGAGGGGAAGAGATAGCTGTAGCTTGCTTTCAACCAGGTGAGGATAGAGTAGGAACCTGGGCAATGAGGGCTGGGGTGTAGGAGGAAAAGTTCTTTTGTCTTAAGGCTTTGATGTACACACACATACCACACACACACATACATAAGATATGCTTAGAAGGCAGGTTTTCTACTATATTAAACCAGATATGCTAAGAAGGCAGGTTTGCTATTAGCTTAATTTTGTCTCTATGCCTTCCCTCTACCCAGTCATCTTTTTGGCCCTGGAACTTAAGAATCCTTGGCAGTTATGGAGCAAGTAGGCCCTAAATGGATAAATATGTAGGTGTGGAACAAAGAATCTCCTCCTGCCAGGACATGACTGATCTTGCTGACAAGACCCAAAAGAGAACAAGGCAGGTCTTTCCTTGGGGAGAAAATCCAGGAAGCCTCCCTCCCCATTCCACCCCCAAGGCAACTGGAGTTAAGTAACTTGCCCAGGGTCATATGCTAGTCTGAGGCCAGATCTGAACTCAGGTCTTCCTGACTCCAGGCCTGACACTCTATCTACTGTGCCACCTACCTAGTTTTTTGCTTCGTTTTTTTGAGAAAGTTAGTAGTTATGATGGCATTATTACTACTTTAAAATTATTTGGCAGTCGATGTCAAAAAATGAAAAATACTTTTATCTGATGGCACATGACCATGATGCTCACTGCAGTCTTACATCCCGTATTCAAGGACACTGGTTTCCTGGCTGTACCTCAACCAAGATGCTCTTATCTCCTGATTCTGGGCACCTTCCCTGGGTGTCTCCCACACCTGGATCTCTTTCTCTTCTCATCTCTGCCTCCCTATTTCTTCAAGTCTTACCTTATGGTACTATCCTCCATCTTACAGGGAAAGGCCACTAGGGGGTGCCACAGTACAGAGCTTTGGGCCTAGTCAGGAAGCCTAGATTAAATTCAGCCTCAGATACTGTACTAGCTGTGTAATCCTAGGCATGTCCTTAGATCTCTGCCCGTTTTGTCATCTGTAAAATGGGCGTAATAACAGCACTAACCTCCCAGGGTTGTAGTATGGATGAAATGAGACAATAATTGTAAAGTGTTTAGCACAGTGCCTGGCACATGGACCTTAATAAATGCTTGTTTCTTCCTTAGCACCTATCCTCAGGTAAATAAATTATAATCTCCTAATTTATCCTAGTCTCCATGCCCTTTAGACTATGATTCCTTGAGAATAGGGAATATGCAGCTTTTTTTTGTGGGGAGGGGATGGGGGCAGGGAGGGTTTGTCTTTCTTAGTGCTTAGCACATGTAATATGTGCCAATAATACACCAATAATACCTACTTTTAAATGCTTGTGGCCTTAGAGATGTGTTCAGACTGTACTGGCCCTCTCAGGTCACATTACTCTAATGTGGCACTACTGCCATGCTTTTCCTCTGTTATCATTTATGG
Source organism: Pseudocheirus occidentalis (assembly GCA_028646575.1). NCBI lineage: Eukaryota > Metazoa > Chordata > Mammalia > Diprotodontia > Pseudocheiridae > Pseudocheirus > Pseudocheirus occidentalis. Next base: position 195,869,711 of record CM053595.1, on the reverse strand, counting down.
GATAAATGAAGATGAAGTTCCAGAAGGATAAGATAAGGACAGACCAGAACTGTGCTTTCTCTGACGTAAGGCACTGTAGCTTGCTGCCTGCGGGGATCCCTTTCTAGCTCAGCTTGACTCTGCTGGTGAAGGGAAATTCTCAGGGAAAAAAAAAAAAAACAAATCCTTTCCCAGTTCAGGTTGGCACATTCTCTGCAATTTATAATGAGAGAAAGATGCTGCCCAGGTCACTGAGTATCTCAGCCAAGGCCACAGAAGCCAAGAAGTTTCCAAAGTGGTGCTTGACCCCACTTCTTCCTGGTTCTGGGGCCAGGTCTCCATTCACAAATACACTGCCTCTGCAGGAAGTGTAACGTGGGTAAATTCTTTGAACAAAACAACAGGAACTCAGGTTTTCTATTATACCTTTTTAGCTAGGACTCTCCCCATCCAGTTTATTTTCTTCATGACCATTATTCTTTCATCTGAGGGAGCTGCAACAAGTTTCCCGTAGTTTATACAGACGATTATAATGTTAAGACAAAGACAGCCGATAAAGAGCTATAAATTCCAAGACACGAATGAACTACATTATAGTTCTTGAAAAAGATAGAACAAAATAAAAGAGTACAAATAAATTAAAAATCAAAAGAACTATGTAAAAAACTGCTTTTGAGTATGTGGAGTACATGATGATATTTTAAAATCTTACAGTAAAATAAAAGGAATGTGGCAAATGTTTTGGATGGCTATGAACACAATCTAGTTATTATCTTCTTTCTTGAACATTCCTGCTACTTTCTCAGTTTAGGAGGCACTTGACACTGCCAACTTTTTCAAATGATCCATGAACACTTGCAGACTAACATCATCTGTTAATATAGGAGCTCCAGATTCCTGAAAATCAAAAAATAAAGATACTTTATGTTGTTGCTGTTTTTTTGTTTTTTTTTTATAAAATATTAGAAATCATAAGGAGAGGGGCGGCTAGGTGGCGCAGTGAATAGAGCACCGGCCCTGGAGTCAGGAGGACCTGAGTTCAAATCCGGCCTCAGACACTTAACACAAAAACTAGCCGTGTGACCTTGGGCAAGTCACTTAACCCCAACTGCCCTCCAAAAAAAAAAAAGAAAGAAAGAAATCATAAGGAGAATACAGAGGAAAAAAAGAAATAACCTTATAAAACACACAATTCAGTATAAGGTCTAAATGGATTATTTTGCAAAGGGATAAGAATTCCATGTCCAAACCTTTCCCTTTCTCTTCTTGTACCCAATTTTCTACATAAACAGTAGATAACTTAGCTTCCTGTTTCCCCAAGAAAATTCAGATTATCCAAGTTAATCCAATTCAGCAAGTATTTACTAAGCATCTGTTTGTAGAATACTATGCTAGGCACAGATTACAGAGTTTACACAAGATGACATGGTCCCCTGCTCTCATAGATCTGACAGTCTGGCAGTGTGACAGAACAGATATATACAAAAACTATAATACAAAGTATCACATAAGTGAAATACAGAAGCAAAGAACAAAATACTATTATGTGACAGCCATAGAAATAAAGTCATTACAAAAGATAAGTGATGTCAGAAATTAATGTTGAGGTGGCATCTGAGCAGGGCTTTAAAAGACACAAGAATTCAGCTGGTAGAGAGAAGGATGAAGAGATCAAGCTTCCGGAACAGCTTGAGCAAAGACAAAGGAAAGGGCGGGGTGTCCTTAGAGGAGAGCAGTGTGACATAAGGCTACAAAGATATAACTGGTGCCAGATGGTGGAAGCCTCTGAAGGCCAGGAAAGAGAATCTGAATTTAGGCAACAGGGTGTCCCTGGAGATTTACAAACAGAGACATAATAATCATGAGACGGTCAACACAGCTTCCTTCCTTCTTTCTTAGAATCACCACCTGTTCTCTCCTTTCCCCTTCGGGTTTCAGAAGAGGTCACCCTCCTCCTCCTCCTCCTCCTCACAGACACTAATCCTTCTCTTTACCTTAATGCCAGTCCTTCTTTTACGGATCTTGCTCTACTGTCATGTCACTAGCTCGCCCCACTTTGCTATATGAATCTTCCATATTGCTCCTCCCTGTCAAATTGTTCCTTTCCACTTACCTACAAAAACACTCGAATCATTCAGATCCCAAAATCTTGACTGGATCCTAATCTCCCATCTCACTCTTTCCTTTCTTGCTAAACTTCCTAAAAAACTTGTCTACATCTGATACCTCTACTTCCTTACAGAGTACCTCTTTTCTCAACCCCTTGCAGATGTGGTCAACTTCACCATGCTACTGACACCGCTCTCTCAAAAGCCAGTAACACCCTCATCTTTTCAGCCTCCATCCTTTCTGACTTTGCAACGTGTTACACTAACCACTATCCCCCTCTCCCATTCCTCATCTTTCCCTACCTCTCATGTAGATATTTCCTAAAGGTTTGTGTTCTTAGTCTATTCTTTCTTCCTGAGCAATCTTACTAATTCCCACAGCTTCAACTGGGCAGATTACTCCCAAATTACTATCTTTGGCACTGATATCTCTTCTAAGCTCCAGACCCGCTGCCTATATGACCTCTCTCGTTGAATTCATCAATTCAACAAATGCTCATCAAAAACCCATTGTGTGAAAGGTACTGTACCACCTGCTAAGGATACAAAGGCAAAAGCCTCTCCTCTAAAGGAGTTAACATTCTCTTGGGAGAATATAACTTTTATATAAGTAAATACAAAGTCTGCACAAAGATGAATGTCCTATCAGAAGTTTAAACTCAGCATATTTCCTAATTGAGCTTATCTTTCCCTCTCAACCTGCTCTTCTGTTGGCAGCACAAATATTCACCCTGAATCCTATGCTGAAAACCTCAGCATTATCTTTTGATTCTTTTCCTTCCCTCACCTCTCACATTTAACCAGTTACCAAGGCTTATTATTATTATTATTCTACCTCTAGAGTTTTTCATTTCTATCCCCTCTGTTTCCCCACTCCCTTCCACCTCTTCATTACAGAGCTCTTATTACCACCTGCCTGGAATACCATCATAATTTCCTAACAGGTCTTGTCCTCTACTCCTACCATCTTCAAACACATCCTTCAACACTGCTGCCCAGCTTTTCCTAGGGTTCTCAGAAATCTCCAGTTCCTTCGCTTGGTTGTTCGAGGATCCCCCAGTATCAGCCTATCTCCACCCTTCACCTGCTTCAGCGCTCCGGCCAAACAGGACTGACCAAACACATGGCCTTATTCTATTCCTCATACCTAGAATGTCCTTCTCTTGCTCTATCTGCAGAATTCCTACTCATCCTTTAAAGTTCAACTCTACCACCTCCACAAAAGCTATGTTTCGTCTAGGACCTCACAAATCACTCTGCGCTGAAACTTGAAAAATACACGCTATTCCAGTGTCATTGTGATCTCCCCCCAGCTTCATGACTGAGGAGACCATATCTCAGCTAAACTTTGCATCTTCTCCAGCACTCCTGGCACACTGTCCTGCACATAACAGTCTAAGTGTGTGACAAATAAAAGAAAATCCATCAGATTAATAACTACTGCTTAGTCAACAGCATTTATTAAGCATATTGTGTACAAAAAAACACATGAAATGCTGGAGTCACAAACATAAGCAGAAAGTACAGCTCCTAATTTGAGTTCACATTCACTGCTATATTTTTAAGCCTTAAGAAGATGGCAATTGGGGAAGCTAGGTGGTACAGTGAATAGAGCACAGGCCTTGGAGTCAAGAGGACCTGAGTTCAAATCAGGCCTCAGACACTTAACACCAAAACTAGCTGTGTGACCTTGGGCAAGTCACTTAACCCCAATTGCCCTGCCTTCCCCTTCCAAAAAAAAAAAAAAAGAAGAAGATAGCAACTGCATTTCACATGATTCTCTTCCTTTTAGTACTTATCCCCCAAAACACAATTTTGATATCTAGATAAATTCAAATAGAAACAATCATCATCAAAGAAATTTAAAATTAAAAGAGACAACTCTTCCAAAACTGCCTTATTTGCTTCTAACCTGTTATACAATAACTTAAATATAACTAAGAAATTTAAACTAATTTACAAAAAATAATTCAAAATTAGATTTTCATAGATAATTTCAGTGACTTTTGGACAAATATAAATTTGTAAATATCAGCTATCAATGTAAACTTATTTTAGATAAAATAATTATTTTATGATTACAGGAATTTTGTATTGAGCCTACATATCTACAGTGAAGGCCCAGTACATCAGAACAGAACTGAATTTAGCACAATACTATCTCGTGTGTGTGTGCGTGCGTGTGTGTGTGTGTGTGTGTGTGTGTGTGTGCGCGCACGTGTGCATGTGGAGAGAAAGAGAGACAGAGAAAGAGACAGACAACGCTGACATTTTCACTTAAGGCAAAATCTACTAACCATACTTAACTATTTTAGCAAAAACAATGTTAAGTGCTACAGTGGAGATAATCTGACAATGATGTTAGTGTGAAAATGTTAGTTTGGGCTATGTTATAATTGGGGCATGCCTAGACAGTTTCTTGTTGAATTCTTAACAATTCGGTAAGGAAAGTAGTACAAGTAGGTGATATTATTCCTACTGCACAAATGAGAAAATAGATCCATAAAGTTTAACCTTTGACTTGGACAAAGTATTGCAATATGTTATTGTACTTGAAATTAAAAAGAGAGAGCACTCATTGGTGGTGCTGGAGAATGCAAGGAAGGGTGGGAGGAAGAGGTGGTGGCAATGGAATGGGAGAGGGAGACCTAGTCTTACCATAATTTTGGAAATTCTGTTCCTTACCTGTCCCCAAGCATACAAATTATTATGTGTCTGAGATGGATTCACTTTGGACAAGAGGAAGCGAGCCTTAAAAAAAATAAAAACACATTATTTAATGATTATAAATTCTATTTATATTAATGTGTAGGAAGAATATATTTACAAAGGACTTTTCTCATTACAACTATATATTACCATAGTAAAACATTATTATCTTCATTTGACATGAGGAAACTGAGACTAAGAATTACTTTTCTGAGGCTGTGCAATTAGTCAGCAGAACTGAAGGTTCTTTAACTCCATAAAAGTGGTTCCTTAGATTGTTAGCCATCAAGTACCTTATTTTTTCAGTCACAATTTTTATCTGCTAAAGAAGATGTTTCCTTAACCAGCAAAACAATAACAATAACTTATACCTGTATGGTGCTTTCTAGTTTAAAAAGCCCTTTCCAGACATTATTTTATTTAAACCTTACAATATCTTTGAGATTTAGTTAATATAACTATTATTCCCAATTTGCTTATGAGAAAATTGGGCCTCATAAAAGGTGAAGTGACTTAACTATGGTAACATAGTCACTAAGTGTCAAAACTAAGAGTCTAAGAAATTTTCACTAAATCGGTTTCTCCCAAATATTTTATTTTGCAAAATATTTCTCTAATCTTAAATAAACTTTTTTCATTATAGCTATATATTTTTTTAAAAAGCTATTTTGAAAATGTACTTTAAAGTTCTTCATTTCCTTCTGTCTCCTAAGAAATGGTCTTCAACTTCAAGAGTTGCTGTGGCCAAAAACAAATGTCTCAGCCTTCAGCTAATGTGAGGATGAGTCTCTGAACTTACCTGACTACCTCCATGTTCAGTGTTGATGTATCTTGGCATTGGGAATCGCGTTTGCAGGATATCCTGGGCATCATCTAATGGAGCTTGCAGAAGATGCTTGAAATTTTCATATTCAGGCATGTCTTGATAGCCAGCTTTACGCCACTGGGCTATGGTCTACACCAAAGGAAAAACATTTTATGGTAAAACTTCAATGTCTTTTAAAACTTGATTTTCCGTGAAATTTATCTGACATTCCAATAATGACAAAAATGAAATAAATAAGAATTTATTACAAACAGCAAAATTATAAAATAAGGAAGTAAAGTTCTAAGGTGATGATAAAGCAAAAGAGATTAGACCTGAAATATTCCACATCACAAAGGAGTTGATGATTATTGTGTTTAAATCATGGAACAGTTTTTCCCTTAAAGATTCTGACATAATTGCATATAACTTCTTAAAATTCACAAAGGTAAAATTCTAAGCAACAAGTTAATACAGCACTTTAAAAAAAAATTCTTTTATTTTTTGCAGAGGGGACGGTAGGGCAATTGGAGTTGAGTGACTTGCCCAAGGTCACACAGCTAATTTTTGTGTTAAGTATCTGAGGCCGGATTTGAACTTGGGTCCTCTTGTCTCCAGGGACGGTGCTCTATTCACTGCTCCACCTAGCTGCCCCATGTATAGTACTTTTCAATCCCCGGAATTTCTAACTCTGTACCTTTGTTAACATGCTATAAACAAATCTAAAACAAAACGCATTGCATAATGTTTCTCCCTTCTCCCTCATAATCAATTCCCTCTCCTGACTTTTTTCTTGTCAAGAGTCTCCCATTTCATAAGAATAAAGCCTAACATTACCTCTGAATATTCCACCTTCTTTTCCAATGCACTGAATCTGGTCACCAAATCCTGTTCAGAAAACATACTGTGTCTATCCTTTCCTTTCTTTTTCTACTACAACCCAGGTTACCTCATTTACTAACACAGTAGAACCATGAAAATAAATGAAGGCTACGTGAAGAATACTGAGAGTCCCAATATGGGAGATTTTCAGTGTGAGTCCTTCCTATACAAATACAAAATACAACCTATTGATGATTTTGTACCTAGAGAGATCCATTATACCATGCTCTCAGAGTAACATAGAAAAAACTATTTAAGATACAATAATTATAAATATTTTCACCACTTTAAAATTTCCTAAAGATAATGCTAGGAGTTTGTTGAGAGGCCAGTCACTTGACCATACCTACTATTGTGTATTAACTTCCCTATACAGGTGCCATTATGTTTAACTTGGACTTCAGATGTTCCTAGAAGCCCATTGTTAGAAACAAGGTGACTGCTAGGTCCTCATGACAGCTGCACAGTTGATAAGAGCACTGGACTTGGACTCAGGAAGACCAGGGTTCAAATCATGCCTCAGACATATACTTAGTTGTCTGACCTTGGACCTATCACTTGATCTCTCATTCTGTTTCTTCAACTATAAACTATAAAATGGAGATGATAATGGCACCTACCTCAAGGGATGTTTAAAAGATAAATGAAATAACATAAGTGTAAGGCTTTGCAAACCTTAAAGCACTATGTAAGTTCTAACTATTACTATTAGCTGACTGCTTCTACTTTAAATCTATTGGAAATGGTGGCTGAAGTTTTTAAGTTGGTGAGAGTTCCTTATTCAATTTCTTCCTCTATCATATATGCTTATTTGTCATAAGAACTCAGTACTTGGGAACATTTCCCCCCCAAAACCACCATCCAATTGAAGGGAATACAATTCCTCAGGTCACAAAATAGCTAAAACTTTGAGGGACCCTTTCCTGGATAATGACACAGGCATAAATAGGAAAAAGAGCAAGAGAAGATATAGAAAGAAGGAAGGAAGATAAATCCTCACTTTCTTGTGTCTTATTCATTTTCTAGTGCCCTAGAAAACCAACTATTTCTCTGGTTTGGTGAAGACGGAAAGCAGGACTTGGGGGGGCGGGGGAGGAGGGCGCCACAGGTGTCTGAGGCACAGAATGAAAAAAAGGGGAGGAAATGAGCACTTATGTAGTTCCTACTACTGTGTCAATCACTGTCCAATGAACTTTACATATATTGTACTGAGCGATCCTCACAACAGTCCTGGGAAGTCGATGCTATTCTCATCGCCAATTTACAGACAACTTACTCAAGGTCATATGGTCAGTAAGTATCTGACGCTGGACATGAATTCAGGTCTTCCTGACTAAATGCACTGTGGTGCTACCAAGCTGCCTCAGCATCCTCCAAAAGAGGAAAATCAGTCATTTCTTTCTATGGGCTTCTAGAAACCTAAGCAGACCAAGAAAACAACTCCAAGAATTTCAGAGTTGCGATATCAGACATCATCCAGTCTGACCCTTCCTCCAAAGGAATTCCCCACTCTCAAATACCTGGCAAATCGTCATCTGGTCTCTGCTTGAAGACTTCTACCAAAGGGTACCAAGCTATCTCCAGAGGCATCATCATGCCCCACTTTTGGATGGCTCTAATTGTGAGGAAGGTTTTCTTTTTTTACATCAGGACTAAATTTGACTTTTTGAAACTTTAAATTATATCTCTGCAATCTGCCTTCAAGATTAGTTAATTTGGTTTGCACAGAAATCATGTATTATTTTAGAATTCTTTCCTTTTAAACATCAGTCACATCCAGAGAAAGAACTGTGGAGTCAGAATGCAGAACAAAGACAACTACTTTCTTTTTTGTTTTATTTTGAGGTTCTTTTTCCCACTCGTTATAATCCTTCTATGCAATATGACTAATGTGAAAATGTGTTTAATAGAAATGTATGTGTAGAGCTCATATTAGATTGCAAACTGTCTTGGGGAGGGAAGAATAGAGAAAATTTAAAACTTACAAAAGTGACTGCTGAAAACTAAAAATAAATAATTTAATTTAAAAATTAAAAATAAAATAAAATAGAAAAAAGTTCTTTACTTTTGCTTTTCTTCTGCCAAATTTTCTTATATTTTACTATTTCTGTGTTCCAAATCTGTCACTGTTTTTCAGAGCTTCCAGTTCTTTGTAAAGATTCTCTATTATTCATTAATTTTTTTCTGTTCTGTTTATTTTAATTCTGCAAAGAGACCTCTAATTTCTGAGTTAATTTTTTTTTTGCCTTTTTTTTTTGGAAGGGCAATTGGGATTAAGTGACTTGCCCAATGTCACACGGCTGGTAAGTGTTAAGTGTCTGAGGCCAGATTTGAACGCAGGTCCTCCTGACTCCAGGGCTGGTGCTCTAATCACTGTGCCACCTAGCTGCCCTAAATTCATTATTAATTTCTTCTTTTATGACAGGTTCCCTTTTGAATCATTCCTGGAATTCCTTGTTATTGTTCCATGATCTTAAAGGAATCGATATGATTCTGTCTTTTTTTTTTTGGAGGGCAGTTGGGGTTAAGTGACTTGCCCAAGGTCACACGGCTAGTTTTTTGTGTTAAGTGTCTGAGGCCGGATTTGAACTCAGGTCCTCCTGAATCCAGGGCCGGTGCTCTATTCACTGCACCACCTAGCCGCCCCATGATTCTGTCTTTTATCCAATACTGATTCACATTCTTTCATGTGTTTTTTTAAATATACTTAGTTTTTTTTAATGAGATTTTACTCATTCTTCTTCCTAGTTTTAGATTATGGGTCTACTGATTTATCTGCTTGTATGCTAAACTTTTGTTTGTTTGTTTTGCTTTTTTGGAGGGGGGGAAGGCAGGGCAATTGGGGTTAAGTGACTTGCCCAAGGTCACATGGCTAGTGTTAAATTTTTATTCATGTACTCTTATCTCTACTTACCTCTGTATTTTCTTGTATTTCTGCCTTTTTATTACAGCTTCCTCACTCACTCTTCTGTCATACTTCCCTTCCAGTGGTAAACAGACTCCTAAGCCTGTGCTGCATAGTAGGTTCAAATATGAGAGTCTAAAGAACTGAGTTCTAGCCTTAAACAACAAGTCATTATTCTGTCATCTTGATGGTCATGTGACTCAAAGTGGCCTGGATACTTTCCCCATGTATTAGATTCTCCATCTCCATGCCTATGCACAAACTGTTTTATATGCCTGAAATGTGTCCCTTTTTACCTCCCCTTCTTGGAAGCCATACCACCCTTCAGAGTTCATGTGCAACTTCCTTCAGGAGGTTTGTTTTTCTTTTTTTAATTTTTCAGGAGGTTTTTCCTGATTCTTCTCACTGTCAATGTTCTCCATTCCCTTCTCCACAAGTCACTCTAAATTTATTTAGTATACATCTTTTTACTTCTAGAAATATGTATTCTTCCAGTAGAATGCAAAGTCCTTGAATGTTACTACCTTTGAAGGACTCATGGAGGGCCAAAGAAAGTGATTGTTATAAGCCTGGGACTCTTCTATCCAAAACAAATCTCTAAATTGAAACTGCTTTCTCCAAGGTTAACAGTCAACTGCCAAGTCCAATGGCCTGTTTTCAAATATGATCCTTCTTGATTTCTTTGTATTATGTGGTATTGTTAACAGCCCAATTTTCCTATACCTTTTGTGTTCCTGGGTTTTTGTAACATGCCTCCTTTCTGGTTCTCTTCCCACCTGTCTGGCCAGTCCTTAGTCACTTTTGCTAACTGATCACCCTTGTCCTATTTCTTATGTGTAGATATACTTCATGGCCTATTATCTGTCTCAGACTCTCTTATTCTCTTCCTACACTTACCCTTGATGATCTCATCAACTTAGATGAATTCAGTTAACTGAAACTAAATTATACATAAGCCAGCTAAAATTTACTAGGTTTCCACATTTATAAAGCTACTAATTGTTAAAATAGTCTTCAGGCAGCTGCTAGTACACATTATAAGATATTTAAAAAATCATATAATCATAGGAATCTCAGCAGTTATCTCCACCAACCCATACATAAAAGGAATTCCCACAATAACATCTGACAAGATATTAATATTTTTATGATTAGAAAAAATAAATTTGTTCATATAAAACTATTATTGTTTCTTTGTGATTTGTACTCTTTATTTCATCCTGAAAATCCCTGAAGTTGTATATTCTATTATGATCTAACATCACAAATTGTATCTTTGACTTGTTTTCTAGTTAGTTTGATAAACACTGTTCTTGATTTATAACTGCAAACCCTGTAGTATGCCAAGTAATCTCTATAACTTTCCAGAATTTACTAGAAGCATTTCTGTAAGTGGGACGATGGCACCATACTTCTGTCAAACTGAAACTATTGGTTGATAGAGAAGGATCTTTTTCTTGGGCAACTGTCCTCAAAACAGCTGTTGAAAATATTGTTTCTAATACAGTAACATAATACCAACTCAGCTTATTTCCTTCAACACTGTTACTCTAAGTTCTTATACACAACATATAACCTCAAAGGAAAAAATAAGTAACTGACCATATGGAGAAATTCCCATGCAAATAAGCAGAGATACTTCCTGAGAGCAAAAATTTTTCACAGAAAGAAAAAAACAAAATACTATTTACACAAATATTAACAGCAATTCTTTCGATTTATGAACCCATCATTAAGTTAAAATTTAGTCTTTAAGTAATATTTGTGCTTTTTATAAAACACAGATTTATATTATGGAGTGTTATATTAAAGTACTGAAGCAACATTTGCTATCTAAAACATATGTGCTAGGTTTCCTTGATGAGAATATATAGAGCAATCCACCTTAAATAAGGTACTTTAGGATGCTATTTCAAAAGAATTCTTGAGGTATAAAGTAAAACTCTTATTTGAGGCACAAACAACTTGGAAATATGAAAAAATGGTACCCTCTGAAAACTGGTCAGATTATGGAGATAACTGTTTTCTTATCCAGTACATAGCAACATCATCGTCATTATCATCATGATTATTCAAGTACTAAAGTCTCAGAAATGTCCTTAGAGAATATGTTAGGAGAGTGACTACGTCACCTTACCTCACCAAGATAGATGACAATTTGGAAAAAGGTATCCATCAGTAGAATTCTGTCAGCTAAAATGCTGCTGCTGTCCAAAAGTACTGGCTGAGAAAGAGTGGGAAAAAAATGAAAATGGTGAAATTACTAGAAAACTTGAAAAAAAAGAAAATTAGTACATTAGTACTACATAATAACAGCCCTTGCCATGCCTGGAATCAGAAGATGGAGTATTTTGTTTGAAGAACAGCAACGAGGCCAGTGTTACTTGATCAGAGTATATGGGAGGTGCAATAAGATGACTGAAAAACGGGGGTGGGGGTGGACTTGCAGGGGAACAGGTTTTGAAGGGCTTTGAATGCCACACAGAGGATTTCATATTTTATCCTAGAGGTGACAGGGAGTCACTGGAGTTACTGACCAGGTGGGTGACATGTTAAGACCTTCCATTTAGGAAGATACCTTTGACAGGTAAGTGGAGGAAAGACTGGAGAAGAGACAGACTTGTGGCTCGGAGAAGAACCAGCGGGCTACTGTATTCTGATTTTTTTTTTTGTGAGACAGTTAGGGTTAAGTGACTTTGCCAAGGTCACAGAAGGCTACCGTAATAAGCCCAGAGTGAGACGATTAAGGCCTGCATCAGAGTGGTGGCAGTATCAGAAGAGAGAAGACAGAGCATGCAAGAGATTATGAAGGCCAAATTGGTTAGCTCTGGAAACATTATTATCCATTACTAAGAACAATACTTCCTTTCATCTATATAGTTTGTTCACAGTACAAAGAAATTAATAGTGAGTCGTGATAAAAAAAATTTTTTAGAAAGAAGAAAATATTGCTAAGCTACTATGAAAACAATGATTTAAAATGTCTTTCCATAGAATTAAGTTCACTGAAAAAATCTTCATATAAGAGAACTAAAAATAAATTTCTTCAAGTCTTACCTCAGGTGGACCATGGAAAGAATAAGAATAAAGAATAGGTTGGATCATGATGAGAGACTGGGTCAAGTCTTGTCTGGCAAAATGATGTCGGTAATAAGATGATTCATCTGGACTGTTATTAAACACTTGAAGAAATGGGGATCTTCGAAGATGGAACATGAACTGCATATTCAAAGAAAAATAGCAAATTAATATAGAAATACCTCATTTATGCCAAGGCCAAATTTCCCTCAAATATCCAGAACAGAGATAATTTGGAAACAAGCAAAAAAAAAAAAAAAAAAAAGCTGCTGGGATGTAGAACCAGTGGTCATTGAACCTATGTAGCTTACGAAAAAAGGCTCTCGGGTAGCTGCGAAGACACAATGAAATAAGATATGTTATACAGTTTCTCAGACCATAGCAGACTGGAACCTAGGACTGCTATAGATAATGGAAAAACAACAGTAGAGAGGAAAGAGAAAGAAAAACTAGTGTATTGTAAAAGTTAATAAACGCTGTTTAGAATGATGACTAAGTCATAAAGAAAAGGCTACATTATAGTCAACATGTTCTGTTTAAAAAACAGAAAAGTGCTTTTAGCAAAATTTTCCATCAAGCAAATCTTTTTTATTGTAATTCTTTAAGAAAGGGCCAGTTTCAGAGAGGCTCATACGAATTGATGCCAAGTAGCAGAACCAGGAAAAATTTGTACACAGTCACAGATACATCGTATGTGTGACGAGCAACCTTGATAATCTGGACTGCTCTCAGCAACACACAGTTAAAAGACAGCTCTACAAGTCTCAGAATGGAAGGAGATATCTACACTCAGAGAAAGATCTAGAAAGATTAGAGTTTAAACGGAGACTGAAGCAACACATGCTATTGGTCTTTTCCATGTTTGGTTCTGTTTCTTTTTTTTTCCCATTATTCGCTCCATTGGTTACAACACCTCAACACAACCAGACTATTGTACAATGTGAAAGTGTTTGCAGATTCCATACATGATGGTACGCCACCATGGGAGGGAGGGGAGAAAATTTGAGACTCAAGTGATTCTGTAACTCAATCTTGTAAACTAAAAGTAAATAAACAAGTCAAAAAAAAAAGAAAGAAAAACTCATCTTAGGTTACAGTAAGTTCAGCTATAGCTTGTTTTGAAAATGTAAATTTGTTCCAAAGTAATTAAAATATTACAGAACAATGTGACAAAAAAAAAAGGGCCAGTTTCAGTGACCTAGACACTTAGCTTCTGTAGAATTAACTCCCCACAGTATTGGATAAACCCCTAATGCAGAATCCATTATCCATGAGATATTCATTCCTTACCTGAGGATACAAAGAAAATGAGTCTGACAATCTAAAAGAATTGGGGTCTTCTTTGTTATACTGTCCAAATTTCTGACACTGGTGGAGGAACATAAAAGAAATGTAAGTTAGTCTAACAGAAATAATGGTGATGACACAAGGGCTGCCCCTCCTCTTCTTGTACCACCTTCTTTTCAGTGTCACACGGGTTCTAGTTTGTGGTATATTCCTGTTTTTCTTCATGCCTACTTCTTTGTGACGGCCTTGTAATCTGGCTGCTGTCTCACCACTTGAACCTGTTCTCTCTAAAGTCATCAATAACATCCTTCTTGACAAACCTGATGAATTACTTAATTCTCAAAGTTCTTGATCACCTAAAATGTGTTCTTACTAACCATCTCTACTTCTTGAAAAACTCCTCTGATCTCTACAAGTTGGCTCCTTTTCCTTATACTCCATAATTGGGTATTTTCCAAAATTTCATCTTCTTTCTCCTGCTCTTCTGCCTCAAGCTCTTTCATATAGCTTATCTGCCTGAAAGACATTTGGACTTAGCTCAAAGGATAGAGTACTGATCCTAGAATCTGAAAGATATAAGTTCAAATCCAGCCTCAGACCCTTACTAGCTGTGGGGCCCTTGGCAAGTCACTTAACCTCTCATCTACAACATGAGCATGACAACAGCGCCTGCTCGGCAGGGCTGTTGGGAGGATCAAATGAGACAATATCTGTGAAGGGCTCACCACAGAGCAGGCAGTGTGTAAGCACTTATTCCCCTCCCCCTCCTCTTTACTCCCCTTTCCTACCTCAAATTCAGTAAGCCACAAACTAAGCTAATGACCTTTCCCCTAAAACTGGCGCCCCTCTTTCCATCTCTCTCAATGATGCCACATTTTTCTCAACCACTCAGGCTTCACCTCAAACTTTTTTTTTTTTGCTTTTTGGAGGGCAACTGGGGTTAAGTGACTTGCCCAAAGTCACACAGCTAGTCTCTGCCCTCAAGTGTCTGAGGCTGGATTTTAACTCAGGTCCTCCTGACTCCAGGGCCGGTGCTCTATTCACTGCACCACCTTAGCTGCCCTCACTTCAAACTTTTAAATAATTTTACTCCTCTTTTTTTTTTAACTCCATATAATCAGTCACTAAACCCTGACTTTTTTCTTTAAAAAATCTGTTTTATTACTCTAGTCCTAACCCTATCATGTTATGCCTAAATTCCTACAAAAACCTCCCTATCTGGTCACTCACAAGTTTCTCTTCCAATACTTTACTAGTATCTGATTACTGTTGCCCATGCTTGTACCCTTGGCATTATCTTTAACTTTTTCCATATTCCCCACTTTTTGTATTCAGCTAAGTTATTAATCTTGATTCTTTCTCTGAAATATTTCTCAAATTCACTTCTCTCCCCATTTTCACTGTTACTCCAATACAGGACTTTAATACCATTGCCCTGGACTACTGCAATACCTTCTAATAGGGCTTATGTTGGCACTCCCTGTCCCCTTTAAGTATTCCATAAATGTATACTATTAATATTATTCAATCCATCTTTCCTAGCATCACCTGATTTATATTTTTATACATAAACCTGGTCATACCACATCATGTCACTCTTCTGTTTGAAACTCTTCAATGGTTCCCTACTGCCCTATCAAATAAAAATTTAAATTCTTTAGACTGGTATTCAATGCTCTTCAAATCCAATGCCACACTAGCCCTTCTAGCCTTAACTCCATTTTTTCTTTTTGTTTTTTTTGGGGGGGAAGGGGAAGGCAGAGCAATTGGGGTTAAGCGACTTGTCCAAGGTCATATGGCTAGTTTTGTGTTAAGTGTCTGAGGACAAATTTGAACTCAGGGCCTCCTGACTCCAGGGCCAGTGCTCTATTCACTACGCCACCTAGCCACCCCTTAGCCTTAACTCTCACTATTTATGGGCCCTACATATACACTATACTTCAGTCAAAAAGGTGTATTCTCTGCCCTCGTACACACTCTCTACTTTCCTGCTTTTTTCCCTTTGCCCATGTTTCCAATATCAGAAATACTCTCTACCCCCCTCTTCAAGTATTACATTCTTCCCATATCCTTCAAAGTACAAGTTAACCCAGATCCATAAACTTTTTTTTTGAGAATTGTATTTCAATACTATTAGTTTTCTTTATAATACTATGTATTTCATGCATCTAAAAATATTTTTCTGAGAAGTTCCCCATAGGTTTTGTCAGACGACCAAAGAAGTCTATGACACAAAAAAAGGTTAAGACCTTCTGGCACAGAGCCCAACTCAAGCCTTCTCTGATCAGGAAAACCTCGGCCCCACCTATCTCATCTACAACTCTCTTGTGTATGTAAAATGTCCTTAACAGTTATTTGTGTGTGTTTTATATCCTCCAGGAGACTATAAACCCAACTGAGGTAGTGACTGTGTATCATCTCAACTCTTTATCTTCCCCTAGCATCCAAGAAGAGTAATCTGTTCATAGCAGGCACCTAAAACATGTCAGCTAAATGGAAGTGGTTGAACATAAATTCCATTTTGATCACTTTTTACTCTTCTGTTCAAGATCCTATAATGGTTTCCTTTTATTTATTACATGAAGGCCTCCCCTGTCACAGGACCTGGAAGCACACAACATACACTAGACCAGTGGTTCTCAACCCGAGACCAAGTTCTCAACCCGAAAACATGTATTTCCCACGGTCTTAGGAACTGAGACACCATTCCTTGTCTCCAGGCGGGTCCGCCCACATGCAGATACACTCACATACTAGTATTAGAGGGTTGTGGCATTAGGAAGGTTGAGAACTACTGCATTAGACATTCATTTAGTACTCACTGAAAAATAATAACTTGGGTCTCTCTACCACTTTACAGTGTATAAAACATTTCTCAAATATTTTCATGTCTATTTGTCAGATCAGGAAGCTGAGGCTCAGAGAGGTTAAATGACTTGCTGAATATTACTAAATCAGTACGAACCAAAGACTTAACTGTCTCTCAATTTCAAGTTCACCAATCTGGGGCAGCTAGGTGGCGCAGCAAATAGAGCACGGACCCTGGAGTCGGGAGGACGTGAGTTCAAATCTGGCCTCAGACATTTGACACAAAAACTAGCTGTGTGACTTTAGGCAAGTCACTTAACCCCAACTGCCCCTCCAAAAAGCAAAAAAAAAAAAAAAAGCCTAAAAACAAAAACAAATCAAGTTCACCAATCTGTTCATGTTACCATGAGCCTCCAATAAAAGGTGAATTACAATTTTATTTATTTCTAATTCTAAATTAGGAAGGGGTAACATTATAGGCCTTTTTATGTTTCAGACATTTTTGGTTAATCACCCAGAATAAAATGAAGTTAAATTATCAGTGCGTCTTTTTGGCACAAACATCAGTGAAATCAAAACACAATCAAAATATAGCTTTCCACACCTACCAGTCTGATTAGCTGCCTGTCTAGCCACCGAAGAACATCAGGTCCTTCTTCTGATTCAGCCCTGAACACTCCAAGCCGGGCCATCAATACTGCAGCAGCTTCTTGGTCAAAGGCAGCTTCTATATGCTGGAGCTGATTCTGTGCATCTGCCCAACTGAGAATTCCAGAATTAATTTAATTCTACAGCTTAGACTCAATACATACAGGGGGAAAAAACAACTTAGAAAAAAATTTATCTAGTAACATTTTTTTTTCCTCCCAAAAACCCCAGTCTTTTAGGAACTGTGTCATACTGTATTTATGTATCTTTAGTAGCTGTTATAGTACCATGCACACAACACAGGAGATCCTTAATAAATATTTCCTAAATTTGAATTTGTTTTTTACCAGATTTATACATTATCAATTAGCCACACATCATCTCTGAAAATAATAAGGATTACTTCTATTTTTCTAAAGGAAATACTACAGAAGTAACTTGTCCAATATTTCAAAGAATTAACCTGCAGAAGAAGCAAGACTAAAATACAAGTCTCCAAAGTTCTAATACAATGTTGTGTCCCCTAGATCAATACTACAAAGAAGCTAAAAACATTTAATAGCCCATCACATTGCTTTAGTGGGTTGATTAAAAACACAAAGTAAAATGGACTAGTGATTTTTACTTCTTAGATTGACACAAATGGTTACTAGGCAATGGTATGCCGTAACAGATATGACTCTAGTAGCTAATAGAGCCTCATTTACCAAACATGAAGATATGGCTTAGACAATTCAGTACAATTTTAACAGTTCATTAGTAACAGAATCTTTCTTCACAAGGAAAATCATCATTAACACAATAGAACAACAAATGGGAAATCCTCACTTTCTGGCAACTGTGGTCACTCGAATTCGTTTCTGGGTGCTGGAATGCTGATACTGGGTAACAAACTGAATTGCTCCTCTGCCTCCCTGAGGTATTGGTGCGTTGTGCTATGAGAAAAATGGTGTTAAACTGCTTTGTTATTTTATGTTACCTCTGCAAACACAAATAATCCACAAGCTGTCCCATTCTTATCACAACCAATCTTCAGCAAGCAGTTCCCGAATATAAGATAATAAAAACAATGCAATCTCAAAAACAATCAAAGCAATTTGCCAATGAGGGACTTAAGTAATCTGTTTATCATGAGGTAGTCCTAAGAAGCATAAGTAAAACTGTGCCAAACGAGGGGCAAGTATATAATCCTACATTAATAATGATGTACAGGGAAAGTATGTTAAAGTATTTACCTCCTACTGGGGAAAGATTAGGAAAAATATTAATTTAATGGATATGACAGCACCCAAAATACGGCTATGATCATTATTTTGTCTGCTCAAAACCTTCAATACATCTACATTTTTTTCTGTCCACCTCTGTGAGCTAGGCCTATGATTTTACTGGAATGTGAAACAAGTGTGGAAATTCCTTCCACCGAAGCAGACTGGCAATTTGTCTACAACTTATGGTCTTGGAGAGTTTCCTGGGATGAGGAGAGATTAAGTGATCTGCTCATGGTCACACACAATCAATAGCTGTTAGGTAGGACTTAATCCCACTGTTCTGATTCCAAGGCTAACCCTCTATCCACACCATCTCTCAGATCTCCATTGTCTGAAGAAAAAAGTCCCGAACCCCAAAGCAAAGAATTCAGATCCTTTAGAGTCAGACCTCAAACTACCCTCCCAGGCTTATTTCCCATTACTTAACCTCAAGCATCCTAGGCTCCAGTCAAAATAAACGACTATACATTTCCCTTTGTTCATGATTTTCCCTTCTCCTGGAAAGGCCTCCTTTCACCTATCAAATCTTATCCATCTTCCAAAGACCAACTTAAATGCCATCTGCTCTATTAAGCCTTTCCTGATTTCCCTACACAATTCTGCTGCTTGAAATCCTCTCACTCTCTCCTTTGGGCTAACAAAGCATTCTCTCTGTACCACTTTTACAGCACTTATATACTTGTATCAGAGTTATCTACTCAAGCTTCTTATCTTCCCTAGGTTCTCAAAAAAGAGGATTGAATTTCTTAATCTCTGTATTCCCCCTAGGACCTGGTACAATTCCCTGCATACACAGAAAAGAACCAGACTGACCTGATTAACTACTTCAAAGTAGATGCCAAGAGTTGATGTGGGATCCAGACTACAGATCTTCCATTGACTAGTACCACTAATGCCATATTCCTAAAAGAGGAAGGAAAAAAAAAATCAAAAGGCAGTTAATTGCTAATGAAAAAAGTTTACTATGAGTATTACTTTCAGAACCTTCTTTCCTGGTAAAAATTTCAATACAACAGATTGTAAATTGTTTAATTAGATATGATTATAAATTTTAGTTTTTGCTATTTTAAGATCAATATATCTAAAAATGAAACTTGAAGCAATTCTCATCATATCACTTGAAAAGATATAAGTGATAAACAGATTGAGGAAAACTTAAAGGAATCAAGTTTGGTAGTAGGTGCAATGAATAAGGACTATCTTATGAGTTCCTATTATGAGATCTACTTAATTCTTTTCTGGATTTACTTTCTTGATACATATTCATATACTTGAGAAAAAGAATACTGACTATATGAAAATGAACTGTAACTGAAATTTTTCCACAGAAATATTAGTATGTAATTTTTCAAAAGCATATGATTTCTTTGGACTTTTTTAGTAACAGATGCAAAAATGCCTTTTTACACTCCAGTGCTTTCACAGTGCTAGGTTCAGAGAACATAAGATTGCAAACTGAACTCTTTAGAAAGAGCATAATATTCATTTGACTAAATACTACATTTAATGTATTACAGCAAAGTACTTCTAGTATCTAAAGAAGGCAATGCAATCCAATCCAAACCAACCTTTAGTGTTGTTCTTACTAACTCATCTCATGAAAATGTTGAGTATGGTTCTTTAGAGATCAGAAACAGGAAAGTAATGCAAAGCAAGTGAGGGGATATAAACTACGTGTGGCCACCAACCACCAAAATCTCGACTGCTCACGTTGCCTCCTGTGACATCTAAAACTGACCCATAATTTCCTAGTTTCCTCAGGTACCTTCACCAAGCAACTCTGCCTCATGTGTAGGAGAGAGGAAAGTTTCCAGATGACGTTAAGCAGTAGGTGGAGAGAAGAGATAATATATGATTTCCTCCATAAATGGCAAGATGGAGATAACAGAAGCCATGCCCTTATTTCATCCTACTCGCCTAGTCTTCCTACCTTCATAGATGTTATCTAACAAGGAAAAAAACATTTCACATCTACTCTCTGGGAGAAATTAAGAAGTAGGGACAACCTTGTTAGCAAAACTACAAAGCTCATAAAGTGTGATTTGGGGGATCTTCCTATAATTGTACTTCTATTTTTTTTTATCACTACTTATAGCTTATAAGCTTCCTGCTCCCTTTTGACTATATAACATCCTATGATATAATTTTGTTTTCCACAACAAGTATACACATCCTACCCACTTCATAAGGTCATCCATCATGAGGAAAACCCTTTTAAAGCCCTTAAAGCTTCAGACTTCTTTGGACTCTCGAAACACTTCGGGTTTTCCTTCTTGGAAAATAGGGAAGAACTGAAGGAGTTGGGCTATCAGTATCTGACTCTTCCAGCTTAGTTTATCACTAAATCTGTTTTTCGTTTGCTCAATCTTGATAGTGTGTTCCCAAAATACAGCTAGTCTACTTAGGCCGCAGTGGTTCTGCTCACAACCTTAGACACAACAGTACTCATATATTACTTAAATCAGCCCTTCAAGGAAGCAAAACAGTAAGCCATCTACACTAAAAAGAAAATACACATTTTAAAATTTAGTTCTATTTCTCCCAAGTGTCTTTAACTTCATAATAAATAGGGGAAAAAATGCTAAGGGCACCCAAACGCAAGTTCATTACCCAGCAGAAAAGCAAAAGTTCTATTACAGACAAATCCTTTCTACCTAAAGAAATATAAACCAATAATTTAATGCACTGCCTTGCAACTAACAATTTTCCAGTTTCTTTGGAATGAGAAAAAAATTTTTACTCACATTTTCTGACACACATGGCCCTTTCACATTTAGAGATATACATGGACCAATCGCTCCTGAAATCTTTAATTCTCTAGAAGTCTAAAACACAACGAGAGAATGTTACGAAATATAAAATTGAGAACCACACTCATCTCACAAACCCAACAGTTTGTTAGAAAAAATCAACAGCACATTCTCTATGGAGAAAAAAATTACATATATTTAAATTATATATATATATATAACTTTTATCGAGGGTCTCTGCAGGATCACTGTTAATTAATTAAAATATTAACAATTCCCTCCTTTATGAATTGTATATAAAGTATGTTAAAAAAAAACTTTACATAGCCAAAGTAAGACTGCTATCAGCAACTATGAAATTTAAACCATCTTAAGACAGCAAGGTGGCACAGTGGACAGTGCTAGACCTGAGTCAAGATCTGAATTGATTCTGCCTCAAGTATGTAATGGCTATAGCACCCCAGGGAAGCAGCTTAACCTCTGTCTGCCTCAGTTAGTTCATTTGTAAAGTGGGGAAAATAATAGCACCTACCCTACCTCCAAAAGTGGTTAAGAATCAAACAAGATATTTATGAAGTGCTTTGCAAACCATACATCATATAAATGTGAGCTATTGTTGTATATGGTATTTTATCACCAATACTAGAATAATTAATAACTACTTTTTCAACTCATATTTCAGAAAAATTCATACAAAAAAAATTTTAAGAATATAGTTACCAAATTTAACATTAGGATTTAGCCTATTTAGAAAGGACAGCAGAAACAGTACTAAACATAGATTATGCAACTTTTGCCTGAGATATTTGTTAGCTGACTGACTACAGATAATTTCATTTCCCATCCATACAGCCTCAGTTTTCTCACCTAAAAAATGGACATAATAATAACCACTACCTGCTCCTTAAGGTTGTCATGAAGAATGTTCTTTGTAAACTTTAAAGCATTATATAAATATGAAATATTGAATTACATATAATTGTCATTTGTTACCTGAAATACCCAATTCTGTTTTGCAACATCCCTTTTTAAAGTTTTTCTTGATGAATCAGGGTCATCTTCATGACCATCAATGAGCTGTAACACTTTGTATATAATACTTTGATGGCCATTAGACTAAGTAGGCCTGTTTGCCACTACAATAAAATGTTACAGATTATTGTACTTCTCTTGACTGCTTTAGTGTTTATTTGTATACTTGGACACTGGACATCCAATGTGTTCTCATCATTTTTATCGGTGAATATACCTTCTCCTTACTGCCTCTTCTCCTGCTGCCTCATACCTGTGGTCTGAAAGCGTGGTAGGGAAGAACTTGAGATGGCCTACTCTATGTCTAAGAAATGAATGGACACAATAAAAAGGTTTCATGAGGGCTACTTTTTAAGCCCTTTATGGCTTTTTCCTATTTACGAGAAGACTGCTGTATATACCCAAACTACCAGAATTATGACAATTGGGTGAAGAACATTATTATATTTACATTCTCTATTTCTTCATGGTACAAGTACCATAATACTTTCCTGTGCACTTATGTAATATAATGGTATAAGAAGTGCTTATTCATAACACTTTAAAAAAAATGGGGTGGGAAGAGAAAAGACTTTCGTATTTTACCTTAACGTCCAAAGTAGCACCAAATGCCATTCGAAAATCTCCATTAAAGTCTTTACTAAAAACTCTCTGGAATGTCTGCTTGAAGAGAGATGTATTGAAGGAATCTCCCATCACCATATGACCACTAGGAATTTTAAAAGGAAGAAGAAAGGACAATGGTCAAAAAAACCCAACAGCTCACAGATTCCTCAACATTTAAGAAATGCAATCCAATCTAAAAAAGGACAATACGTATACAACTAACACTATTCAAGATGTAATACATTAAGTTTAACTTAAAAATGCATTTAACAAATTAAATATTCCAATAAAGTCATACTCTGATGTCTCTTTATGCTATGGAAGTAACCTTAAGTTCCTGAAGAGTATGCCAACAAAACACACATGCTGGTAGGTCCTGCCAAGCTAGAAAAGCTTTCAGGTACAGGCCTAGTGTAGGCCAAATGTCAAGTGAAGACCAGGGGAAGAGCTAAGATACAGGCAGAGACTCTCCTGAGCTCTCCCCCAAAGCCCCCCAAATACCTTTAAATAATAACTTAAAACATTTTCCAGTACAAGACAACTTAAAAGGTAAGCAGGAAAAGTCTGTTGCACCAAGATAGAGAGGAATGCAATCTAGCACAAGCCAAGGCAGCACAGAATAAGCCCTACCACAGCAGAAGCAGGCCTCAAGGCAACTGAATCAGTGGCAGCAGTGATGATTTCCAGACCTCTCATGGTAAAGATGGTAAAGAAATCAAATAATGGATAAGAAGGAGATATACAGGGTCCTCTGCTGGCACCAGGGGCAGGACTCTGTTGCACTGCCTATACTTGGTTCTAGGTCCCAGTTCTTGGTCTTAGTCCCAGTATGAGGAAGATCACTAGCACAGTAGAACTTTTAGCCTCAGGGGAACAGGGACCCTGGTCACAGTTCCAGGGCAGATAAGAGTACTTGTGGTCACCCACACAGCAGTGCACAACAGTATAGAAGAGTAGTAAAAACACTTTTCCCTGGATCAGCAGTTCTCAACCTGTGGGATATATTCAATTTGTAACAATGAAAATACATCCTGCATATCAGATACATTCATAACAGTAGCAAAATTACAGTTATGAAGTAGCAATGAAAATAATTTTATGGTTGGGGGTCACCACAACATGAGGAACTATATTAAAGGGTTGCAGCAATAGGAAAGGTGAGAACCACTGCCCTAGATCATACCACCTTGTAAAAGCCAAAAATTTACAGGCCCCCAGAAGTACCTCTGAAAACAGCCATATAAAACACCTAAAACTTGGGACAGTGCTCCCTCCACTTGGGAAGCACAGCCCTATTCTAGTGCAGAGTTAGAAGTCAAGAAATAGGTTGGAAAATGAGCAAACAACAGAAAAAGAGCCTGAGTATAGAAAGTTACTATGGTAGAAGAAAGAATATCAAAACACATTCTCAGAAGAAGATAATAAGTTAAAATTCCTCTTTCCAAAGCCTCAAAGAAAAATAGGAATTGATCTCAGACCATGGAAGAGCTCAAAAAGGATTTCAAAAATCAAGTAAGAGAGGTAGAGGAAAAACTGGGGAGAGAAATGAGAGTAATGTAAGAAAATCATGAAAAAAGAGTCAGCTTGGTAAAGGAGGCACAAAAAAAGAAAAGAACACCTTAAAAATCAAAACAAGCCAAATGGTAAAATAGGCACAAAAATCCAATGAAGAGAAGAATGCCTTGAAAAGCAAAACTGATCAAATGCAAAAAGAAATAGAAAAGGAGGTAGAGAAACTCACTGAAGAAAATAATTCCTCAAAAGTTTGAATGGGGCGAGTGGAAGCTAATGATTTTATCAGACATTAAGAAATTAACAAAAATAAACGAAATCAAAGGAATGAAAAAATAAAAGAAAAAATGAACTATCTCATTGGAAAAACAACTGAGCTGGAAAATAAATCCAGGAGAAAGAATTTAAGAATTACTAGACTACCCAAAAGTCTTGATCAAAAAAAAGAACCTAGATATCTTTCAAGAAATTATCAAGGAAAACTGGCCTGAGATTCTAGAACTTGAGGGTAAAACAGAAATTGAAAGAATCTATCCATCACCTCCTGAAAGAAATCCCAAAATGAAAACTTCCAGGAATATTATAGCCAAATTCCAGACCTCTCAGAGCAAAGAGAAAATACTGAAAGCAATCAAAAAAGAAACAATTCAAATATTGTGGAGCACAGTCAGGATAACACAAGATTTAGCAGATTCTACATTAAAGGACCAAAGGGCTTAGAATATGATGTTCAAGAGGGCAAAAGAGCTAAGATTACAAAACCAAGATCACTTGCCCAGCGAAACTGAGTATAATCCTTCAGGGGGAAAAATGCCTTTTACCTGCCCCAGACTGCCCTCCCTTCTCTCAGTTCCCCTTTTTTCCCCTTTTCATGTATGCTAAGATAGTTTTCTAATTTTCTGCACTCAACTGAGTGTGTATATTATTCCTTCTTTGAGCCAATTCAATTGAATGATGCCATATTCAAGCTATAACACCACTCTCCCTAGTTAACAAAGTATAACAGTTAAGCAAAATCAAGCAATAAAGTAACAACTCCTTATGATATATGCAGTATTACACAGGGATGGTCCCTTACCTCTCTACTGAAAAGTATTTTTCCACTCATTTTCGAAAATCTTTGATCTAGCTGCTAATAAACTTATTAATTGACTGGCCTCCTTCAGAATTTCTACCAAGGAGACAATATAAAATTAAAGTGCCCAGGACAGATTTTTAGAAGCTTCAGTCCAGGATTAACATAAATTTAATTTTCTACTGTCATGAATCAAGATATATCTACAACCCCCCCATACACATAAAATAAACTTAAAACATTTTTTATTGTAAATATTCTTTTTTTTATGCCATGTAATTTGGCAAATTAGAGTCATATGCTGAACAATGGTATGGTTGGTTCAATAAAGTAAAGACCTAGTGAACTGAACAACTTTCAAAGAAAATACAAAAGGAAAATATTCCCTTGGGCACTGTTTTCAAACTTAAATAATACTGTTATAAAAACAACTAATGTTTACATAGAACTATGTGCAAGACACTATGCTAAGAACTTTGTATGTATTATCCCATTTGATCCTCACAAAAATATTATCCCAGGGTGGCTAGGTGGCACAGTGAGTAGAGCACTGGCCCTGGAGTCAGGAGGACCTGAGTTCAAATCTGGCCTCAGACACTTGACACAATAGCTGTGTGACCTTGGGGAAGTCACTTAACCCCAACTGCCCTCCAAAAAGCAAAATGAATAAATAAGTAAACAAAAATATTATCCCAATTTTACAAAGGAAGAAACTGAAACCTACAGAGGCTGAGTGACTTGCCCAGCATCAAAAAATACTAGAAGCCATGGATCACCACATCTAGCAGTTTAAATTCATCTTTATCCTAATGGTTCCATCCTCTATTTCTCTTCCTTTAAAATAAAACTTCTCTTCTTTCGTAATACGTTCACTGTCAACATACCCAGTAAGATTTGCACAACACTTCATCTCCAGAAGACCCGTCTGATCAAGGGCACAGGCATAAATATCGATGCAGTGACCATTAGTAGCAGTACGATTAGCAAGCATCTCATAGTGCTACAACAAGAGAAAAGTTACTTTAAATCATATTACCAACATAATAACATTCTTTTATGTATTTTTTTGATTCTCCTAAGGGGAATAATATTCAAATTTGTAGACAACTATGAAAAATATATTTATTTTATATTTAGAATATATCACTGAAATATAATAAACATTAATGCATCTGGAAAACAACTTAAATATCCTATATTTAATGACATTTACATTAACTAGAGTTCAATAATTCAGAAAGTTAATTAAATCTGGCCAAAATCAACAAGGCCATTAATCATCAGCATTGTCAGCCAAGTCACAAATAGTTA
Organism: Pseudocheirus occidentalis; assembly: GCA_028646575.1. Classification (NCBI taxonomy): domain Eukaryota; kingdom Metazoa; phylum Chordata; class Mammalia; order Diprotodontia; family Pseudocheiridae; genus Pseudocheirus; species Pseudocheirus occidentalis. Next base: position 195,842,948 of record CM053595.1, on the reverse strand, counting down.
TATAGGTACTCTTCGAAGACAGTGGGAACTGAAGGATATCTTTGGTATTCTTGTAGACCAAATTCAAGATATTACTAAAAGTCAAGAACCCCACCATGCTTCTCTGAATTGCATCTTCTAAATACCAGGAGACAACACACATTGATCCTTCTGAAATGACAACATGGACCAAGTTCAGTGGTTTCTGTGATTCCTGGGTATAGTATGGATTTGTTAATATGTCAACTACCACTGTTTTCTTTATTTGCAAGTACTTACTTTGGTTGCCTTTTTCATAAAACGTGCATTGTCTTTCTCTATGTCGTGCCACGAACGAATGGGAACCTTCAATTCATCTCCAACTACCATGCCTGGTCCTTGAGTGGGTGGGCCTCCAGTAAACAACATAATTCTGGCTCCCGTATTTGGAAAAGTGCCCTTAGGATATTAATTATATTGTATTAGAAATACACAAATCAGGAAAATGTGGTTTACCAGTTTTTCTAAGGAAAGAAAGTCTGAATTTTCTTCCACATTTATAAACATTAAGAATATTTTCCATTCAGCAAGACATCTTCCTCCAATTCAAGCCTTTTACCAACTTACTCTCAGCATTTTCTAGGACCCACTTCTCTTATCTCCCCTCTGTTTCTCACCCAAGTAATGGTACACTCAAATGTGTGAGATAATAATGAATTATACTTCTAAATAAACTAAAATAAACATTTAATAAACTGAAGACAACAACCAACCAAAACCACCAACATTTTTGGAATGACTTTGTTTCACTTTCACTTCATAAGAAGTCACAGAAAAATCTAAATTACCTCCAATAAGCCAACAGCAATGGACAAAGCAACACCTGTGGATCGCAAGGGTCTTTTTCCTTGAGTTACTGGCCATGGGTCCCTTTGTAATTCCCCAAGAAGATCTGTCAGGTTCATGTCAATCTTATGAACAGGCTGCAGAAACCTACAAGATTTCAAATGAACTCATCTAGTATCAGTTTAAAAAAGCACTCTAGTCTTTAATCATGAGCAGTCTATCAGATTAATAGACCTCTTTGTTCAATCTCTGTAGTGAATGATTTTTAATAATATGCCTCTCCAGGGAATTCAGTCATTATGATTTGTTATATATGATTCCAAAGATACATCATTCACAAGTCTTATTCTTGACATTCAAATTAAACATTATTTTCAAAACTAAAAACTATCCTAACCTGAAGATTCCATCGCTAGGCATATACCTCAAGGAGGTCAAAGAAAAATATAATGAATTAAATAAATAAACAAAATTAAGTATTTATATTTGTATTAGATATATATGGTAAAATTATACAGCAGCACTTTTTAGGGGAAGCAAAGAATATAATGCCTATTGGGGAATGTCTAAACGAGTTCTGAAACCTGAATAATATAATGGAATAAATTATGAATAGGATGATTACAGAGCAGCATGGTTAGAATATAAACTGATACAAAGCAGACTGAGGAAAACATACACAATGACAAAACGAATGGAAATGGAAAGAACAACAAAATAGTTGACACTCCACGTTGTGAAATTATAATGCCTAAGCTTAGCACCAAAGAAGAGATATGAAAACATTTCTCCCTTCTTTGCAGAGGTGGAGGTAGTACAAATGTGGAATCTGAAGATAATACCAGATTTTTGATATGTTAGTTTTTCTAAATAGAAGGGTTTTTGTAGGAACTGATGAGTTGGGACAAAATAGATCAATAAAAAAATATATTTTTAAAAATCCAAACCTTATCTATACTGGATACATTAAATTAAAATCTAAAAGCAATAGATTAAAAACCAGTCTAAATTTTTATAAACTTAAGATGTAAGCAAAAAAGTTCTGCATCTTAAAAAAAAAATAAAAATTTGTCCACAGCCTCAAACACTTATCCTTTTTTTTTTTTTTCAAACACTTATCTTTCAGAAAAGAGAAAAGAACATTGGGAAGACTGTGAATTCCCTTATACTATGGGTCAAATAAAAATCTGACCATACCTGCTTGAAATAAAAGGTTGTCCCTGTGGTTGAACAGGTCTTGGTTGCTGAGCAGACATAGCTGTCTTGGTAAGGCCTAACATATCCTAACAAAAGAGAAGAAACAACTCAAGTTTCTAAAATATTTAAAATCTTTTTAAAGAATTAAGGAAAAGTTTGTAGCATTTTGTGCATTACATCCAAGAAACAAACCTGTATTTGCTTTGCAGTCAGATCCTTGGTTCCTCGAAAGACAAAGCTTTTGGAGATTCCTTCACAGCTCAACTCATGAACCTGCACCATTCTACCAAAGGTGATTAGACCCACCAGAGCATCTGGAGGAAGAAGACTCAGGGACATCTGCAGAGACTCTTTGAGAGCTTGAAGGTCTTCTTCTTCCAGACATGTATCAACAACATAGAGAAAAATCAAGGGTGTCTGAGGCCCTCGCTTAAAAAGAAAGAAACAAGGCATAAGATACTTCACATAAATATCTACACTGCCCCCCTAATAAAAAGAAAATGTTCTTGAAAGATGCAATTAAAACAATTTCTTAATCTAATATTTTAACTTTATATTTATCATTAATATTACCATCAATAAACAAAGAAATATTGAAAAAAAGTCTAGCAGGAGAAGTGAGCAACATGTTCTCCTCTTAGTGTGCCTGGCAAGAAGGAATCAGCCTAGCACAGTATGTAGGTAGAAGGAAGTCTAGCATTCTCCCTAACAGCCAGCAGCTGAGGCAAACGCAAATATTCAGAAGTTTGGCAGAAAGGACTTAGTAACAGAAAAGGAGGGTAGGAATCAGAATGATCTGTCCCAAACTACTAATGCTAAAAGCCAACTATAAGCAATGAGAACTTCATATAACTTCATGATTACTGAATGTGAACTCTCCTCATATCAAATGACAACATGAGACTGATTTGAACAGAATGGAATTATCAGATCAGTTAAGGCTATAAAATCAAGCAGCCCATTATAACTAAACTAAAGCATTGAGAGTTGGAAAGGGCCTTTGAAATCACCTAGTCCAGGGATTCTTACTCTGAGGTCCTTAACTTGTTTTTGAGAAAACATTTTGATAACTGTATTTCAATATAATTGTCAAAACTTCTGTAATCCTATGTGTTTTATTTTATACATTTATACACATGCATCAATAAATACATTATTCTGTGAAGGGGTCAATAGGCTTCACCAGCTTGGAAAAGGGGTCGATAACACAAAAAGGCTACAAAACCCTGATCTAATGCAGCCCCTTTCCATTATTTATAGCTGAGGAAAGTGAAGCTCAGAGAGGAGGAAGTGATTTGTCCAAAGTTACACAGGGATTAAGTTGCAGAACTGAAATTAAACCCATGTCCTCTGACTCCAAATCCACATTACACTGAAGGCTGACTACATCTATAAAAAGGGAAGTAGAGGGGGCTAAAAATTTCCTCAACACCCATAATTTCTTTCTAATTACATGAATTTGCCTGATGTTTAACCTGCTTGGAAACTTTGGAATCAGAAAAACCTCACAGCTTTCTTTTTGAGTTCTGTCCTATGTTACCTAAGATGTTCCTAATATGCATTCAATTACTAGATATGTTCATTATCATCACTCAATCTAAAGAGTCTGAGCTTTACTACATACACCTCACATATTTTTAAGTTTAGTGACAAACTTTATTTAAAAAGTCAGATTCAAAGTTATTTTTGTATTTTAAAAATTCAAAGGAGAATGCAAACCTATAAAAATGGAACATTGTCATTAATATTTATTCTTGAGGGGAAAGATAGCTACTAATCACATGTTTACCAGATTAAACATCAAACCTAGAATTTAGAAAACCAATAGATTTCAGTCCTTCCTTATTAAATGCCCTACAGCAGGGATCAAGAAATTGCTAACACTTTCTCCCAAGACTTAAAATTCTACAGTACAATAGCTGTCATTACAAATCCTACTAACTATTGCCTTTCCTTTAGAGCTCTGACTAGGAAGAAAAACAAAAGACTCAAAATATATATACAGAAAGAGAATCGTAGAACATTGTTAAATTAATACTAACAAATTACCTGCACTATGTACTCAATTGTAGAAAACTGGGGCATCAATTCTGCAGGCTGATTCACCTCAGATATGCCTGCATATGCTGGAGGAAACTAAAAAGAAAAGCAAAGAAAATCATTTAAAGATATTTATAAAGAAAAAAAACCTTAGATTATGAAGTTGCTAAGTAAGTACAATGAACTAAACTTTAAACATTAAGACCTTTGTACATATACTTGAAATTACTTATACTAAAAAAAAAAACATAACTATAAACACACATTTAAGCTGATTCTCAATCTCTATTCATTTCCTTATGTGCTTTTATAGTTTTCCCTTGATAAAGATGTCATTGCAAATATTGAAGTTCTAGTTCCTGTTTGTCCTCTTATTTCATTTCTTTCCAAAATTATTTTCTCATATTTTCCCTTCTTCATCAAATCATCACATGACGTTAGTACACCAATTTGTTAACCCATTCTGCAACTGGACCGCATTCCACAATCTGTAACACCCAGGTTATAAAATTCTACTATACACTCCCATATTTGCTCTTAAAAATATTAACACACTTCTCAGTGCTATCACCAACAAAGGCATGTACTTGTTTTCTATACTCCTGCCAGCACTAAGCTTAGTGATTTTTAGTTTATTGTTTCCAATTTTATAGACACAAGTTGTTTTTCAAACAACCTTTGTTGTTTCTAAAAATTTAGAAGTAGTACATATTTCAAGGTGTTCATTTACAACGTATCTATCTTCTTTACTTTGGAAAGAGAAAGTGCATCCTCAGTTTTGGAGTTGTGAATTGCCCTGGTCAGGTGTGCTCCCCAACATATGTGCCTTATTACCACTGTACTTTAATTTTGTGTCCACTCTTCCCCCTTCTTGATTGTGTTTGCAGGAGACTATGCCCTTGGTGTTGAGGGAAATGCTTTTTAACTTTGTCCTTGCTGTGCCATTTGAGTAAATGCCTTTGCTAAAGAACTGAAACTACAGTTCAACTAAAGAGAAGCTCATAAGCTAGCCCTTAGAACATGCCTGCAGTACTTTCAGCCTGCTAAAGGATTTAGGTGGCCCTTGAAAAATGTAGAGGATGCTTTCCTCTGCTCTAGGATGATGAACACCCACAGGGTCACTCTAAAATCCTGGAAGTAGTAACAGCAGAACCTCTGGAGAACCAACCAGACAATGGCAGCGTAAAGTTGGGAGACTGAGCTTTGAAAGATGGTGTCAGACAAGGTTTCTAGTATTCCATCAATTAAGTCTCACAGTGTCATAAAATGAGAAGGATAAGTACAAAAAGCATGGTTTTAGTTGCTTCATTTTAAACATAATTCACCTACCTGATTTCTCTGAAAACAGAAATTACAGGCCCAAAGCTTAGCTCGATAATCAACCTGACTGTGAAAAGAGAAAATACAATATTTAAATATAATTATTAATTTTAAGGACGAAATACTTAATTTAAGATGCATCACATTAATGTAACTATACTCTAATTTACTGAAATGGATTTTTTAAATTTTGCACAGGATTTTGTAATCAGATGTACCAGTTTATCATTTAAACATGTCCTTGTCACATCTGTGGAAACCACACTTTGCTACAGGTAAAGATCTATTAGGCTAACATTCCATCCAAATTTAACAGCTAAGAACACTATCTAGCGAGGTACTGTGCTTGTCAAACTCCTAGGGGTTACAAAAATTATTTTAGTAAAATGGCTTCCTTGCTGTTCCTCATATATAATACTTTTCTCTCCCAACACTGTGCATTTGTACTACTTGTCCCCCAGGCCTGGAATATTTTCCCTCAACCCCAATTCCAAACTTCCTTCAAAATTCAGCTCAAATTCCTCCTTCGGCAAGTTTTTCTTTCCCTCTCACCACAAGGATGGTTCTCCCCCCACTGCTAGTCCTTTCTCTCTAAAACTCTGTTCTACTCAACACTGTATATATTTTACATGTATATATTTTCATGTCTTCTCCATTAAAATATGAGCTCCCTTAAAGCAGAGACCATGTTTTTGCCTTTCTTTGTATCTCTGGTGCCTAATATATAATAAAACCACCTTTTTTAGTCTGTACCAAACAAGTACTTTACATGTTTTATTCTAATTATCATTTTATCAATATTTTTAAAATTCATACCAAAGTGGATTGAGAACTGCTTTACAAGTTGGCCTGCTACAAAGTACAGGTTCATACTGTACTGGAGGTAGATCTGGACGTTCTTTTAAGGGAGTAAGTAGGCATGCCAGAGGGACAACCATTCTTGTGGCCTCAAGGCGGCTAGATGGCCACACATTCCAACTAAAACGAACACCATCTTGCTCCTCATTTTGCTGGATAAACTCCAGATATGTTGCCATGGTCTGAAAAGGAACTGACATTAAAATTTTAATATGAATATATTTATTCCCCAGTAGTAAACTAATCTAAATTAACATTTATCAATCAGATGTAGGCATCTCAATGGCCTTTTCTCAGAGTGGCCCCCATCTTCTAATTCATTGTACCTTTTACCAAGACCTATCCAAGAGCACAAAGGGATGTTACCAGTATAAGGAAACACCTGAGCTATTAAATCCAGATATATAAACACTCTTTTGCTATTGATCAAATATTGTATAAATCAGTGTGAAATCTCCCTAAACAAAAACATTATAAGTAAACAGAAAAGGAAAGATAGTTCTTGTCAGTCTGAAGAGATAAAACTTGACAGGTAATGTTATTTTAACTAGTCTTCCCCCAAAAATATGGAAGAGGTTGAAAAAATAATTACAGTATTTAACATATATATCAATTTCTTCTCTTTTTTTCATCAAATATACACAGAACACCGGTTAGAAAACACATCATAAAGAGCTGACAATTGTACAGGGCTTTAAGATTTGCAAGTGTTTTACACGTATTATTTCATTTAATTCTAACACTAGCTCTATGGAATCCACTCCAGCTCACCATTACATCAAGCAGCCTCAAAGAGTTTGACACAGAGACCATATAAAAGTGCCTACATGAGCTATACTCTGTAGGACTGATGAGTGTAATTTAAGCTGATAGTTCTAGATGTGTCTGATATTCCTTTGAGCTCTGGCCATGGAAAAGTTCACTTAAGATCTCTGAGTTTAGCACAGAAAACCTGGGATCAGCACTTGATTCCGATGGTAGCTATGTCAGTTAAGACCATATAAATGTGTTATTAATAGTAGTAGCCCCTTCCTCTACACTGTAATATTTGAGTTCAATCAGTATGTGAAAATTATGTTCCTTTGTGAACTATGCTTCCTTATTCCATTTCCTCTACACTGATAATTTTGAAGAAGTACATACAGAATCTTCTACTCAGTTCTTAATGGTTATGTCATAGTAGTCACTGGCCAACGCTAACAACCACCAAAAGTATGAGTTTTCTTCTATGCTGTGTTTGACCATGTATTCTCTTACTATTAATTATGTTCATACTTATAAACTCAATCTGTCATGTTAGAGTATTCAAATCTTTATTAAATCTTCATTTATCATTTATTAAATCTTCCAGAGCTGAGTAAACTCCAATTCCATCGTGAGTCTACACATTCAGTTCATAACCACTGTAAGGTAAAAACCTAAGACAACAAAGAATTTGGCTACTGAGAACCAAATGGATGAACTTCCTGGAAAAAAGAAATATAGCACCAAGTTAAAGATCTGATAAAGTGTCCTTAATAACATTTTCATGTAATGAAAAATAAGGCCTTGATACCTGAGAAAAGAAAGCATCTCAACTTGCTAAGTACCATACTGGAAGTATATGGAACTGAAAAAACTGAGAAACAGAACAAGAATAGTGGAAAGATTCCTGGCTAGGAAGTCAGAGCACCTGGATTCAAATCTCCATCTTCTGGCAAGTCACTAAGCTTCTCCGGAACTCATTTTATTAATGAGGAAACTGACCAAGGCCCCTTCTAGCTCAAATCTATGATCCTAGGATAAATATTCCACAACTGACATTCCTCAAGTAAAATAGTACCTGAACTGTGTTACAATGAAATTACACAACTCAAAGAAGACTCCCGAACACAGCCTAAGCTCCTGTTCACCTTTGTAGTAAATGAAATGCTTCCACACTGATGTAACACTCCAAACTGCATCTCCAACCTTGATGTAAAAGAGGTATAAGTAACACAAACTGTATCTTACACACATCATGCATTTAATAAATTTTGGTTGATAGCGAGGAGAAAAGAGACTAGCTTTATCCTCCTGTTCTGGACCAGAATTTTAGCAGATAAGAAATTCAGCAATCAATAGCAGATTTAAAAGTTATAGAAAAGGCTTTGTAAAGTGATTTAGTTCAAAGTCCCCTTTTTACAGATGAGGAAACTGAGGCCGAAAGAAGTTAAATGGTTTTCTCAAGATCACACAGGTCTTAAGGGGTAGATATGGGATTTGAGCGCAGGCTTTCTGACGTCTTGTCTGGTACTCTTTCTACCAGTACCACAGTAAAAGTTACGGCTGAAATGCTGAAAGGGGAAAACTCAAGTAGGAACCAGACGACGAGGATACACTGCCCTAACCGGTAAGTACTTAAGCCAAAAGGTCAGTTCCCTCCCAAGCAAGAAGCCCCTTTTCCGGTGGTGACCAAATCTCCGGGTCCCCAAAGAACCGCACACAGCGCTTCCAAATCTCGGGGGACTGGGAAGCTCCTTTTCCTCTCCCTCCCATCTTTACTGGCTCCTCTGACCAGACCATATGGACACTCGGGGCAAGACCCCGAGGGTCTTCTTCCGAACAGTCCAGCTCTCCAGCCCTATCAAGGACTGGCCAGAACTAGCCCGCCGGGGCACAGTACGACCCCCGTGAGCCCTGGTGGAAGGAAAGTGAAAGCCTCCGGGACGAATCCGGGGTCACAGGCTGGCTCCGGCTGCCGGGGTCCTCGCGGCCCTTCATCCCTCCCTTCCCAGCCCGAGCCGGGGACTCCAGTGACCCACCCCCGCACCCCACCCCTGCCCCGGGCCACGCGCGTTTCTCACTTCCCTGCCTCCCTCTTTCCTTGCCTGCCTCAGGTACGGTGGACCATCTGTTCCCAGCGCCTCAAGTCCACTCACCTAAGCCAGGCCGTGAATACACTGAGACGGAAACGACCGGCAACCACCCGGGCCCAGCGCCAAGTCCAGCTCAGCTGGATGCGGGTTGGACCGGCAGCGGGTTAGCATCAGCGCCACGTCGCCCTCCCATCGACCAATCAGAGAGAAGCACCTCCCCCCGTCCGAGAAGGGAAGAGGAAGAAGGTTGGGCGAAGTCGGGGCCGCCATGTTGGGTCAGGGTAAGCAGCCAATTAGGCAATCTCGAGTACTCCTCAAGTTCTTTCCCTTCCCTCCCGACTCCGCCCCCAAGTTCTTCAAGAACCGCCTGCGGCCAGAGGCCCAATCTGCCCGTCACCTAGTGACCGAGCGAACCGGATTGATGACGTCAGAGACCCGGAGCTGGGCGGGGCGGACCCGAAGGCACTTGGGCGAGCTCGGGAGAACTCTGAGGGAGGCTCGCCTGGGCTCTTTAGCCGGCTCCGAGCGTGTTAGAGATGCGGGGGTGCAAGGAGGCAAACGAGCTCGGAGGGCGACAGGGCCAGCAGGTCTCAGGACCCCATACAGCGCTTTAAAAAATGAGGATTCCTGGGGTTACCCGCATCTACCCGGTGGCGCGGTGAATAGAGCACCAGCCCTGGAGTCAGAAGGACCTGAGTTCAAATTCGACCTCAGACACTTAACACTTACTAAGCCTTGGGCAAGTCACTTAAGGCCAATTGCTCTACCTTTCTCCCGCCCAAAAAAAAAAGGATTCCTGACACTTGAAATTATTGGAAACTCCAAAGAGCTTTTGTTTATGTGGGGTATAGCTACTAAATTTACGTTAAACATCATAACTTTAAAAATATTAATTCATTTAAAATAATCCCTATCATTTATCAGGATGAATAACATTTTTATGATGAATATATTTTCCAAAGCAAAAAAAAATGCAATTACTTATGTTTTGTAAATCTCTTTATGGATGTTTTTTTTAATTGTTTATTTGGTATTTTATTTTCCCCCCAATTACATGTAAAAACAGTTTTCAACATTCCTTTTATAAAACTATTGAGTTACAAATTTTCTTTCTTCCTCTCCATCCCAAACCCTCACCCTCACTCCCACCCCCACCCCCCATTGAGATGACAGGCAATTGGAAATAAATTATACATGTGTAGTCATGCAAAAGATATCCACAATAGTGATGTTGTGAAAGAAAACACTAACCAAACAAACCTCAAGAAAAATAAAGAAAGTAAAAAAGGTATGCTTCAGTCCTATTCAGACATTAGTTCTTTCTCTGGATGGTGTAATGGTAATCAGTTTGTTGGATATTTAGGGCTAAGTATGGAAGGTGTGAGCTCTGTCTGGAAGGTGTGAGCTTTGTCTGGAAGGTGTGAATTCCTCTGTTGATGTGGAAGAATGCTATTGGCTGAGACACTCCCCTGTGGACTTGGGAGAAGGCCAGTGTTTATATGGAATAATTTTTACAGAGACAGACAGATTTTGTATTTGGTTCCTGAGTGAAGCTGACTGAAGATATGAACAGGATGGGACTTTGTTTGTTGGTGGCCTGGCTGATCCTTGAGTTCCAGGCAAGAGAAGTCCTGAAGGGTTTGAGGTGTGCTGAATCCGGTGAACTTCAGTGTGTGCAGGGGATTGCCTTGAGGACTGGACAAGGACCTAGGAGCTGTTCATCCCTGAGGACTGGACAAGAACCTGTAAGCTTTCAGCTCCTGAATCTAGGTGATTGTCTGGCAGATTCAGGAGGGAGCTAGGACCAGGGAAGAGGATCCAGGGAATCAGAGAGACCACCCAGAGTCAAAATGAAGAAAAGGCTTCCCCTTGGAGGAAACTGATGTTTACAGAGGACAAGGCCCTGGGAACTGTT
>CM053595.1:195813514-195831477 GCA_028646575.1 Pseudocheirus occidentalis | reverse complement strand
TTGTGAATTGTTGAAACTGTGAACATTGTACTGAATAAAGATTTGTAATGGAATAAATAGAGTGTTCACTAATACTGTGTGATCCGAATCTTGAAGGCTGTTCACAGTAGCATTCTCTCAGGAATCTACTGCTGATTGGCTTTACAGATGGATAGCATTTTTCATCTTAATTCCTTCAGAGCTGTCATGGATCATTGTATAGCTGGGAATAGCTAAGTCACGCACAGCTGATCATCTTACAGTACTGCTGTTACTTTGTACACAGTACATTTCACTTTGCAACAGCCCCTGCAATTCTTTCCAGGTTTTCTGAGAGCATCCTGTTTATTATTTCTTAAAATATAATAGTATTCTGTCACAATCACATACCACAACTTTTTCAGTCATTCCCCAATTGATAGACATCCCCTCAATTTTCTAATTCTTTGCCCCCCCAAAAAATGCTGCTATAAATTTACATCTGCTTTAATAGAAGACAGATGGATTCTATTATTATTCATCTGCTTCTGCATTCAATCTGATGTGATTTTTTAAAAAAATCTAATCTTAAATAGATATGTAGCTGAAAAGCAGGATTAATTTTAAAAGCAAAGTCTTGGTATTATTATGAAAATGTATCACCTGAAATGGTCTGGAGGCTCACTTCAAAAACTGTTTCACATCAAAGGTCTCATTTCATAGATTACAAAACTGAGGCTCTGAGAGGTCCCTGGCAAAAACTCTTATCTCCAGATTCTGTGCATTTTCACTGCTTGTCCCTTCAGCCTGGAATGCTCTCCTTCACCTCTCCCTCCAGGATTCCTTGCTTCTAGTCAACCCCTAAAAAACCATCTAATACAAGAAACCTCTCCTAGACCCTCTTAATTCTAGTGCATGTGCTCAGTTATCTCAAGTTTATCCTTTCTATAACTTGTTTATGGAGGCTAGGTGGTGCAGTGGATAGAGCACCAGGCCTGGAGTCAGGAAGATCTGAATTCAAATCCAGCCTCAGACATTTACTAACTATGTGACCTTAGGCAAGTCACTTACCCCTTTTTACCTTAATTCCTTTTCTGTAAAATGGTGACACACTGGAAAAGGAAATGACAAACTGTTCTGATATCTTTGCCAAGAAAACCCCATGGACAGTGTCCATGGGGTCACATAGAGTTAAGCATGACTTGAACAACAGAAACTTGTTTATACATAGTTGTTTGCATACTATCTATTTTATTAGAATAAAAGCTCCTTGAGGGCAGGAACTTTTTGCCTTTTTTTTTTTGTATCCCCAGCACAGCACCTGACACAAAGTAAGTGCTTAATGAAACTGTCAACTTGCCTAGTAGGCTCACACAGATAGAAATAGCATTTTGTATTTGAATTCAGATCCCTTCAGCTCTAAATTCAATCCTTTCACTCCTTTCACCAAGAGCAAAATTTTGTTTTTGGAAAGGGGGAAAAAAGGCTTGAGTGAAAGGAAAACCTATTGTGGAACCATGCTGTATATCTGTCACATGCCTACTTCACATGCCTAGTATGACACCGCACACACACACACACACATATACACATCAGAGGCAGGATGAACCATAACGGGAAAAAAACTGTCATCAGGAAAACTTACAATATTTAAAAGAACCATTTAGATGATGGATGGCTTCAGAAGAACTATAAAAACCAAGTTCCACAGCAGCCTGGGGAAAGAAAGCCCAGGGCTTAGAACCCAAGAGCCTTAGCAGTGCTTCCCATTCAGTGTTTACAGGTATCAATCATCCTAGGATATGGAGATACAGCATAGCAGCTCACTACTAGAGGATTCACAGCTACTGAAGACCTAGAAAAGAAGCTTCTTGTTATCATAATCCTTGGCACTGTGAAATAGTTCAGCATCAGAAACTAATATTATTTTGTCAGTGCAAATGATATTACAGAAGCAGTGTGACATTGCCATATGCTTTGCTGCTGTACCATAAGGACCATGGTAACTTTCTATCTAACTAGCAGCCAAAAGCTTCCATATGTGCTGCTCTTCTGCTTGAACACGAGCTCCTTGAGAGCCAGGACTGTCTTAAATTTCTAAATGTATCCCCAGCACTTTGAACATAATAAATGCTTACTTAATAAATGCTTTATTCATGTAAAGCCAAGCACAAGCAGCTTTCCAGAGGATTGCTGCTGTGAACAGCTTCAATGTTCTGATTACATAGCATAGTGAACTCTCTATTTATTCAGCAGTAAATTAAAGCAAAAACATTCACAGAAATCAAAGTACAGCATTCACAATGTTATAACTTCACAACTTATCACTAAAGTGGCCACATAGTTTTCACCAAAGTGGTCACATAGTTTTAAGCAAAAGATAACATTCATGGGGTGGCTAGGTGGCGCAGTGAATAGAACATTGGCCTTGGAGTCAGGAGGACCTGAGTTCAAATCCATTCTCAGATACTTGACATACTTAACTAGCCATGTGACTTTGGGCAAGTCACTTAACCGTAATTGCCCTCCAAAAAGAAAAAAAAAGATAGCATTCATTTAGTAACTCAATCATTTAGTAAGTCCTTAATTCAATTATCCTTGAGGAGGCAGGGCCTCCTTAATGAACACAAAGTACAAAGGTCAAGGTTCTCTACCTCCTGGTCACATTGTCTTAATCTCTCAATCAAAAGGTCTTCTTTCTTCCTAATTGGAGATTAGTTTCCAATCATTCTTAATTCAATCATTCTGAAAAAGTACAGGATACAGAGTACAAAGTCCTCCACCCCTAGGCCACAGTAAATCATGATCTTCTCAATTTGCATTAAATACACAAGGAGAGGTCTTTTGATCTTAACTCAAGGCTGGCTCTCAGTTTCCATGGCTCCTCTTCCATGAACCCAGCTCCTGCCCAAATCTATCCAACTGTCACCTGAGTTCAAAGGTAGATAGCTCTCAGTTCCTTGTCTAGCTCTTTGTGCAGTTCCTGTTCCATATTGAAGCTCACAATGTCTAGTCCACCTCAAGTCCTTCACAGTTTCTGTTCCTGGAAAGACAAATCTTAACAAAGCCACAATAACATTCATTCACATTGCTGGCACCATCATCAATTAACTTTCTGCCTGTGAAATCAATATAGACCCAATAACAAGGTCTCAGAAATCAACACAAATCATCAGTATAGTCCCAGGACCTCTCAAAACATCAATTAGACCCTCCTCCAGGATTTCTCTAAACATATAACAAGACAATCCTCTTTCAGGGCTCCTGAACCAACAGTAAGGTCCCAGGGCTTCTGTAACAAAAGCAATGTCCTCTATCAGCAGACAAATCTTACAAAGTAGCATCAAAACAGACAAAGTACTGGCACCACAGTCACGCTTCCTCCCAGTTCTCCTCTCTTCCCATGTCTCAGTTCTTCTCAATTCTCTTCTCAGTTCTCAGAAGTTTGCAGGATCCTAGCAGTTCTATCTTTCTCTCTAAGCAATTCTCATTCTCAGCAGCTCTGGCTGACTCTCAGAAGTTCTCAATTCGATTCTCAGAAGAAGTTCTGCTCTCTAGCTTGGGCTTTTCCTTATATGTGGTATTAGCTCCTCCCTGTTCTGCCCCTTCCTGTTACAATAGCAACTTCCTCCCACTGTGGGATTCACAAGTTCTGGATCTTAAAATCTGACACAATCATGAACTTGAAACAAGGTGCTAAATACCTGTTTGCTTGCCAATACAAGGGGCATGGAAGATCTTCAAATTCCCATTACCATTACAACTCATTACCCCATCAACATATGCATTCAGTTGCCAAGTCTTGTTACTGCTACCTCCAGATCTGGGATCTGCTTCCTTCTTGAGACTAATATCATTAATACCCTGCTTCAGCCCCTTCTCACCTTTGAAATAACATCTGTCAACCTGCCAGAATTCCTTCTAAAAAAGACAGATAGAGTTAGGCTGTATGCATATGTTTATTTCTCTAAAATCAGTGGACATGCATGGGTCCATGCACTCAAAAGTTTATTTGGAAATGAGCTCAAAGAAAAGATAGTTGAAGGAAACTATACATCCAGAGAATAAGTATTCCCTCCATCTGACTCAGGATGCCTATGATAGCCAAAATTATTAGTTTCCATAGAACAAGAGAGGGTCTCCAGGGTACCTGATTTCTGTCAGTCATAAACAAGGGAGTATCATAAATAGAATAGTGTCATAACAGAATAGCATCCATGAAACAAGAGAAATGCTATTAAACAAGATAGTTTCCAGTTCCAGGCACCTGGTACTTATTAGTCATAAACAGAAGAATACTCTAAGTCATTTTAATTTGGGGATTTACTCAGAAAGCATTTCAAAGGGGTTCAAAGGTTCACACCTCCTAAAAACCTGGAAAGATTTACATGAACTGATTCAAAGTGAAGTGAGCAGAACCAGGAGACTGTTGTACACAGTAACAGTAATATTATATATGGAAGAACTATGAATGACTTAGCTAATCTCAGCAATACGGTGATCTAAGACGATCCCAAAGGACTCCATGAAGCATACTATCTGCCTCCAGAAAAAGAATTGCTACTGTCTGAATACAAACTGCAGCATGATATTTTTCACTTTCTTTTTTTAAATTAAAGTCTTCCTGTACAAAATTATTAACATGGAAATGTTTTACCTGGTTGTACATGTATAAACTATATTGGATTGCTTATCATCTCAAGTAGAAAAGAGGGGAGAGTAGAAGGGAGGGATAGAATTTGGAACAAAAAATATTTTTTAAAATACTTAAAAATTATTTTAACATAGAATTGGTGGGAGGTGGGGGGTGGGGGGGAGATAAAACATTATGAAATAGAAAGAAGAAATAACATCCTAATTGGTCTGTCTGAATTAAGTCTCTTTCCTCTTCAGTCCATCCTCCCACTTAACTGCCATTGTGATATCTATCTCTATAAATCTGTATAAGCATTTAAATAGACCCCACTCAAGTTCCAGTAGTTCCCTGACTCCTGTAGGTTCAAATACATATTCTTATTTGGCACTTAAAATCCCTCACAACCTGGCTCCACCCTACCTTTCCAGGTTTATTACATTACTACCATTCACACACTCTACAATCCAGCCAGGCTGGTCCTATTGTTGCTTATCTTATCTAATGGTTCCTCATACATTACATTCAACTTCCCATCCATGTGCCTTTGTACAGGCTGTTGTTGCCTGGAACATGGTACCCTATCACCTCTGCCTCTTAGAATTCCTAATTTCCTTCAAAGATCAACACAAAGCACCATCTCCTAACCTAAGACCTTTCTGATTCCTCCTCCCCATTGCTGGTGCCTCTCCTTGGAAATCAGCTTATATTTTGTCTTGATTTTGTATAAGATTATATGGATATACTATTTCCTCCTGAAAGAACATAAGATCCTCAAAAGCAAGAACTATTTCATATTCCCACTGCTAGCACATAGTAGACATACTTTTGATATCAAAAACTTAAGTAAGAATGAACAAACTAATTGCAATATTGTATGAATTCATGGAGGTGACCTTGAGTTAAAGACTATGATGGCAGAATCTAATTATCTAGCCAGTCCTTTCAATGCTGTCCTGACAAAGGATTGTATATCATCCAAGGACCAACCTAGATAAGTTTGGAAGAGGTTCATCATCTTCATCACCTTCAGAGACAAATTTTTTAGCCAGAGCAGCTCATAAAGATCAGCTATGATGTTATTTAGGCACAGAGCTGTCAGTTAAAATTTGTGTTAACACAGGGAGTCCCAAAAGTCTTAGTGACTTTTTAGTCATTAACAATTTAATGATAAGACGAAATAACTTTAACTTCCTTAATACTAAGGTCAGCTTTGTTTAAAAAAAAAAAAGGAACTTTGTGCCCAAGAAAATTTGTTAATTTTTACTAAATTTTCACTAAATGATGCTTAATAATGACACTCTAGTTCTACTTCTTCACCACTATGTCAGCAGTCTCATTCTTGTATCTAAAATCATCCTGGAGTTGGTCTGAGACAAATTAGATACTTAGAAACTAGGCAGAGACAAACATTTTGTCTCAATGCACAGCCTGTGAGCAATAAATTCTTTTCCTATAGCCTAAAGCTATCAGATAAAAAACAGCTTCTTCAAGGTTATGACTAGATTATTGTTGTTCAATTGTTTTCAGTTGTGTCTGACTCTTCATGACCCCATTGGGGTATTCTTGGAAAAGATACTGGAATGGTTTGTTATTTCTTTCTCCAGCTCATTTTACAGATGAGGAAACTGAGGACAACAGGGTTAAGTGACTTTCCTGGGGTCACACAGCTAGTAACTATCTGAGGCCAGCTTTCAACTCGGGATGCAAAGTCTTCCTGAGTCTAGACCCGACATTCTATCCACTACACTACCTAGCTGCCTTATGACTAGATACTGTCAGGAATAAAAAATTTACCTTAAGGGAAAGAAAAAGATAAAAAATTGTGAAGAATGTTAAGTGAGCAGACAAATGGACATGAATTGCCTAAAGATGGTCAGAGGGAAATGGTCCAAGGTAAAAGAGATTTTGACTTTGACTTTGATTTAGATGATGACGATGATGCTACCAATGATAATGACAGGGCTATTTGGCATAATAAATAAAAAAGCAGCTTTAGAGTCATGAAGACCTATGTTCAAGTGTGATGCTGGGCATGTCACATGCACTCTCTAAGATTGTAAGATGCAGAACAATATCTGATCCACAATGGTAAAAGGAGCTTCTTCAAGTCTAGACAAAAATGATTTGCATAGCATATTTGTATAACACTTAAATATTAGCAAATGAATCAAGATGATAATTAAAATAGCAAAAAATAAGCTGATACCTACCTTGGATAAGTTGTAGGAAAACCAGGTTTCTTTGGGAATTCAACAAAAAACAATTGACTCAACAAATATTTATAAATGATTACTATGTACAATACAAGGCGTAGTGCTAGGCAGGCTATGACTGGTGTGATATGATCTACTCATTGTAAGGATTTCTAGATGCTGGAACCAAAGTTAATGGAAGCTGTCAACAGGTAATCACCTCATAAGTCTTAGGTGAAAGACAGGCTTATTATAAGAGAAATAGACAGGAATGTGCAACCTGAAAGGTTCCCAATCCTTACAGAAATTTACATTTTTATAATAGCAGGACAAAGAGAGAGAAGAGGATACCAGGAAGAGGCACGACATGGGAGGGGGAAGAGTGCAGCAAAGGTGGGGAAAAAAGACAAGAACCACTCTCCATGGGGAGGAGCAAGGTAATGGTAAAAGCTTATTCTTTTCCCTTGGGAACTGCTAGACTATGAAGACAGGAGAATCTGCCTATCTGCAAAGATAGGCAGCTACACAAGCATAATTCTAGCCTGACAAAGACTGGCTGGCTTCTATCTTGCCTCCCAAAGAAACACAAGGAGTCCAGGTTAGGGTGCAAGAACAAATTATTTCAGCTCGGGGGGGGGGGTGGCTTTGTCCTTGACATATTCAGGGCCTCCTGCATTCCTTGGGTCCAGTGTTTCTTGAAAATATGGCAACTCAGAAAGTCAAGTTCAGGGGACCCCTCAATAAAACACAGCTTTGACTTTGTAATAAAGGAGGCTATCTTCAGCACAAATATTTGCCTCACTTTAATTTGTCCAGAGGCACTCAGCTAGTAAATGTCAAAGGCAAGATTTGAAGGTCTTTCTGACCTCAAATCTATTATATATTCTATCCACAATACTGCTCTCTATTAGGCAATAGGCATTAAAACAACAGTGGAAAATAACATACACAAATCAGATGATGACTTTTCAGAATTACTTTTATATTTTTCAAATGAGTTGGTTATTTTGAGTCAATTGACAAAACAAACCATAACTAAAAAGCCAGTTTTTTTTTCCAAGTGATGGTATGCTCATAAAATGTTTGTGTAACACATTAGGAAAAAATAGCAAAATAAAATCATATGGACTAATATCATAACTGTACTATGGCTGTATATGTTGTTGACAAACTTGAATAGGTTAAGTTTGACTTAGTTGCTTTATTTTCTTCTCTCAGAAAAGCATACTATGTGAGCACCAGCAATCTTTACTAACACTAAACTCTCTTAAAGGCAGATCTTGAGAAAGATAAATACTTTTTCAGGGGTCAGATCCGGGTTAGAAGTGACTTCATTGTTCCTGGAACTTACAACCATTAAGCAAACAATTCAGCACAGGTAATTCATCTGGCAGCTTCTTAAATAAATAAAATTTAAAGGTGACCTTCTCAGAAATGTCTCAGATTCCAGGGCTTGCTTTCACTGAAAATCCATGTTGCCAGTCATAAATGACTACTCTGATTGTTACCTCTAGAAAAAAAATAAAATTATGAGCCAAAAGGGAAAAGCCCTTACCTTCTTTTCTTATGAGAATTGTATGTACTACTATCACATAGACTATCAGTGTTCTGTGCCTTGCTATTTCTGTTCATACAAGTACAGATATACTCACTTTCACACCTAATAAAGTTTATTTACACAGTTTAACTTCAAAAAAAAGTTTAAATTCATGATTCACATTAGTTCTTTTGTAAAAAAGTAAGCTTTTTTTTTTGGAGGGGTGAAGGCAAGGCAATTGGGGTTAAATGACTTGCCCAAAATCACACAGCTAGTGTGTCAAGTGCCTGAGGTTGGATTTGAACTCAGGTCCTCCTGAGGTCAGGGCTGGTGCACCTGCACCACCTAGCTGACACCAAAAAGCAAGCTTTTGCTGCATTTTCCTAGAAGGAAGCATTTATTAAGCATCTACAATATGCCACATACTATAAAAATATTATCTCATTTGAGCCCCCAGAAATCCTGTGAAGTAGATGTTACTATTATCTCCATATTACAGTTGAGAAAACTGAAAATTGAGAGAAGTTAAATGACACACTTAGGGTCACACAGTTACTAACTGTCTGACTTTTTAAAATAAAGGATCTTTCTGACTCCAGGACCAGCCTTCTCTCCACTGAGCCCTCTGAGCTACTTGGGCTAATTATTTCATTGATTTATGCCTAGAAGGAGGACAACATGGTGAATACATAGGTCAGTGAACTCGGTAAGGGACTAGATCTATGTTTAAACCCCACCTCAGTCCCTTAGAGCTGTGAGACACTGTGCAAGCCACTTATACCTCCTGGTGCTTCAGTTTCTTCATCTGCAAAATGAGAAAGGCTCCCCATCCTCAAAGGTTCCTTCTGGGTCTAAATTTATGAACCTGATCTATCTCTGTTTCAATTCAAGACATATACTGGGATCTACTGCAGTCTGGACTCTAGAGGTAGGTCTAATAACAACAAAAATTTGAAGAGTCAGTGATGGGAGTAAATGGTATTTAAAGATAACTGTAACAACTGTAATGTGATATGAAAATATCCGTTTTCTATTGGAATCAAAGTCACAGGTCCTGTTAATTCTAGTGTGGCTTGTTGCCTTCATTCATAATTGAAGTAAATGCTAAATTTTAGTTAGAGGCTAGTGAAAAATAGAATTAATTATTTTCCCATCCAAGTTTACAAACCTTTTAAAAGTCAGCATATTACAGGTTTAGAATCTTGAAAACAAAAGACACTTAATGATTACTCAATTCCATCCTTGGCTGCTCCCCTCAAGTGTTTTCTTAGAGTAATAAAAGCAACTTCCCTCATATCTTAAAACCTTGCAAATATGGAAAAGTCTTATCTAGACCAAATGTGTTTTTTTTTAATTTAAATGAATGAATTTTTTTTTTTTTTTTGCTTTTTGGAGGGCAGTTGGGGTTAAGTGACTTGCCCAAGGTCACACGACTAGTTTTTTGTGTTAAGTGTCTGAGGCCAGATTTGAACTCAGGTACTCCTGACTTCAGGGCCAGTGCTCTAGAGATTCACTGCGCCACCTAGCCGCCCCCAGACCAAATGTGTTTTTTTATTTTTAATTTGATCACCACCCTTAATTCATTTCCCTCAAGCCTTACTTAGCTTTCTGTTCTTGAACTCTTAAAAATTTTCCTAAAGAGAAAAATCTGGAAAAAGTTTTGACTGGAGAAATATTTTTTCTTACTATTTTCAGTTGAACTACAAAGGAGGTTTTTAAAAATATGCTTCCACAAAAGAAGGGACAGACTAGAATGGACAGAATAGCATGGGGGAAGATCATGTCAAACATAGGGGATGGCATGTAGAAAGACAGAGAAGAAGGCAGGTACAGGATGAAACTAAGAAATAGAGTCATACAGTTTGGGAAGACAGAACTCTTTAAGTCAATATGTATGATAATATAGAATATATGATAAGCCAGGAAAGGTAGGCTGGAGACAGATTGTGGAAAGCATTGAGATGCCAGGTTAATTTGCCTTGGTTTCATCAGTATGGCTTCATCAAGAACAAGTCATATCATACTAATCTTATTTTTGTTATTGGCAGGATCACTAAATTGATGAGAGTCAGAGTAAGATGGTGGCAACAAAGTGGACCTTTGAGTCAAGAAGATCTGGGTTCAAATCTTCCTACTGAATGTGTGACCCTGTACAAGTCACTTAATTTCTAAAATTTTGTCTTACTACTGAACTTCAATGACTCTGAAGGAGAGAGTAAAGGTGACAAGTTGGTGTAGCTCTGCCTCACATCCAATTTATTAGCAAGTCAAGAAGTCACCCTTGTGGTATCATTGGTCCTCTTCAAGAATGAAGGAGCAACAACAATTAATTTCAAGGAAACTCTCAAAAGTTTTAAGCTGCAGGAAAAGTGCTGATTATGCATGGGTACAGGGAGTGCCCCCATCTGGGAGTTCCCTATACCAATGAAAACCCTACCTACTAAACTGACAGATCAGGGATCACAGGATCATAATTTAGATCTAGGAGGGACTCAGAAGTTATCTAGTCCAACTTCTTCAATTTACAAATGAAAAAAACTAAATCCAATAGAGGTTATGTGACTTGACCAAACAGGTATAAAGGGCAGGATTTGAACTTAAGTCATCTGACTAAAATAAAACACTACTTCTACTGCACTATACTGAATAACAGTTTGTTTAGGTTTTAGCAAAGGATTTGTTAAAATTTCTCAAGTATTTTTATGGGGAAAATGGAATGATGTGGATTATATCAGTGATGTCAAACTCAAATAAAAACAGGACCACTAAATTACATAAGAATTCTTGCAGATCACATATTAAATACTTAGAAAAATCACATGTTAGAAAATATTATTGTTAAGAAAACCACATGTTAACACTATAAATGTTCTATTATATTTTTATTTTGTTAAATATTTCTCAATTTTATTTTAATCTGGTTCAGGTGAAACTTTTATAAGCAACACATGAGTGTAGGCAGCATGTCTGACACTTCTGGACTAGACAGTTTGAAACTGGACCTGAAGAGCAAGTCAAAAATAGTCCAATGTCAGCTTATAAGCTAGTCTCTCCAGTGGAGGTCCCCATGGTTCTATGTTTGGCTATATGCTATTCAATATTTTAATAAATTTCTTAGGGACATAGAGGGAAAGCTTATCAAATTTGAGATAACACAAAACTGGGAAGCATAGTTAGCACACTTCATGACAAAGTAATGACTCAAAAGCATTAAAAAAAATGATCTGTAGCAAATAAAATGAAATTTAATGGGGCTAAATGTAAAGTCTTACCCATGTATTTAAACAAGTCTGTTTCACAAGTACAAATGGGAGAACTGTGCCCAGACAATACTTCGCCTGAAACGGATTTTAATGGCCTATATAAACTTGACATGAGTCAACAGTGTGATAGGGCAGCCTAGAAAACCAAGGCAATCTCAGGTTGCATTCTGGCTTCTACGAATGGGGATGTGAGAGTCCACTCTGTTCTGCCTTGGTTAGACAACATCTAGATAAAGGGAGGCAGTGTAATACAGTAGAAAGAGTACTAGGTCTAGAGTGAAAGGATTTGGGTTCAAACTCTACTTCTGACATTTAATACCTTGTGACCTTATACAAGTCAATTAAATTTCCTGAGCTTCTGCTTATTCATCTATACTATGATGAGACAAAACTACAGGACTGTTGAGGGTTCTTCCCAGCTCTCTATCTATGAGCCTATGAGTATCAAATTTAGTTCTGACCTTCACAGTTTAATTGCAGTTTTTATCTCTTGCTTCCTTTCTTCTATCTACTGTCAAAGTCCTTGAAACTAAGACTTTTTTTTATCTACTTGTACTTACTGTGGAGTTACTCCTTTTTTTGGGGGGGGGGTGTTAGTTTAACTCCTGAGACTTTTCTTACTCCATAGTATTTCTTCATTGTATTAGGAGTTCCCTTCTCTTTACTCATGTCTTCAGCCCTAGCTTCTGGGTGGGAGTTAGTGTCAGTACCATGCTTTATCCCTTCTTGCATTCTTGGATGGGGTGGCAATGCTCTGGTCTTGTTTTCTCTGAAGTTTAGATGGTGCTATTCCTGGCCTGCCACAGTAATGGATGGGATGGCTAGTTCCTGGTTCCTTTCACTGACTTTCCCCTCAATTCTGGCCTATGACACAAGATTTGGATCAAGCTATACCCACTACCATAATCCTAGGCTCCTGCCTAACACGTGCACCAGCCTTGTATTTATCTCTGTCTTTGTCTCTTTCGCCTTGTATAATCACCTCCCTGGAGATGACATTGCCTCCTGCAGCAGCTCTGAAAGGCCCCAACTAGATTTTTGAAATAATGCTGTATGCAGACCTCCTGGAGGACATTGGGTTGCCTTTGCTTCATCTCAATTTCCTTTATCCTCAGGTGTAGCCATCAAATTTGGGAGACATCATTGTTTTCAAGCCTCTGTGAGAGTTGCCCAGGATGGCCTACATGGGCATCTTTGTCCTACATTTATCTCCTTGGCCAGTCACCTACTGGGAGCTGTCTTTGTCTCCTGCTATGGCTCCAAGAGGATATCAGAAGTTATTCTGATTTTATTCTTCCTGAAGAACTCTGAGGCCTGCACACACTACCTGTTTCTGAGCAGGGAGGTGATACGCTCAGATCTATGCACTAAGAATACTCTGGCAGTAGAGTGAAGGATAAGGGAGTGAAAGGAGAAAGAGCCTGGAGGCCACAAAACTAGTTGGGCCACCTTTATAATAGTACAAGCAAATGTAATGAGAGCCTGAATTGATTGCAATAAGAACAGAAGGGATAAATTTGAGAGATATCACAGAGGTAGAATGAAGCAGATTTAGTAACTGATTGGATATGGGGGAAGGGGGCAGGGGTGAGGGCTATGGAAGTGCAAAAGATGACTATTCCATAAGATGGACATAAGCTTGGATATCATCTGTTTGCTGTACAGGTACTTTCCAGTCTACAATTAGTAATAGTTATGTCTCTGGCAAATATAAAGCATAAAGAAATGAATAATAAAACCAAGGGGATGTTTAATTTGTTATTATGCTAACAGCTGATTTAGGATCAAAAAGAAAAAATATTCCAGTCTGTTCTGCTATAACATGACATATGCATTAAAAAAATCACCACAAAAATCACACAATAAAAACCACAGAGCTTATGGGGAAGATGGGGTTAGGGGACAACACTCAAAAATATCATTAGTAACACATTAAAAAGATAGGAACCATTTTGGAGAACAATCTGGAACTATGCCCAAAGTGCTATAAATAAGTGCATATCCTTTAATCCAACAATACCATTTCGAGGGCTATATCCCAAAGAGATCATAGAAGTGGGAAAAGAACGCGTTTGTACAAAAATATTTATAGTAGCTCTTTTTGTGGTGGCAAAGAATGGGAAATCAAGGGGATGCTCATCAACTGGGATATGGCTGAACAAGTTGTGGCATATGAATGTAATGGAATACTATTGTGCTATAAGAAATGAGGAGCAGAAAGACTTCATAATAACCTGGAGAGACTTAGATAAACTGATGCTGAGTGAGGGGAGCAGAACCAGGAGAACTTTGTGCACAATTACAGACACATCTTTATGTGTTACAACTAACTTGGATAGACTGGGTTTCTCTCAGCAATGCAAGGTTATAAGACAACTCCAAAAGACTCATGATGGAAAGGGATATCCACATCCAGAGAAAGAACTAAAGAATCTGAATGCAGATTGAAGCAAACTACTTGCTCTCTCTTTTTTTGTTGTTGCTTCTTTCTCATTGTTCATTCCATTGGTAATAAACCTTCTTTCCAACTTGACTAATGTTTAATGTGAAGGTATTTGTAGATCCTATATTTGATTGTATGCTGCCATGGAGAGAGAGGGGGAGGAGAGAGAAAGGTAAGGGGGAGAAAATTTGAAACTTAAGGGACTGTGGAACTGAATGTTGTAAATCAAAAGTAAATAAATAAATTTTTTTAAAAAGATAGGAACCTGATAAAAATAGTAGTACAGTTTTATATGTAAGTAGTTAAGAAATACATAAATATCATCATAAATAGGGGCAGGATCCACAGGGATATTATTTAACCTACACTTAAGCTGAACTACAGTACAATGATCCCAGCTACAGTTGAGGGCAGTAGAAACACCAGGCCTAGAGGCCAGGGCCTCATCCAAGGCTGAAGGTGTGCACAGTTGGGGAGGAATTCCATGGTTCTACTGTCAGCCTTTCTCTGCCCACAGCTCCTACTGCAACAAAAAATATACAAGAAATATGGCATTTTACCTTGAAAAAAGAACAGAAGTTTGCTTGTGGATGTGGGAGTTGGAAGGGTTGCAGCTTGTGAGTTATTGTGAAGTGGTAGAAGGAGAGTTATCTGAAACTGGGCACACAATTGTAATACCAAATGTGGATAAGTGTGATTCACTGTCCTCTAATCTTTGCGAGATGAAATCAAGAACAGATCACAATTCATTATCCTCAAATTGTTTCCTAAGGTATCAATCATATTGAAACAAACCAGCATTTTAAAAACCAGCATATTAGCAGAACTGACTAAGAAAGAAGTATTTAGAAAGAGAAAAATACAAGCTATGTGTGAAGAAGAGAGGCAGTTGTGATTTAGAGAAGAGTCACCAAAAAGCTCTGACACATTCTGGTTTCTTGAGCCAGAGCAAGTCACTTAACTTCTCAATGCTAGGCAATTCTAATCCTAGAAGGGGATGACTTTTGCTGGTTTAGGGAGTCCCTTCAACTGGGAATTCCCCATTTTAATGTAAAAATCACAAGTCCAGTTCCGATTCTTTTATTTTAAGGAAGATAGAAATTAGGTTTTGTGTCAGCAGGATGCTGGAGATAATACCAATAACAATAGTCATGTTAATAGTCCTGTAAAATTTTCAAGAAGGCAATGTTGTATACTGGTTAGAACATTGGGTCTGGAGTCAGAAACACATGGCTTTAAAACTTGCCACTCATATCTACTAGCTAGCTAAGCAAAGTGATAAGCCTCAGGCAACTCTATAAGAATATATTATTTTCCACACCAATAACATCATAAAAATATTAGTACCATAGGTAATAACGCTGATGTAAAGTTTGCAAAGTGCTTTCTATGGATTGCCTTCAAATAGCCCTCTGCAGTAAGTAGGACACATTTTTTCATTGTTATTTTGCAGATGGAGATCTGAGACTCAGAGATTGTAAAGTGATTTATCAAAGAACTGGTAAGTGAGCATAGGATCACAGACTGGAAGGAAACAGACGCCATCTAGGGTGCTATATGTTAATTGCAGCCTAACTTTAATCAGTTTACAGGGAAAAATATAAACTTTTCATCATATATAACAAGGTTCTTCTTGTTACTAGCAGGAAAATGTTGTGTCAATAGTTTTTGACATGACCTTAATTTCAAATTACCCATCACTGTACTAGATTTTATTTTTCTATTTAACATTCATTAAAAAGAATTAAGTTCCAAATTCTTTCCTTCAGTCCTTGCCCCATTCATTGAAAAAACAAGTAATATATGTTAAATATGTGAAGTCATGCAAAACATTTTCATATTAAACATATTGCCAAAAAAAGTGAAAACATATCCTTTCATTATTGTACTTTGAACTGAAGAGTCCATAGAGTACTACTATTTCTAGGACCTACTGCTAAAGACTACACGTCCCATGATGCCTCATGATCCTACCCTCTCGTGATAGGTATAGCCTTCCTCAGTGGAGAAATAGAAGTGTGCTGGGGAGAAGCATTCCCAGTTGGGATGATGGTTTCTCCTAGCAAGGCTGTGATTGTTCCCGGGAACGGAGGAGGTGATGTGGTGACCCATGGTTGGTATGGATGGGTAAAAAAGAGACTGGAGAAGGTAAGACTCTAGGAAATGTTTGTTTTTTCTTTAAGAATTAACCATGTAATTTTTACTCCCTTCCTAGCTCAGTCCCAGAAGAGCTGTGGACTGATTACGAGCAAACAATTACCTGTATTCTCAGCTTTCTCTGCCGCTCCCCTTATTTTCTTCCTGCATGTCCCATTTTCATGTTTATTTTTGGATAGGGAGAAACACTGGCTGGTACTACTTTTTTTTTTTTCAGAAACATTTCTGCCCCATGAAACTTTACTGAACACTATACATCAAGACCTAAATGGTTTCCCCCTTTGAAATAATCATCACAATGACTTACATTTATAGAGTACTTCTCAATTTAGAGGAATCTTCTGAGGTAGATAGTAAAACTGTTACTATCTCCCATTTTACAGATAAGGAAACTGAGCCTCTGAGAGGTGAGTGACCTGCCTAAGGTTAACTTGTTGATGCCTAAGGTCAGGAAATAAGACTTGAATTCAGGTTTCCAGGACGGCTTGCTTGAAGATTGTGGTCAAATCACACCTTCTGCCGGCAGTCTTTTTCAGCTCCCTTTTAGTGCTAGTGCCTTCTTTCAAAGAATACCTACATACCACTGTATGAACTTTTTTTTCATACTGCCTCTTCCCCCCCCACCCCATCCCCATTAGAATATGAGCTCCTTGAGGGCAGGGACATTTTTTGCCTTTTAGCACCTGTCATATAGTAAGGGCTTGATAAATGATTGTTGACTGTCTCCGCTGCATCATGTTAAGGAACAGCTCTTTAACTCAGCCCAGTCTAGTCCACTGAGATCTCCTCGTATGTAGCCCACGTAGTACCTCGCCTTCGCCTTCTTCCTCAGATTTTTTGCTTTCGCCTTGCACCTCCTGCATCTCCTCAGCCCCATCTCTTCTTCCCCAGTGAGAGTATGAAGTACTCCTCTCCTCCAGGCTGCCTGCTAGGAGGCTTTCTTGCCTAAATAGTACAATATTCCCCAAAAGTCTTAGTGTAGTTTTAAGCCATTAAAGCTTGGGACACCCTGTACTTTGCTAATACTTCTATAATGAATCTGTCCTTGTTCATTTTCCAGTATCACTATTTGTGATTCACCTACTAAGTGGAAAGTGCTGTCAGGGCAGGAATTGTCTTACTGGTCTTCCTATCCCTAACCTGGAGCACAGTGTTCATGGGTATTTAATTGAATTACCTGCTTTAAGCATATAGAATCTTAGTACAATTTCAGACATGATTGGAAAGTAGAGACAAAAGCATCAACAAAAATACGGAACTGGGAGTGACTTGGCCATTCTGATCAATGGAATGATCCAAGACAGTTCTGAAGAACTTAGGATAAAACATGATGAAATATGCCATCCACCTCCAGAGAGAGAACTGATGGAATCTGAGCCCAGAT
Organism: Pseudocheirus occidentalis; assembly: GCA_028646575.1. NCBI lineage: Eukaryota > Metazoa > Chordata > Mammalia > Diprotodontia > Pseudocheiridae > Pseudocheirus > Pseudocheirus occidentalis. Next base: position 195,813,907 of record CM053595.1, on the reverse strand, counting down.
TGAAGCATAATTTTTCCACTTTTTTTGGCATTTTTTTAACAACGTGGCTAACATGGAAATATGTTTTGCATGATTTCAAGTGTATAATTGATATCACATTTCTTGCCTTCCTGGTACTCAAAATTCTTTTTTAATGAATGTTAAAAAAAATAAACAGTAAACTTATTTTAAAAAATACAGAGCTGGGGCTGCTCAGAAGGCTGGCTTATCTTCTTGGAGAGTCTGTCAGTGATGCCCCCAGCTTTCTACATTAGAAGTTTAGTCCAGGCTGCTATATTTTGCCTACCCCAGAGCAGCTGTCAGTTTAATTTTGGGTTAATCAGTACAGTCCCCTGTTTCATGTGTATGAGTACTGATAAGTTGGAGAGTATCCAGAGCAGGGCAGCCAGGGTA
>CM053595.1:195765220-195813414 GCA_028646575.1 Pseudocheirus occidentalis | reverse complement strand
TGTGTGACAACCGATTTTGAAAAACTGGATGCTTCTCAGCATCACACAGTTAAAAGACAACTATACAAGACTCAGGATGGAAGGAGATGTCTACGTTCAGAGAAAGATCCAGAAAGATCAGAGTTTAAACGGAGACTGAAGCAATGCATGCTATCATTCTTTTCGATGTTTGGCTTTTGTTTCTCTTTTCTCATTGTTCACTTCCATTGGCTATAACACATATACAACCAGACGATTGTACAATGTGAAGGAGTTTGCAGATCCTATACATGACTGTATGCCACCATGGGGGGGTCAGCTGGGGGATGGGGAGGAAGGGGAGAAAAATCTATAACTGAAGTGACTATGGAACAGAATCTTGTAACCTAAAAGTGAACAAACAAGTTAATAAAAAAAATAAAATAAAATAAAAAATAAAAATAAAATAAATTAAAAAGAAAAGAAAAGAAAAAACTGAGGATATTTAGACTGAAAGAAAACATGAGAACTGCCTTCCAAGTAATTTAAAGAGCCATCATGTGGCACAGGACCCCATTCTCTTTGGCTCCAGATGGTAGAACTAGAAGCATGAGTGGAAATTGTAGAGAGATATCTTGATGTAATGAAAAATTTCAAAACAATTAGAACTATTCAAACAAGGAATGGGCTGCCTTGAGAGGTAATGGGCTCTTTCTAATTGGTGGTCTTTAAGTAGAAGTTGGATGACCATCTATCAGGTTTATTTTAGAATTTAGAGGGAATCATTTTTCAATTACAAGTTGGATTAGATGGACTCAGATACCTTTAACTCTGAAATTCTATGAGTGAGAGAGTGAGAGAATGAGAGACAGAGAGAGAGAGAGAGAGAGAGAGAGAGAGAGAGAGAGAAAGAAAGTGTGTGTGTGTATGTTTTCTGGGTCAGGCCTGACTCGGGGTTGTTAAGCTTTCAAGACTGGAATAAAATGAATATAGCCCAATCTAACACTTAACAAAAAGAGCTTTACTTAACAGTAGATGGAAAGGATAGTGAACAAGTAAACAGAATTGATTTAGGTGGGCACAGGTTCCCTGTCTCCACATTTGTCAGAATGGTGTGCCTGGTTGGAAGCATTTCAAGCCTGAATAGCCCTCAACTATTAGACCTTTGTATTTAGGCAACCAAGAAGCTACTTCTACAGTTTGAGCCTTATCGTCCTGGACCAATTAAATCTTAACGATGATTTCATTGCGTGTTAGGGAAAAATATCAACCTACGAGTCAGGGACCTTGGTGGATACTCCTACCATAGTCTATGTAGACCCTCCCAGCACCTAGCCAATTTTGTTACATTGTATAAACTAATAAATGATTAAATGAATTTATAACAATAATATAAAAAGCCATGTGTTATGGAAATTATCTAGTATTAACTAATCAAGTTGGTTCCTATGATATCTTTCTCACATAGATACCCGATTTCCAGTGTTTGTCTCAAAATATGCCTGACCCAAGTAAGTTTTTTTAAAAAAGAAATCCCTTTACCTTACTTTATCTTTTTTCACTTTTTTTACCATTGGCACAGGAATAACTTAAGAGTAGAAAAAGTATAATGATAATTTCCTAAGAACAGATGGTTCCAAACGGGATGAGTTTTGAGTTTCTTTAAGGACAATTACCATTGAGCCAGGCAAAATTAAATTTTCTATTTTTTCATGAGCCTAGTTTTTCATTTCATACTTTAATAATAGTTTTTCAGAGAAATACCTTTCTGAAAATCACATTTCCAAAGGAATAAAATGGGGAGAATATATGTTTGAAAAGGTGCTTAAAAGGTATACTGCTATTTATACGCTGACCATGTTGTTGTATGTTTTACTAGTATTATGAGAATTTTTTTGAAAGTTGGTTTCCTTGATCTGTGGCTGTTGGTTTCTCATGAGAACACAATAAAATAAAACCACCTGCTATATCACGCTTATCAAGCTGTCTAGCACCAACAAATCCTTTGGCTCTGATCCCATGTCCTGATTTGTGTCTAATATATAGACCCTCTTTTTGTCAATTACTATGCAATTTTAAGAGTTTATGAAACTCTGTACTATATGTGCTAAAAAGGGTAACATGATCTTAGTAGACTGTAATTATCACTATCAAGTAATATGAAATTTTCTGTATCTGCTTAAAATCAGTTGTAGCTCGAGAAAGTATTTGGCTGCCTTTCATGGAGTCTGAGTTCCGTTGTGATGAGAAGACAATCATCATAGGGCACAGTTCTGGTGCCATTGCTGCCATGAGGTATGAATGCTTGTAAAATAGTTCATGGTTTTAGCCACACCTATAAAAGTATACCTGAAAGTCTTCTGCTTGCCTACCTCTCTGCACCTTAAGCTTTCCATTTCTGTTGGCATTAAAAGCCCTGGACAATTTGGCTCTAACCTACCTGTCCAGCCTTATCCTCTCTCCTTCATGTAATCTTTGGTTCAGTCAAAATCCCTTTCTTCCTATTTCTCACACACACCATTCCACATTCCATCTTCATCCCTCTGAATAGGTTGTCTCTCATGCCAGGAATGCACTCCCTTCTCACCTGCTATTCTGTAGCTATAATAAAAGAGAAATTGGAGCAGCAACACCTCCATGTTGACACCCCTATCACCAGTTTTCAGCTTTAGTACATAAATAATGGCAACTATTCAATCCATCACTCTCTTTATCCCATAAAGATTAGAGGGTAGATAAGTAACTGGCTGGATGAGCAATTTTGGGCTGGGTTTCTTTCTTAGTTACAGGGCTCCACTCTATTAACTGTTTTTGTTTGCTTGTCCTCTTGCATCCAGAAGCAGCTTAAAGTATTGTATTACTTCCACATTAAAGAATAGCTCACTAAATACCATAGTCTTCTAGTCACATCAATTCAGATTAACAGTGTAATTTAAAAAAGGGGTCAAATGTGAAACAATAAAATGACAAAATAAAGATGCTGATGTGCTTCAATGGGATATCTGAAAAATGAAGGAAGATGTTGCTTTTGGTAACTTTTCCCAAGTCCTGTTAAATGACATTTTCTCAGGATGTTAGTTTATAGCCCCATTCTGAGGCCTCATTGTGGCACAGAAGCAACCCTAGACTCTCAGACTATTCTGGTAGAACATAAGTTCTGGAAGATTCCACAAAGCTACAAAAGCTTTGAATACTGATCTGGCAAATATATATATTTATATATGCATACATACATACATAAACACACACACACACACACACACACACATATGTTTTCTGAGGGATTAGCCTAGCCAGCTTTGGAGGTCTTTTCTAGGTTGATTGTAGGGCAGTAAATTATCTTTTGCAACTCTTAAAAAATTTTCTTATTGCTAACTTTTATTCTAATATTACAAAATATATTCCTCCCTTCTTCTTCACCCAAAGGACCATCCATCTCTTATAACAAAAAATAAAAAAGAGAGAAAGTAGTTTATCAATAATAACCAAAACATCATTCAAGTCTGACTATATAGGCACCTCCGTGCCAATCAACTCTGCAAAAAAGGGGAGGAAGTACATTCTTCTGTCTCTTATTTGGGATCAAGCTTGATCTGAACACTTACAGTGTCCAGTTTCTAATTTTGTTGTTCTTATGTTCTTTCTACTTGCTTTGTTATAATCATGATGTGTGTTGTTTTCTGAGTTCTGTTTGCTTCATTTTGTATCAATTTATATTTTCCTATGCCTCCCTGTATTCATCATACTCATCTTTTCTTATGACACAGTAATATTTCATTACATTCATGTACCACACATTGTTGAGCCATTCCCAATTCAACTGTTGGACATCTATTTTGTTTTAGAGTCCTTTGCTACTATAAAAAGTGTGGTTATAAATATTTTGCTGTACACAGTACCTTTCTTTCTATCTTTGACCTCCCTTGAGTCGTAGAAGTAGGATATATTGATCTGAGCATCGTGGGCATTTTACTCACTTTATAATTACAGTTCCAAATTGCTTTCCAGTGGACCAACTTACAGGTCCTCCTACAGTGTATTAATATGTGGAAATTTATTCCCACAACTCCAAGAGTCAATGGGAACTAACTATTCCCACATTTTATGGTCTTTACCAATTTCTGAATAGAAAGTAAACCTCCAAGTTGTTTTGTTTTTCATTTCCTAAGTCTTTCATATGTTTATTAGTAGCAATTCTTTACAGAACTCTTTCTTCATATATCTCCATTATTTATCTCTTGGGGAATTGAATGAATGACTGAAAAAGTATTTAGTAAATGCCTACTCTGTGTCAAGCATTGTGTCAAACTAGTGATACAAATATAAAAACAAATATACAATAAATATAAATTACAAATCCCTTCCCTCTAGTTTACATTCTAGTAGGAGGAGAAATACACATTGGTCAGTGGTGACCCTCTAGGCAAAAAGGGGCACTCTGATCCTAAAAGTTGCTGAAATGGTGAGTGGGGTCATAGGAGAAGAGACCAACACACCTCTTCCAGGAATCAGGAACAATGGAAGAGTTGATTTTATCAATATTCTAGAACTGGAAGGAGATAGGAGCAGAATTGAAGAGGTTATCTAGGAAGCAAGGAGGTTGGTGAGACTTTCCAAATTATGCAATGAGAGTAGGGAGTGAAGTGAAAAAGGCAAATCAGGATCAGAGGATATGGACAGAAGTGGTGAGGCAGGGCAGAACTTCTGGGGACGAAAGGGTTAAAACTTCCAGGGCAATTGCAGCTAGCTATTGCTGCATTCATAATTGCTCTACTGGAAGTCAGGTGGTTTAAGGGGGGGTCATTGACCCCTCAAGGGCCAAAGAGCAGGATAGGGTCATCTAGAATGAATTCACAGACTCAAGCTTTTTTTTTTTTTTTTTTTGCTTTTGGAGGGGGGAAGGTAGGGCAATTGGGGTTAAGTGAAGTGACTTGCCCAAGGTCACATGGCTAGTTTTTTTTTTTGGTGTTAAGTGTCTGAGACTAGATTTGAACTCAGGTCCTCCTGACTCCAGGGCTGGTGCTCTATTCATTGTGCCACCTAGCTGCCCCTCAAGCATTCTTTAAGTCAAGTTGGCAAAGGTTTATTGTAATGCCAGTATGGTGGACAGAAATCCTTAAGGAACTTGCAACCTAATGGGAATGATGCTAATGCTTAAATAGGAAAAGTAGTGAATTATCTGGCAGATAGGTTAATCAGGTGATAAAATACAACCTTAGAATCACAGGTGTCATTCACTACTGGAAACCGGGGGAAGGGGCTTCTAAGGGGTGTATTTCTGATCTGTTATGTCTGTAGCAAGATAGTTTTGAAAGTTAATGTCTATAGCTTGATCTCTTGATCTATATACATATAGATTGTATATGATAACTGTGGGAATCAATACATGATAATTCTGTGAGTACAGGATAGGCCTGTTTTTACAAGGGAAATACTACAGAGATCAGCATGTTCTTATAACACAGAGAGAGAGTTTCCCTCACTGGGGACTACTTGTATTAGTAATTGTGGGGAAAGGTAATTTGTCTTACTGGGGCCCACTCATGAATAATTGCTAGGCATAGTGTCCTTGGGCCAGGGAGAAAACTGTCAGGGATAGTGTTTTGAGCCCTGGAAGTGGGGTCCAAGCAAGTCGTATATTTCAAAAGCCCCTGAAACTGACTGAAGGTAGGAGGATCCTCGAAATATGCTTTTCAAAAGCAAATATAATCTATGAGCCCAGGAAAAGTAGCTCAGCCACAAAAAAGTATCTTAAAATTATTAATTACTGGGATCTCCAGAAACCACTTAGCCCAGTGGTTCTCAACCTTCCTAATGCCGCAACCCTTTAATATGGTTCCTCATGTTGTAGTGACCCCCAACCCTAAAATTATTTTCGTTGCCACTTCATAACTGTAATTTTGCTACTATTAGGAATCATAATATAAATATCTGATATGCAGGATGTATTTTCATTGCTACAAATTGAACATAACCCACAGGTTGAGAACTGCTGACTTAGCCTATTAGTCTGCAGACAGCTTCAGTGACTAGCCTTTGGGTTAAGGATTCTGAGTTTCCTTGGAAGGGAAGATTTGGAGGGCAGGGGGGATGTAGTTCTTTCTCATAACAAATTGTTCCATGACAGGCTTTCTGACAACAAAGTAAAGTTAGATTAACATTTTTCTTTTGCTTGGCTTTGACCAGTTCCAGGAAAGAAGTGCTGTGATGTAAGTTCAGTTAACACTATTTTCTTTTTCCTAGGTATGCAGAAACGCATCGTGTCTATGCTATCATATTAGTGTCTGCATATACATCAGATTTGGGGGATGAGAATGAACGAGCAAGTGGTAATTTAGATTTTATTCGCTTCTGTCTCTGCCTACAGTTTCTTATTTATTTTGATCCCTATTTTCTCATTTATTTATACACTGTTTTCAGATTTCTTATTCTCACCTGCAATCCTCACTTCTTTATTTCTTTCAATATTTCCCAATTACATGTAAAAAAATTTTTAATGTTCAATTTTGACATTTTTGAGCTCCAAATGCTCTCCCTCCTGCCCCTCCCCTATCCCTTGAAGAGCAAGCAATACGATATCTATTCTAAATGACTTCATATTCTTTTCTCACTTAAATATCTTCTCTTGAAAGACATGGTTAATATCAACCTTTTGTTTGCTCTATCTTTCACATGAGAACACAACTTAAACTCATTTAATTTTATTATACTATTCTGATAATCATGTCAAATCTGGTCCACATTGACAAAGAAACAAAAATGTATCATATTTACCAATGCAATGAAAATAACATCAGGGGGACGTGAGGATGGAGAGAGAAAAGGACCAAAAAGGGAGGGAATAAATTTGGACTTTAAGCTCATGGTGGGGAAGTAATGAAAATGCAAGCTATATTTCTTACTTCTTTTCCTTACCTAAGGAAGTATAGACCATAGAAAAGCTAAGCTATTATTTGAGAGAGGCCTTTGCCCTTTTTGAGTGCTTCCATCTTTAGGATGTGATACAGTATAGGAAGGTTTTTAAAAGTCCCTTAGGGTGCAAAATCATTTACTAGTTATTCACTAAGGGGAAAGTTAGGTATTTCTAGGCACAAGTGCCTTGTATCTAGTTAGTCTACAGGTACAGGACCCTAGTCATCTAAACAGGTTTATGAGAGCAGTTTCCTCTCTCCTCATTTGTGATACAGTATCAAGCCCTGTTGATTTGGTACAACAGTAGTGCATTCGGCTTATACTCAGAAAGTTCTGGTCCTCTGTGTTTTAAGTATCTGGATAATGCTAAAAGTTGTTTTTACTAGACTCATGATGAGCTTTCCTCCCCCTGTGCTTCACAGGATACTTCAACCGTCCTTGGCAGTGGGAGAAGATCAAGTCCAATTGCCAACATATAGTACAGTTTGGGTCCACTGATGATCCTTTCCTTCCCTGGAGTGAACAGCAGGAAGTGGCCAATGAGTTGGGAGCCAACTTGCACAAATTTACAGACCGTGGCCACTTTCAAAACACTGAGTTTAATGAACTGGTCAGTGTGGTACAGTCTTTGCTGAATGTACCTGCTTAGACTTGGTGAACTCTGTTAGTCTGTCATGACCAGATCTGTACTTTATAGTCTGGACCCTCATTAAAGGACAATAAACAGAAAACGTTAAGTAATAGTGCCCAAATGCTTGGCAAAAAGCAAAGCACAGTTGTTTCAGTGTTCTTTTCCAGGTTTTCAAATAATTATTCCGTGGGCATGAAACCCCTAGCATGAGCAACAGGCAGGGAGAAGAAGCTTTAGAGCCCAGGGCACAAATGGTGATTCTAGGAAATAGCAGCTGATTCAGGGCACAGCAATTAACCAAGGGCTATTAAGAGTGTCCATGGAAGTGATGGATGTTAGATGCTTGTGGACTGCCCAGTATTCTGTTGCTGTGCTTCGGAGGGTGGAAAAAGATCCCCAATGCAAGCAAGGCAGCATAGTCATAGCTGTCCTTGAGAACTCTGGGTCCCATCCTCCTGGTGAGGTTTTCCATGGCTCCTGCAGCACCTTGGACTCAAAAAGGTTCCCAGGATGGCATGCCTCCTACTGTGGCTGGTACCTTTAACTTGACAGACCCTGGGGGTAAAGGGGGAGAGGGAAGTAGGACTGAGGGAAGATTATTATTTTTTAAAAATGTTTAAAGAAAAATTAAGACAGCATAGAAGCCTACTTGTGAAAACTGTACTAATATAAAACTCTAAATACAATGTTTTATTTAGATCATTGTTTCTTAAATTTGGGGTTTCAGGAACTCTTCACACTCTTAAAAATTATTGAGCACTCCAAAGAACTTTTCTTTATGTGCGTTATATAAATAACATCAGTATTATTTATGAAAATAGTTTTGATCCCTTAGACCCTCTCTGAATGTATCTCAGGGACAGTCAGACCACACTTTGAGAACCACTGTTTTAGATTATTCATGAGTAAAATATAACTAAGGTATTCCTCATCAAAATGAAGGACATAATGAACCAGTAGGTGAAAAGAAAACTCGTGTCCTGTGTTTTTATGGTTACAGATTACAGGGCATGAAAATTTCTGTTAAATTCAAGTTAAAGATGCTTGGGAGATTCAAATTCTTTCATCTATGTTTTTCCCTGTCATGTTTACATCAAACCCACAATATAAAACATTTTAAAACATATTTAAAATTTTTTCTGATATTTAAAATAATGAAAAATCCATGCTGAGGTCTATATTCATGCAGTATGTACCAATAAATAATATTTTAGAATATAAACTTCAGTAAGTAGATACATAGGCTCATATAATTTTTAATGATCATAAAAACTGTGAAGGTCAAATATTAAATAGCTAAGTGTATATTATGGAAGCAGCTAAGTGGTTCAGTGGATAGAACACTGGACCTGAAGTTACAAAGACCTAAGTTCAAATCTGACCTCCAACACTTACTAGCTATGTCACTAAAAACCTCTGTTTGCCTTAATCCTCTGGAGAAGGAAAGGGCAAACCACTCCAGTATCTCTGTCAAGAAAATCCCATGGACAGCACTGGCATGCTATGGTCCACAGGCTCACAAAAGAGTCAGACACAACTGAACAACAAAAAGTGTACATTATGTTTCTGTCTCATTGATAAAAATGTTACACATGTAAGGAAAGCATGGATCCCATAAAGAAAAACAAAAAATTTCGCATATAGCCCTCTGTGAATCGGAACTTTCTTCCCTTGTGTATGTGCATGTGTGTGTGTGTGTGTGTGTGTGTGTATATGCACACACACACTCACACGCACATACACAGATATCTTTCATGCTCTGGTGGAAGCCAGATTTATATGTCTATAAATGATCAAATGTCAAAATATCAAAAGAATCAAAATTGTACGTTACCACCCAAAGGGAAATATTAATGCTGGCATCTATGCAGGTTTAGTTGGCAAAAATCAGTCAGTCAGTCAATAAACAGTTGCCTACCACATGTGAAGTGTTAGAGATACAAAAAGAGGCAAAAGACCGTCCCTGCCCTGCAGTAGACAGGTAAATATCTACAAACAAGCTGGCACTAGAATTAAGAGGAGTTAGGAAAAGCTTCCCAGAATATGTAATTTTAGTAGGGACTTAAACAGGAAGCTAGGGAAGTGAGTAGGCTATATTGAGGGGGAAAATCATTCTAGGCATGGCAGACAGAGAAAACGCGTGGAGCTAAGTGATAGAGTATCTTCTTTGCCCAACAGCCAGGAGGGTGGACCAAAGAGTATGAAACATGGGGGTAGCATTGGGGTTAAGGTGGGTAGGGAGTATGAAGACGGGAATGTAGGATGGGGTTAGGTTGTGAAAGGCTTTGCCCCAGGTCAACCATAGGATTCTGAACTTGATCCTGTGGGTGAAAGGGAGCCTCTGGAGTCGAGTAAGGGGGGGGGGGGGTGACATGGTCAGATCGATGCTATAGAAAAGTCACGTTAGTGGTTAAATAGTGGATGGCCTGAAGTGGGGAGAGACTTTGAGGCAGACAGACCCACCAACAAACCATTGCAATAGCCGAGATATAGGGTGATGAGGGCCTGCACTAGAGTGGTAGTAGTATCAAAGGAGAGAAAATGGTCTATTCTGGAGATGTTGAAAAGGTGAAAAAGACAGGCCTTACCAACAGATTGGACATGGGAAGGAGACAGTAAGAAGTACAAGATGACTTTTAGGTTGTAAGCCTAAGGGACTGGGAAGATGATGTTGCCCTCTATAGTAATAAAGAAGTATGGAGATAGGGAGGGTTTAGGGGGAAAGAGAATGAGTTTAATTTTGGACATGTTAAGTTTAGATGTCTACTAGATATACAATTTTAGATCTCTTAGAAGCAGCCAGAGATGAAAGACTAGATATAGGTCAGTAGAGAGGTTGGGTCAAGATAGGTAGATCTGAAAATCATTAGCATAGAGATGGTAACTAAATCCACAGGGGCTGAAGAGGGGAGAAGACCCAGGATGGAACTCTTTGGGACAATCACATTTAGGGTATGATATGCATGAGGATCCAGCAAAGGAGCCCGAGGAGTGGTCATATAGGTGGCAGGAGGACAACTAGGAGAATGGTATCTCAAAAACCTAAAGAGAGCATCAATCAACCAAAAAACATTTACGAAGCGCCTACTAAGTGCCAGACACAGTACTAAGTGTTGTAGGAGAAGGTCATCGACAGTGTCAAAGGCTACAGAAAGGTTGAGGAGACTGAAGATTGAGAAAAGGCCATTGGACTTGGAAATTAAAGAGATCATTGGTAACTTTGGACAGAGGAGTTTCAGTGGAATGATAAGGTTGGAAACTAGACTGTAAGGGAATGAAAGGAGAGAAACCGAAGGCACCTATTATAGAAGGCCTTTTCAAGATCCAACAGGCAGGAAAAGATTGAAAATGAGATATAATGGAGATGATAGAGGGGCAATCTGATAGAGGAGACAGGATGGAATGGGATTTCTTGAGCAGATATGGGGTGGAGGGTAAGCTTTGGTCACCTCATCATGTGAGACAGGGTAAAGGAAGAGGGTACTGGCAGAGGGCATATGAAGGTGGAAGATATGAGGAAGCCAGGAGAAGAGAGCTCACAGCCTCAAATTTTTTTCTGTTAAATATGAAACAAGACTGAACTGAGAGGCATGGGAGGTTTGTGAAAAGATGAAAAGGTTTTAGATAGCTGCTATGAAGAATGGAATGAGAAAGGTATAGCAAGATTACCTAGCAGCAGTGAAGGCCCACTGTTGTGGTTGTGTAACACAAATTTATAGCTGATCCTGTCTAAATGGTTTTGTGATTTTCTCCACTCAACAGCATCTTGCATAGGAGTGGACAGTGAATGTCATCAAGTCATCCAAAGCTGACGCTTGGAACTGTGTAATTGGTAAAATGATAAGGGGGCTAGGGACTCAAAATAAGAGGACAATAGATAATTGAACTGGTTCACCATGGGGTTAAGATGGGGAAAAGAGAAATGGCTACTACAGGAGAGGTGGCTTGGGAAAGAACTGGGCTGAGAATTTGGAGGCCACAGTGTGGACAAACGGTAGAGTTTAGTAAGGGAAGGCAGAAGGAGAGGTGAAAAAATCAAAGGATTGGATAAGAAGATTTTGTAATTTTTTTTTTTTTTGCTTTTTTTTGGAGGGCTGTTGGGGTTAAGTGACTTGCCCAAGGTCACACAGCTAGTTTTTATGTGTGTGTGTGTGTTAAGTGTCTGAGGCTGGATTTGAACTCAGGTATTCCTGACTCCAGGGCCGGTGCTCTATTCACTGTGCCACCTAGCCGCCCCAGATTTTGTAATTCTTTAACATGGAGGTGTTGTATTTGTGGGCGATGAATGGCAAAATCAAGAATATGACCATCTTTGTGAGGGCTGAGGTAGGGTAGAAGAGGTCTTAGGAAGTGAGTAGATAGAGAAACTGACTGGTTAGGGTGCTTGAGGAAGAGTCAATATGAAAGCTGAGTCTCCTGGATGAGGGTAGGTGTTGGGGAAAAGACAAAAATTTTGAGTCATGAACTGAATTCAATGAGGAAAAAAGGGGAATGAAGTGGAGGTTTATAGACAATTACCAGGATTCTGATTAGGTGGTAGAAACAAATACAATGAACCTGAAAGGAGGAGAGGTTACTGACTGATGGAAGAAGGTGAAGATCTTGGAAGTGGCAATGAGGAGCAACCTAGGTAAGTGAGTTGAGGAGAATGAGTGAAGGTATAGCCATTACTGGAAAGTATGGCCAGACAGAGGCAGGCCTGCTCCCTGAAATTATAGGATCTCACAATAACAATGATTTTTATATTTTTAAGTAAAGTTTTATTGTATTTAAACACAATTTTAAAAATTGTAGAAAAATAGGCAGCCTACTACTGTCCTTGTACTATAGTTTGCAGACTCCACTTTTAGCATACTATCATTGATGACTTGCACTAAAGAATCAAATGAGATAAAATGTTTAAAGCACTTGACACAGTGTCTGACATAGCAGGTGATTCATAAATGCTTATTTACTCCCTCCTTCCCACCCACTAGAGAAGTAGTATAAAAAATATCAAGGACATAACAGGAAAAAAGATGGGCTAGTAATGTGGCAAAACACTGATAGAAAAATCTATATTGTACAAAATATGATCTACAAAATACAAAAGACCTAGAAGAAGGTTTCCAGAATGTTGGCAGACCAGCTATAAAGGATTTATTCAAGGATGAACAACTAACACAGGATGAACCCATAAGGAGAGAATGGAATCAGAGGGAATTTACACCTTGATGAAATCAGTCATCAAAGTATACATCTTTTTAAACACCACAGAGGGAGGGAGAAAAAGGAATATTAAATACACAAAATTGTTCAACCTATACTGAGGAAAGACCAACTTTATTTACTAGGCTACCACCCTTTTAAAGATCAAAACATATCGGTATTTCCAAGGGCAATTATGATTTATCATTAAATAAGAATGAAGGGCAACAATGTAAGTGAACCATTGAATTAAGCCTAGGACACCATGAAATAAAGCAAGTGTTTGATTTTACTAAATAAGGATAGTAATTAACATCTATACATTGAAAAAACATATACCCCAAGTCATTGTCATTATTTGGCTTGAAGTTTTCTTACTTCTGTTAGACTACTTCTCTGCCCCAGCCCAACAGCAGGAGGATGGCCTGAAAACTGACTGACGCTAGCAGCCACCATGGTAGGGAAATGAGGACCATAGCATCATTCGCCTCGGTCCATCAAATGGCACCTAATGAATTAGGGTTAGCATGAATTAGCTTTAGGGAACCTTCCAACTTAATCCCAAATGTCCAGTTCCCAAGTTCCCACCAGGCAGTGGATATCCACTTTCAACAGGATAATGACCTGCCCCTGCTTCCCCCAGGCCCCCTCCCCCATCTTGGCTGCTGGAAGTAACCCAGACACTCTACTTTAACCCTTGGGCCCACCCAACTACACCCTTCCCAACAGTCAATGGTTGAAGACTGTCTGCCCTGCCACTCTTCCCCAAGGTCCACAGAGCCTTACCATTTGTCCTGCTATTTTGTCAGCTGGACCCATGGTCTTTTCATTGACCATGAAACTGAATCTCCCTTATGTGCTATCTACCCAAATTACAGCGTGAGCTCCCTGAAGGCAGGAACCATCTCCCTTTTCCTTTTGTGTCTTCAGAATTTAGCACTGTTCCTGCCAAACAGTAAATGCTTTTCAAATGTTTTTCCATTCCAATGTATGAGAATAAATAGAGTATTTAGGGGGAGCAATACCTACCCTTTCCACATAACCACCTAGTCTGCATTCATTGTCTTTGCTATGGCTGCTTCTATTACCTTTAAGCCTTTTCATCTGGAAGCTTTCAACATCTTGCTCAACTGATGAAGAGAAAATTATAATGGTAGTAATGAACCAGACATAATGATTTTTCACAATATCTGCATTAGTCAGCTCAAAATTCCTTGCCTCTAGCAGCAACATAGGAAGGGGAAATTTCAAGTCCCTTTTATTGCCTCTGTCCTTGGCAAATGTCAGAATTATCTTGTACTTTATTTTCCTTTTAACAACCATTCAAAAAAAATCTCTCTTGACAACTTGGTAGGTGAATTTCTTATATTTTCATGGTCCTTTAGTAGCAGGAAGAATGGTTTCACTATTAATCTCTTAATAGCTGCCACATGTAGTTTTGGCCCACTCAGCAATATATATATAAGAACTTTTAATCTTTATAAATACAAATATGTTCTTCGCAGCAAGAAGTCTTTTAGTGAACTTTGCTTTTAACCAACTTCAATGCTTCATGATAAATACATTCTTGGCTTTCAAATTAATTTCATTTTCTTCTTGCATTTGTAAAATGTGAGTAGAATGCACATTTTGCTATTAAAATTCCAGCCATTCTGTCATATATATACAATTTGATGGTGAAATTTCACCACCTTCATGGCAGTCATCAAAAACCTTTGGGAACAAAAAAAAAAGTTTCCAATTAAGCTTGTTTTAAACAAACAATTTCAATACAGGCACAGATATCAATTACCCCACTACAACAAAAAATACATTTCTTAGGATCAACTGCTAGTCTACTTATTTAAATCAATATTCAAAATGAAATTCATTTAGTTTTAAAGGAATTGGAGCAGTGCTTAATAATGTATCATCACAGGATCTGACTTCCAATTGCAAGAAGAATTTATTAGTAATTATTAGAGTTTTTAATAAACTACTAAAATTAAATGCTCATATTAATCATTTTATCTAGGGTGGCAGCATGGAATGGTAGATACTGCTGGATTAAGTGTAAGGGTGATTTAATTTAAATCCTGCCTGTGGCACTTACTGGCTATGTCAACATGGGCAAATCATTTAACTCCTCTGTGGCCCCAGAGGCAATGCTTTAAGATAGGGATTATCAAAGAATTTTTTTTAAGTTTATGGAACCCAAAATCAATCAAGATGATCCTCTGGGTCACATGACTTGAGTTTTCTCAATTTCCTTATCTCTCTGTCTCAATTCATTCACTCCTTCCCACCATTTATATTCTTGATCCCTTCTTCCTTAAGACCTTGCTTTATTAATCATCTCTCCTTTCTTGCATTTTTAATCTCTTCCTCTTTATCAAATATACCTACTAACACACTCCATTTTCTCTAGTCCTATACTTCCCCATTACACCTCCAATCTTCCCCCTATAGGGGAGTAGATTAACTTGTTGTCTCTATTTTTTCCATCCTCTATCAATCCATGCAATTAGATTTTTATTGCTACTATTCTACTCAAAGTGCTGCTTATGTCAACAAAGACCTCCTGATTTTTAGTCTAATAGCTTTACGTTTCTTGTTCTTTCTGCAGCAGGTGAAATTGCAGAGTACTCTTTCTTGAAATCTACTGAATTAGTTTTTGTGTTATATTACTCTTCTGGTTCTTATCCTATCTCTTTAAATGCTTCTTCTCTGAATGATTTACTAGCTCCTCTTTCCTCCTACATAATATGAACATTCCTAAGGTCCTATTCTCTGCTCACACTTCTGGTACATTGACTTTGGCAATCTTATTTAATCTCAAAGCTTCAGCTACTGCCTCTATTTAGGTGATCCTCCAATCTCTACTTTGAGTTCTAATCTCTCCCCTGAACACTAGGTCTAAAGGCATGCTAAACATAGGGTCAGATGTTGAATTGGAAGCAATTATCTAAACCAACATTTTACAGATGAAGGCATAGGCCCAGAAAGAAAGCGATTTACCTAAGGTCAGACAGGTAATAAGTGGCAAATATTTTAACATCTCAAATATTGAACTTCTCATTTTCCCCCACTAAATCATTGCTTTTTCCTTACTTCCAAATTTCTATCAATGACACTCAAGCTGGAAAACCTTTGACTCTTCTCTTTCTTACTCTTCAAATACCATCAGTTGCTCAGAGCTATTGAACACTTTATCTCCATAGGGTCACTTATAACCTTTCCCCACTTTATAACCACACTTTCACTATTTAAGCTGAGGTCCCTATTATCTTACCACCACATTATTAACAGGAGAGTGGAAAAAGCACTGGAAAGTCTGGAAAGCTAAGAGCTTTGGAAAAAAGTCTGGAGAATCCTGACTCTGAAATTGATTAGCTGGGTGATGTTGGGCAAATTACTCAATCTCTAAGAGCCTGAATTTCCCAATGGAGATAATACCTGTATTATTTACCTCAAAGAGTTATTATGAAGATCAGATGAGCTAACATAAGTGTTTTGTAATTATTAAAGCCTTATATGAATGCCAGTTGTGATAACAGGACTTTTGTATGAGTGTCATAAACGCTCTCTCTGCCTCTAGTGTTTTTCTCTCTCCTCCAATCTGTCTTTTATGCTACTACCAGATTAATTTTACCACTATAAGAACTGGAATTTTAAAATTTCTTGAAGGACCAATCTGCATCAACTGATACGGCTTATTTTTTTTTATCCACAAGGCAAAGAAAATAAAGACAACAGGGTGAGGGATTTTGTTTCAAAGTAAAATTATTTTGTGTGTGTGTCAGTTAGTGTGCCTGGCCCTTGCAGTGTTACAGCAAAACTCTGATCATGCTATTAAACTGCTCACAAACTTTTAATGGTTGCCCATTTTCTAATGCAGTCCAAATTTAGTAAACTGGCAAAAGATGGTATCTCAGTATCTTGAGTTGCTAAATACAACTTAGCCTTAAACTATCTTTCCAGTCTAATTTCCTACTATTTCCCTAAGTATACCCTGCACTCTGGCCAAACCAAATCATTAATCATGTTCTGAATCTGTCTTGTGCTTTTTCTATTTGTGTATTTCTGGTCAGAAAGCCTTGCTTAACCTCCTCTCTTCACTGAAATTTTACTCATCTTTAAATCTCCATTTTAAAATCACTTTCATGAAATTAAGGATTCCCTGCCCTCACAGGCTGAAGTGATCTCTCTGTCCTCTGAATATGACAGAACTTTGTTTTTACTTCTTGTGCATCATTGTCAATATTTAGCCTTGTAAATAGTTATCTGTATAAAAGTAATAAGAGCAGTGTGGACTGGGTTAATCTCCTGGCTCTGACACTTACTTAATGTCTGTGAGCCTATTTCCTCCTCTATAAAAATGAACAATAATACTTAGACTATTCACCTTTCAGGGATTGTTGTGAGTAAGCATTTTGTAAACCTTTAAATACTATATAAATGTGAGTTATCACGTTGTCTTTCCCTACCACTAGTTTAAGCTTCTTGAGGACAGAAGTATTATTCCTCTTTGTGTTGCCCATGATGCCTTGTATATATAGTGGGTATTTAATAAATATTTTTCAAATAAATGAATATAAGCAGATTTATAAATATGAAGATTTTGTTACTAAACATTTCATGTTTCTCCTTGCAAGATTTTTTTTTTTTAGGTGAAAGACAAGGCAATTGGGGTTAAGTGACTTGTTCAAGATGATATAGCTAGTTAAGTGTCAAGTGTCTGAGGTCACATTTGAACTCAGGTCACCGTGCCACCTAGCTGCCCCTTCTTGCAAGAATTCTAAAACAACTTTTTAATACCAGAATGTTATCAGGAATAAATTAATTTTACCTTTATTTATAGATGAGAAAATTGGGGCATGAAAGACCCAGTTATAAAAACAGCACTTCAGCAGCAGATCTTAATAAAAGATAAGCAGCTTAAATGCTATTTTCTAGGGGAAATAAAAGGTATTTGCCTTTTTTGCCTACCTGACAAAACTTTGGAGCTAAGAATTTAAAAACTTTAGCTTTGGAGCTAAGAATTCAAATGTTTTAACTCAGGGTCTGCAGTCCATCCTTGTTCTCATGATAAATATGACTGTGAATAAAAGATATGATTTGCTCAGTAACTGGGCAATGAAGTAAAAAATTATGATAGCAAATTCTGTGACAGCTCACAGCTATCTACAAGTCTTTGAAGAAGATAAGGTTTATTTTGCCTAGGTTAGCTACTTAGGATGTTCATTTTGAAATCAATTTTAAAATATAAAATAGGGGCAGCTAAGTGGCACAGTGAATAGAGCACCAGTCCTGCAGTCAGGACCTGAGTTCAAAGCCAGCCTCAGACACTTTAACACTTTACTAGCCATGTCACCTTGGGCAAGTAACAACCCCAATTGCCTTGCCTTCCCCCCTCCAAAAAGCAAAAAAAGTAAAATAAAATAACCTAACTTACCGGACAGAGTCCACAAGGTGCTCGGACTAAGCCAGTAGGCTGTATGATAGGACTAACAGCCCTATACAGTTTCATATGTCCATCAACACTGCCAACTGTACCTTCTTTGGCAGCAATGATAGTCATTTCCACTTTGCCATCATAAATAAGTGTGTTCAAAATTGTTTCAATATCTTCCATGGACAACTCTACCTAAAAAAAAAAAAGGCAAAAAACCCCCTCATGATACTATCTACATACGAGAGATTGACACGTTCATACACAAGCCTCTCTTTTCAAGTTTTTTAATAGAAAAACTGTTCATATTTGTCACGTGTACAACAAATAAAAGCAGTAAAAAAATTACAAAAACTTAAGTAACAGCTGATCACATATTTTAAGGTTTACTAAGCAGTATTTTTATTCTTGTGAGTCAAGTTAAGTAGTTATTAAGCACCTACTATATTCTAGGTACTGTGAGCCTCACTTTTAAGCCTCACAACAACCTTACGAGGCAGGTATTACATGTATTATTATAGCCATTTACAGATTAGGAAATAGACTCTTGGAGAATTTACATGACTTGTCCATGGTTAAACAATTAATAATTGTTGGTGGCAGGATTTGATCATAAGTGTTCCTAACTTCAAGACCAACACTCTAGACATTTGTGAAATAGAGCCTCTTCTTTTGGGGGGAAAAAACCAACACTGATATACCACTTATAATTCAATTTGATTCAATTGAACAAGTATTTATTGAGGTTTTACTATAAGCCAGGCACTATCCTAAGCATCAAGATACAAAGACAAACATGAATCTAAAATAAATCATGAGGGGGCAGAGCCAAGATGGCAGAGTAAAATAAATCATGAATTCTGACCTCAAGGAGCTTACATTTTGCTGGACAAAAACAGTATAGATAATTAAATACAGAATGTATGCAAACTAAATACAAAGCAATTTTGCTGGGATAGAGTGAGGAGAAGTGAAAATACCTGGGGGAGTTAGGCAAAGCTCTATACAGGAAGTAGCACTTGAGTTAGGGATTACAAAAGCAGGTTATAAAGGAGAACATTACTAGACTGAGTACTAGAAAGGATCTTGGGAGTTATTTCATCATCCTACATTTGACTTATGAGAAAACAAATATCCACAGAGGTAAATGATTTGCCCAAGGTCACACGTGGAATAAGCACCAGAGGGAGGATTTGAATGCCAGTCCTGGGATTACAAGGGCTATGATCTTTCTGTTATCCCATGTTGCTTCTTCTTGCTAAATCTGAGTTATCTATAAGACATCCAGGTTTAAATGTCCCATAAGCCAGTGGCAATGCAAACTGGAACTGGGGCGAAATAAGGACTGGCTGGAGCCAGGGATTTGGGAGTTATTTACACAGATTCAATAACGGAAGCCATGAGAGCTGATAAGATTACCAACAGAGAACAGAAAGAGAAAAGGGCACAGGACAAAGTCCTTGGCTGCATAGATTCAGAGGTAGAACATACATGATGATTCTGTAAAGGAAATGGAGAAGGCCTGGACAGAAAAGAGGGAGAAAAATCAGGAGGAAGTAGTCATGAAAACACGGGAAAGAAGGATTATCCTGCAAACGGTGTGGTTAGCAGTATCAAATACTACAGAGAAG
Organism: Pseudocheirus occidentalis; assembly: GCA_028646575.1. Lineage (NCBI taxonomy): Eukaryota > Metazoa > Chordata > Mammalia > Diprotodontia > Pseudocheiridae > Pseudocheirus > Pseudocheirus occidentalis. Next base: position 195,793,664 of record CM053595.1, on the reverse strand, counting down.
TCAAGAAAAATGAGTCCTGAGGAAAAGACATTGGATTTAGCAACTAAAGAGAATATGCCTTTCAGCATCTACAACTATTGAAGCGTCACAATTATCCAGTGAAATGAAGAAAGTACCAACTTGCTATACTGTAGATGAAGGAGGTGAAGTACAGACTGGGTAAAAATAAATGGATCAAACTAGACAGCGTCACAGCCTCTTTCAGTTCTAAACCCACAATCCCAAAGGTGTGCAGCACAGAATCAACACATTGCATGGTGCTTACAATGAAACCCAATTAGTTTGCATTTCCAGACCAATTAACCAAAATACTTGCTAAAATACTCATTCTTCTAAGTTAGAAATCTAAGTCACAGAAAAAAGAATTACTTCTAAAACTAAGAACTGTTTGATAAAAGAGATAGTGCTTTGTTATACATTTCATACAATAGGTGATAGAGGGTGGCACCAAAGAATGCTGGGCCTAGAGTCAGGAAGGCCTGAGTTCAAATCTAGCCTCAGACACTTACGAGCTGGGTCACCCTGAGAAAGCCATTTAACCACTGCCTGCCTAAATTTTCTCACCTGTAAAATGCAGACAAGGGCATTTACCTTCCAGGGTTGCTGTGAGGATCAAATGAAATAATATATACAAAGCATCCTTCTTTCCTTTCTTCATGTCTTCATTCTCTTCATCTAGCCTGAGGTTTTACAAATTCTCAGTGCCGGCCAGGAAAGGCACCAAGCCATTTTGTTTATCTGCAGTCTTCTCTGGGCCACCCTCTCCATTTTGGGCTGAGACTTCACTCTCTGAGACACAAGGTGCTTCCCTGCCTGACCTTGGACAAACCTGGCCAGATGCGCTGAGCTCCCTCTTTGTTATTTAGAATCTGGATCTCAACCTGAGTTAGCTCTTCGTTAACATGCTGCTCATTTTCCTGCTTTTTATTTTCTTAAAAGTGAAAGAATTCATCTAGCTCCCAAACTGTGAAGGATACTTGCCCAGTACTTACTTAAGCTCACATTCTTGGTTCTGGCAATAGCTGAAGTGATATAATTCCAACCTTTAAACAAAAGTTTAGAGCACCTGGAAGGTATTAAGACTAATGAAGAACACTTCTTATGAGCTAAAATGTGATGAAGCAAAAAGGTGAGGAACTTGATACTGACCTTACTAATGCCTAGTTCACAAATATATTTCCATACTTCATGAGATGAAGCAAACGAACTGTTTCTTTGTATCATAGGGTTCTGTTTGCTTTCTCTAGCTGTTTCTGCCTGAAAGAGTAAGGGAAAATTTCAGTTATGAAGAATGTTAATGAATGAGGTTTTTTTTAAAGACACAATTTATACAAGACTGCCAAACTAAATAATGTTAAGCAAATATTTGGATATTTATATTTATAAATCAGTCTAGCATCTTTGGTTTCTAAATAATGTCATTTTAAAGGATTATACATGTACAAAAAAGTTGTTTGCAGTAATATTTGTCTTACCTTGCTTTGTAAGAATTTAAAACACTGTTGGTTTAGCACTTCTACAAATTCAGATTCGAAATCTTGGTCACTATACCAGGCTCCACCAGTTACTGACCTATCAGGCTGTAAATTATATAGCATATAAACCTTCTTCTTTGAGGCCTGTGAGGAAATAGACAAAGCTTATTTTACTAGTTTAACAAATACAATTTTTTTCACAAGCCCTAAAGATTATTGTTCTAACTCATAAAAGATGTGTGGATGCAGAGGAAGGCAATACTCTAAAGTGGAGAAAGATTATAATAAAATCATCAATCTGTGAGCTTAGTCTAAATACCAAAAAGTCAGTTTTTTGCTGTCTCAATATGCATACTCTGGTAAATAGCTCAGTCTCTGAAAATTAGTTATATGTTTTAACCAAACTTATGTAAACTGAGTTACTTGGACAAACATCTCTGACGGGTCAGCATTAAAAGTTACTAACCAAACTACCTCCATTGTAGTGCAGGGAGTTTATCAGTGTGGTAGGGTTGGGGGAAAAAATAGGATAAAGATCAATAAATTACAGTTAAGGTGCTAAAATGGAAATTATTTCTACCATTGCATAACTACCTGAGAAATGATCATTACCAAAGCAACAACTCTTGCCTAAAAGAGTACTGTGGCTTTTAAATTTTCTTTTGTGTCATACCAAGGCAAGAAGATATAAACAAAAAGGACTATACCTGAACTGGAACTTTGAGTCTACTAAACAAAACATATATTTTTTAAAGCTTTACACTATGAAGAATAGTCAAGACTAATATAACTTTCACATGTACATTTTGAACAGCTGAAAGGGGAAAAAAATTACTTACTGCCACAGATTTAACAGCTTTGATGAGCTTTTTACTCTCCAAATTCTTTAGTATTTTGTTGATTTCTGTTAATGGCAAGTTACTTTTATATCTAATATCTCTGCTCCAGATACCTAAAAAAAATGTTTAATTAGCTGAACTCCTCAAACTATTTCATGTCAAACAAATGACACATACCTGATGTGTTTATGTGCTATTTTGTTACAATTCTAAAACTGGCTAGGATAACAAAGTATATAAACAAATGTATGTTATACTATAGACTGTAAAAAGAAAATCAAGTCAGTCAATACATTATTTCCTAATTTAAAAAAAATTTCAAGTTCTACTAATTCATCTTTGTAAAAGAAAATAATTATTTTAAGTATCTAAAAAAGATTAAAATGTTAAAATAATATTTAATATGCATATTTTCTCCCTAGTCATCAGGATGGGGAAGATTAAGTAAGCATGCTACTCTTACTTCAGAATGAAAAAGGTTTTAAGGGAGGATTTCTGTGAGAGAGCTAGTGTATGTGTCAATATATATGAGAGGTAAAAATATGAGAGAAGAAAAAGAAGAAAGCACAAAACGACATGTAAAATTATTGAAAAGTAGTATTTTTATTAAAGATTTCTCTTGGTGCAGCTAAGTGGCACAATGAATAGAGCACCGGCCCTGGAGTGAGGAGGAACTGAGCTCAAATCTGACCTCAGACACTTAACACTTACTAGCCATGTGACCTTGGGCAAGTCACTTAACCCTAATTGCTCTGACCTTCCCCCTCCAAAAAGAAAAAATATATATATTTCTCTTCTTTTTAAATTTAGGATTGAAGTACCTTTTAAGTACTCTCATATAGGTCTCGTGGTAGAATTGAAGGTACTAGATTTCTTGGCTAAGCTTACTGAAGACCCAAAGGAGGTAACAGGGAAATTAATAAGAAAGAGTAGTAGTTCCCAGCCAACAGAGAGGTGAATGGGCCCTTACTTAATCTACTTTCTCTCATTCTATATAGAACCAGGTAAGCAGTTTGTTTTCATGCTTGTAGATCCTTTCATTTAACCCTTTGCCCGAGAAGACAAAAGCACATGTTATCTGTTGCAGAGTAGTTCCTAAGGAAAGTTGTATACCTCCAACATTAACTACTGTTCCCAAAGTTCTCTATAAACCTATCCTAGCAGTCATGACTGTTTCAAAACAGAGAACTGGTGTAAATATTGGGAAGGAATTACATGGGGAAAATATTTTTCTTGATTTTCTTTCCTAAATATGGAGATCAGGGGAAGAAATAGAAAACTATACCATATGTGTGTGTGTGTGTATGTAGTCTTACACACATACATATGTATACAGCATATATACATTATACATATATAGAATTTAACTTTATTGGCTTACAAAACTACAGCTTGAAACGAACTGAAAAAACAATTTTTTTAACCTAACACTGCTTATTGAAATTTTTTTCATTGGTGTAAACTCCCTCTACTACTTCAGCAATAGCTGCTCTGCAACTTATAGCATTCAACAGATGCCCAGGTTATTAAGATTAGGTGACTTGCTCAGGGTAACAGAGCCCCTATGTTTTAAGAGGCAGTACTTGAACTCTGGGTCTTCCTGACTATAAGATCACTATACTAGGCTGTTTATTGAATTGTCAGGTTAAAATAACCATTCGTTTTAAAAACAATTTCCTTATAGTTGATACTATAGAAAAACAAAGTTAAAATTTCAAATGGTATCATGCTTTTCCAAGCAAGCTTCAATATAGAATCCAAAGAGTACTTTCTACTACATACTAAATACTATATATTATATACTAAGAAACAAATATTTTAGATATAATTCTTTAATACCTTTGTTTCCAGCATCTTCTATAATTTGGTAGACTAGCTTCTCTTGGTTATCTGATCCCTTCATTTTCCTGTAAAATATTATCAGAAAGCAAAAAAAATGTTAGAATGTTATTTCTAAAATTTATTCCTGGTTTTGAAAATATTCATGGATTAAAATATTTGCTACATTTATTTATTTACAAATATAAGAACTTACCCAGTATTCTGAGATTCTTTTATTCTATACAGAAGGCCTGTATTGCTCCTTAAGAGATCCAACTGTCCCTATAGTTGTTTTTATAGAAAATAGTTAATTATTTGAGACATCAGATTTGATAAAGGATTTCAAAATATTTATAATAGTTTTCTCTATTATATATTATTATATATTATATATATGTATATGTATATATATATGTATATGTATGTGTATATGTATATATATATATATATCACTAACACCAAAATATTTACTCTGCCCTCTAACTATCATTAACCCCCTAAATCAACTAGCCTTCATGAAGAATCTTGTTCAGGTAAGGTTTAGACTAGGTAGCCTTTGAGCTATCTTATGACACTGCAATTCTGTGACCTAGCCAAAACAAGGTACATTTCAATTATGTTCCCTGTAATTCTTTTTTTGGGGTATAAGGGGGTAGCCAAGGCAATTGGGGTTAAGTGACTTGCCCAAGGTTACATAGCTAGTAAGTGTGTCAAGTGACTGAGGCCAGATTTAAACTTCAGGTCCTCTTGACTCCAGGGTCGGTGCTCTGCTCGGTGCTCTGCTCAGTGCGCTACCTAGCTGCTCGTTCCCTCTAATTCTTGAAAAATCTTTTAAAAATTATGAGCAACCACCCTATCTAAGTAATATAATATGCACATCCAGCATATATAACATAGATGTTCTGTAATCAAATAAAACTTGTAATACTCATAGTTAATTTAATATCAGAAGAGACCTGGATTTAAATCTAAGCTTTAACATTTACTGCTTATATGACTGGGCAATTCAATGAAACTCTTGGAATGTCAATTTCATCATCTATAAAACTGGAACAAAACTAAGTACCTTAAAGTGTTACTGTGAGGAAAGGGCTTTGTAAACCTCATAGCACTATGCAAATGTTCATTATTGTCATGAATTTTCTGACTCCACAATGATATGAATTATTATGTTGTCATATAATTAGATATAAATGGGAAATATTTCAAATAATTGTGCCAATATGATTTTTACATATAAGCCATGCATTCCTATGGTTAGCTGCAAAAATAAGAATATGGATGGAGCAGGACCTTTTGAAAACACCTGGCTATGCGACCTACGCAGCCAGGATTTCCCACTTCTTCAGCAAGGAGTCAATTATGCTGCAAACACACTTGAACCCAGGCACTAAAAATCAGACATTCTAAGAGTATTGTTTCAGCCAGCACCTTCACCAAAGTTGGTGAAGCCAATACTATGACTCAATAAATGCCTAACCTAAAAAGTTAGATTTTATTTACCTTACCATAGATAGGAGTCTGTTGATGGCCATTGCCCTCTGTTGAGCTTCTATATGAGGCATTTCATTCTGAATAACTTGGTCTGTGATCCCATGAGGAAACTGATGACATAATTCTATAATCCTATGAACAAAGATATCAACAATATTTTATATAACCCATTTCAAAGGAATGAGGAAAAAGTCTAGCATCATGAAATAATGTTTCATCTTTTCCACATTTGACACATAATTGTTATGATTGATTTTATTCATTCTTTACTAAACCTGAGTTTTAAATTAGAGTACAACTCACATTAGAACATTTGGGGGAAAATTTACAGTTGTGACTTTAAAGGCCCATCTAAAATACTACTTTCTACGGGAAGCCTTTCCCAATCTCTTGTAATTTTAGTGTACCTCTATTGTTTCCAATTTATCCTGTCTATAGCTTGTTCATATACAGTTACTTGAATGTTTTCCCTTTGAATTGTGAAGTCCTTGAGAGGAAGAACTATCTTTTACTTTTGTCTTCCCAGTACTTAGCACAGTGCCTGTCACATGGTATTTAATATTTATAGATTGACTGTATACCTTAAAATGGAGTAAGTATGAAATAGTCAAGACCTAACACAAAAGACTTGGAATTTCCTGTTTCATAAATTTGCTATTGACATTTCTGAAGATAATGCCACTGTTTCACCTCACCACTATGTTGTTCTCTAGCCTATAGTACCAAATAAATAAAACTTGCTACAGAATATTCCCCAATCACTGGCCAGTTTGTGTTTGAATTGTGAGCTTTTTTCCAATCTTCAGTCTTTCTCTATCTACTGGTTTCGTGCCTGCAGCCTCCAAACACATCTCATTCTTTCTCTTCTACCCTTAGGAAGCTGTCTGTACTAGTTTCCTTCACTTTCTCATGTTTCAGCCTTTGCACTCTACTGCTAGCCTTACCACCCAATCAAAACTGCCTTCCATAGTTAACAATTATTCTATTTTTGTTAAAAATGCAGTGGTATCTTCTGCTGTCTAATATCATTATTATAACACATCTCTTCCCTCATTTGCCACCTACCTCCATTATTTTGTTATATACTGGAGCTTTCTTTGAATTTTTAACCTTCCTTTGGTATATGCCTGGCATTGGTATCTCTGGTCCAAGTATATAGGTCCCAGTCTTCCAGGTTTGTGATCTTGACATTATCATGGACTCCTTACTTTTCTACATATTTAATTTGCTGCCAAATCTTGCTATTTCTATCTTCATAACAGCCCTCATCTCCAATCTCTTTCCCCACTCACACATCTACTACCTTAGCTCAGGCCTCTCTCCTATTCAATAAACTCACAGGCCTCCAACTGCAGCCCTAAAGGATCAAATATAAACTGCTCCATTTAGTTTTTACAGCCTAGCCTGGTTTCAACCTCTTTCCAGCATCATTAGACATTAACTCCCTCAAGCCCTTTGTGATCTAGCCAAACTGGCTTTTCCTGTGTTCCTCACATGATACTTACTCTCTCAGTTTTCCTCTTATCCAATCTGCTTTTCCAGACTATTTAGCCCTGGTCTGTCTACTTAGCTTCAGTTAATCAATCATTTATCAAATTCCTATTATATGTCAGGCACTGAGAATACAAAAACAAAAGAATCAAAGTCTTTTTACTCTCAAGGAACTCATATTCTATTTCATCACCTATTGCCTACTGGAACTTTTAAACTGTATATATAGTAAGCATTTCAATACATCTAAAACAGAACTCATCTCTTTTTTTCCAAATTCAAGTCTTTAACTTTCATGTTTCAGATATTGGCACAACCATACATCCAGTCACTCAAATTCCTAAACTCAGAATCAACCTCCACCACTATCCCTCTTCTCACATATACCATCAATTAGCTTCTCAGTCTCCCTCATCCCACAGCTGCTATATCCAATCAAGCCTTGTCAATTCTTTGACTAAAAGATCTTTTATATATGTCCTCTTCTCTACATTCAAACCATAGTTCAGGCTCTGATCATCTTTTGCCTGGCTTACTGAAACAATTATTCTAGCCTCAGACATTTACTAGCTATGTGATCCTAGTAAATTACTTAAACTTTACCTCCCTCAGTTTCCTCATCTATAAAATGGGTATAAGAATAGCACCTACCTCCCAGGGTTGTTGTGAGAATCATAGCCTTAAAGCACTAAATAAATGTTAACTATTGTTATTATTATTAATTAGTCTTTTTGTCTCAGATTTCTACCTTCTTCAATTCTCCAACAGCTAAAACACAAGTTTGACCATGCTCCATCCTGTTCAAGAAGTTTCAGTGGCTCTCTACAGCCTATGGAATAAAATACAAATTCCTTTGTTTGACATTTAAAGGCCTTCACAACTTGGCTCCAACATACCTTTTCATATGTATTACACTTTATTCCTTGCTACCACAGTATAATCTGGACTCCTCACTTTTTCTCAGTCCCCATATCCACTGAGTTAAGTCCTGTTAACTCTACCTTCAAAATAACTCTTTTGCATCCTTCTCTCGTGACACTGCCAAAACCCAGATGCAGGCCCTCATCACAGATTATGAAAATACCTACTGACTGGCCTCTAATAAGTATCTCCCTACTCCAGTTGATCCTCCATTCAGCTGTCAAACTTATCTTCCTAAAGTGCAGGTCTGACCATGTTACTTCCCTACTCAATAAACTCTAGTGGTTCCTAATTACTTCTAGGATAAAATATAAAATCCTCCGTTTGGGTTCAAAGTCCTTTATAAGCTCCTTCTCTCCCACCCCACCCCCTGCCTTCTTTCACCTTACATTCTCTCCACTCTGCAATTGAATGACACTGGTCTCCTTGCTTTTCCTCACATGTAACACTCCAAATCCCCACTCCAGGCATTTTCACTTTCTGTCCCCCATGCTCGGGAGGCTCTTCTTCCTCAGTTCTGCCTCCCTGCTTTCATGGCTTCCTTCAAGTCACAGCTAAAGTTTCCCTTTCTTCAATAAATCTTTCTTGGTTCTCATTAATCTTAGTGCCATCCATCTGAAATTAGCTCCATTTTACCGTCCATATTTTTTGTTTCCATACTGTTTCAGACTATGAGCTTCTTGAGAGCAGGGACTGGCTTTTGTCTTGTTTTGGGTTTTTTTGCCTTTCTTTGTATCCCTTAGAACAGTACCTAGCACACAGTAGCCACTTAATAATGCTTGCTGATTTGACCTGACTTTCTTAATAACACCCCCCAAACTGCTTAGTGAATGAATAAAAGGTCATTTATTAGGCACTTCCTATGTGTTATGCACTTCACTAAGTACTGAGAATACAAAGATAAAACAGAAATAGTCCAAACCCTCAAGAAGCCTTCATTCCAATGGGAGAGTGGTGAATAGGTAAGAATGGTTAGGCCTAGAAGTACAAGAATGGTGAAGGTATTAACTTATGTTAGAAGTACAAGAATGGTGAAGGCATTAATCTTAAAATGAGATACTTTTTCCAAAAGCAACAAAAGTGTTCATCTGATTACTGTTCCTAGAGCAAGAGGTAGAAAGAGTGCAAAGTGGGAAGAAAAGGGCAGCAGCATGACTGGAAGATCAATAGGGAGAAGTATGGTCTGAGCATGGGGTCATTTAGATATGAAGGGCTTTCACCAATCAGGACATGAGAAACAAAAGGTATTAGTTCCAAGTGTCTTTCCTCTCCATATATATTTTGTATGTGCTTATATATGTATATGTTGTTTCCTTCCATAGACAGAGAGTTGAAACTGTTTCACTTTTGTCTTTGTATCCCTAGCTCCTACAGGCAGGGACAGGTATGTTTCCTGACAAATAATTAATAAAATGTTATGAATGTCTGTCTCTCCTTAGGTTACAGTAGGGATCTTTACCTAGGCTCTGTGAAGTTTATTTTTTAAAAGCATTTTGATAATTATATAGCAACATAATTAGTTTCCTTTATAATTCTATATTATTTCATTTTATCCATTTAAAAAAATAACATTCTTTAAAAAAATTATTTACTTTTAGTTTATAACATTGACTTCCAAAATCCCTTGAGTGCCAAATTTTCTCCCCCTCCCTCTCCACTACCATCCTCCCTCATGTTAATCTGATATAGGCTCTACAAATACCTTTACATTAAACATTAGTCAATTTGTAAAGTAGAATTATAACCAATGGAATGAACAAGAAAGAAGGAAGAAACAAAACAAAAAGAGAGAGCAAATATCTTGCTTCAATCTGCATTCAGATTCTGTAGTTCTTTCTCTAATTGGATATCACTTTCCATCATGAGTCTTTTGGAGTTGTCTTATAACCTTTCATTGCTGAGAGGAGCTCAGTCTATCAAAGTTAGTCATCACAGCTACGATGTGTCTGTAATTGTGTACAAAGTTCTCCTGGTTCTGCTCTCCTCACACAGCGTAAGTTTATATATGTCTCTCAAAGTCATTATGAAGTCTGTCTGCTCCTCTTTTCTTATAGCACAATACATTCATATACTACAACTTGTTTAGCCATTCCCCAATTCATGGGCATCCTCTTTATCCCCAATTCTTTGCCACCACAAAAAGAGCTACTATAAATATTTTTGCATATATGGATCCTTTCCCCACTTACATGATCTCTTTGGGATACAGCCCTAGAAGTAGTATTTCTGGGTCAAATGGTATATACTTTTTTATAGCCCTTTAAGCATAGTTCCAAATTGCTCTCCAGAATAGCTGGATCAGTTCATAACCCCACCAGTAATGCATTAGTGTTCCAGTTTTTCAACATCCCCTCCAGCATTTATCATTTTCCTGTTTTGTCATTTTAGCCAATCTTAATGGTAATGATGCGGTATGGAATGCTTTTATCTGTAACCCCAATTTGTAAAAAACTCCCTTGTGTTTGGGTACCTATGTATGTAACATCAGTTTGTAACAAGCCTGTATAATTAAGTTGTAAAAGTCACGCTTTCCCCCAGCCATAAAGGCATAAACCTTGCCTCTTCCCTTCCCCCAGCCTGAAAGTCTTCCCTTAGCTAGAAAGTCTGCCTAGAGACAAGCACCTGTGAAAACTTCAATAGCATTCTATAAACAAACCCTTAGAGAAATGCATAGACCCTTTGTTCTAAGTTGTCAGCTGCACCCAAAAGCCTTGAACATTATTAGATAAGATAACTCCCTCTCAATATGGTACCTCCTGAATCCCTAATCAGTCTAGTTTCCAGATTTGGCCTATCCTCCAACTGCCCTACTGAACACATGTCATTCATCCTTGACCAAAAAGTAACCTAGTGAAGTGTGAAGCATAAAACCACACCTCCCTCTAGCCCCCACCTCAGGAATTTACCAGTGAATTATGGGATATCAAAAGTGCATGTCCCTTTAAGCACTTACCACTCCTAAACCACTCCCCAACTCCCTCCACCTTTGCCCACTTAATTAGCATAATTAGCCTTTGACTGCCCAGTCAAGCCCAAACTCTTTGCAGGCTATCTCCTTAACCTTTTCCTGCTCACTGCAGAGCATAAAACTTTATAACTCTACCTTAGCCCCTGCACTTTGCAGGACCCCTATTTCTCCTGCCTGCTACTAAGCCAGTATATCAATAAACTTTATAACTTTACTAAAGACAGCTTGAGTCCTATTTGAAATTCTTTTCCAGACAAAGAACCCACTAGGGATTATATGACATCCCTCAAACACCCCAATCTCCCACACCTCTTCATTGAGATGTGCTATCTCACAGTTGTTTTGATTTGCATTTATGGAACCAACAGTAATTTAGAGCGTTTTTTCATATGCTTATAGATATCTTTAATTTCTTCCTTTGAAAACTGCTTGTTCATACCCTTTGACCATTTATCAATTGGGGAATGACTTGTATTCTTATGAATTTCACTCAGTTCTCTGTATATTTTAGAAATAAGGCCTAAAAAAATGATATTCTAAGAAGGGATTCATAGGTTTGACACATAAATTAGGAATCCCTGAGTTAGAGCATCCAATATGGCTAAGGTCTTATGTTCAATTCGATAGGCCTTACCAAGGCTTTACAGTTAACTCTGATACTTCCTCACACTAGTGAGGAAACATAGTCAAATTATCACCACTACTAGACCGATTTTAAAAGCACGTGTTTACTCACGTCATTTAATGAATGCACGAAAAAGCATTTAAGCACTTAGTATGTGCCCAGCACCGCCACCTCAGTCTATTCGTGTAGCCTCTTAAGTTAATTTCTGTAACTGTCTAGACAGTAGCAAGAACAAGCTAAGTGATTTAGAGTTTGCAAACTTTCCGAAATCAATTCGAATTCATCGAGTCACACAGACTTGTAAAGGTTATGGAACCAAAAAGGGGAGGAGCGCAAAGCCCACCTGACAGTCCCCACGCGAATCCCTAGGAGTTGGGGCCGGGAGAAAGTGGGTTGGTGGTGAGGAGAACGCAAAGTATAGATATTTCTCAGGGTCTCCTTTTTACCTGTTTTCTATTTCGACCGGGTCCGCATCCGGCGGCTGTGCCTTCACTTTTACCTCAGCCATGAGGAGGCCGTGCTCTGTGGAGCCGGTGCTGAGATACCGGGAGCTAACCTGAACCTCCGGCAATCACCTGCCTCCCCCCTCCCCGGACTCCGCCCCCACCCGGGGAGAAAGGGGCCTTTTACTCTGAGTCGGATCACAGCAAAGGACCTACCTCCCTCAGAGTTGTCTAAGGCAAGCCTGTCCCGTTTGACAATTGGGTGCTGAGTGATTTGTGCACAGCGTTAACTATTTAAAATATTTCCCAACCCGTTCAATTGGATCATGGGTTTCCTTGTCCCTTTCGGCTCTCCTCTTCAATATTTTCCTTCCGTGGATCAGGCGAATATTTAGACGCCTTAGACGCTCCTTGAGTTAGGAGTAGAAGAACTCGCAGGATTCTCCCAACCGGTTGGAAGGGGCGGAGCCAGTTGCTAGGAAGCGGTATTTAAACCAATCAAAATAGTCTCCTCGGTTTTGGCAGGTGCTGAAGCGTCTCTGGTAACAGGAGTCTTCAGGACCTACCTGGTGAGGAGCGACCGAGGGCTGGGGTCAGTCTAGGTGGCACGAGACCCCCAGGGGTGGACAGCAGGATAGGAAAACCCGGGAAGCATCTGGTCCAGATGAATGGGGTGACTCCCTCATATGGTAGGAAAACCATCCGTTTGGGGATGACCTTGGGGATGTTATGGCCGAGCTTTGCCCCCTGCAGCTTCGGGTTTCTTCCCCGGGTCCTTCCCCCAGGCTCCCCGGGTCTTCTCTAGGTTCCAAAGGTACATGCCCGAGCACCTGCGCGAACGGCTCCGGGATGGCTGCGGCCGCTAACCTGGCGTGGGAGAGAGGGAGGGCCCGCGGCCGGAGGCTCCACAGCCGCAGGAGAATTGGCTGGCCGAGGCACCGCCCTGGGTATTTGTCTGGCCTCGGAGCGAGCCAGCTTCGGGGGAGCGCTTTTAGCCCTTTTTTTTTGCCCATCAGTTCCTGTGGTTCCCCTCGCCCCCGAGGATTTCCCCACAAAATCACTGCTGCCGCAGAAAGCTTTTACACGTGTATGACTGTGGGGAACAGTTTCCACCCCCCACACACAAACACACATACATTTCTGTAGACACATAAATATGTGTGTATACATGTGTTCGTAGACTTATAACTGTGGAAAGCAGCTTTCCCACAAAAATCGCTGCTAATGCAGGAAGAAAGGTTCCTTATGTGTGTGTGTATCTGTACCTACATGTATTGATGTATATGTATACACCTCTATACATATAAGTGTGCATATACGGACACACATATATGTGTCTGTGTGTATAAAATTATGGGGAACAATTTCCCCACAAAATCACAGCTAATACAGCGAGCTAATATGTATACACACATAACAGGTGTATATATTTATATATACACACATATAACTAGTAGATAGATATATATACACATATATGCACACATACCAGTATATTTTGTTTTTGTTGTTGTTCAGATGTTCAGTTATGTCTGACCTTATTGTGACTTGATGGATTTTGTCCATGGTGTTTTCTTGGCAAAGATACTAGAGTAGTTTGCCATTTCCTTCTCCAGTGTATCCCCATTTTACAGATGAGGAACTGAGATAAATAGGGGTTAGTAAGTGTCTGAGGCCAGGTTTGAACTCAGGTCTTCCTGACTCTGGCCCAGTGCTTCACCCCTTGCACCACTAACACCTGTTCCCTGACTGTTAAATATGGTGTCTGCCTGGAGGTACATTGGAGAAAGAAGGCAAATCACACAACTGACCAAGAGGTCTATGTTTTTTGGCTGGTCTTTGCTGAAAAAGATTTGGTGAAGAGAGTGAAATGTATACTTAAATGTGTACTCAATGCCTCTAATAATGTCTTCCACATACATGTTAAGATCACATTAGAATCCTTTAATTTTTTTTACATGGTAGGGTGGACTAGATTTGTGACTTCATTGGAATAAGGAACTTCTGGTGAAGAATATCCCTACACAAATGCATAGGATTCCTTTATAGATTTAATAAAATTACTTTGTCATTTTGTTGCCTACTAGACGTAACCATAAGGAACAGAAACTATGGGCTAAATACTGGTGAACTGTCAGCTAGAACTGAGGAGAGAAGGACTAAGAAGAGGGAAGAGGATGATAATAGCAGTAATAGTACTTGTGTGGTGCCTTAGGGTTTGCCAAAGCGTTTATATGTTATCTCATTTGGTCTTCATAACAATCCTGTAAAGTAGGTACTATTATTATCTCCATCTAATGGATGAAGAAACTGAGGCTAAAAGATTTTAAGTGATTTTCCCAGAATCTCATAGCTAGTCAAAGTCTGAAGCAGAATTCAAACTCAAGTTTATCCATTGGACCACCTAGCTGCCTCAGAAGAAGGAAAAGATCAATACTGTACAATAAAACATAATCAGTGCATATAATTCTAGCACTTTTAATACTGACCAACACAGTAAAAAATGCTCTCTTACTTTTCCAGATAGATGACTTTGATCTACCACTACTTCCCCACTATATCTCAGGCATATTGATTTTCACTAAATTTTATATGTATAAAATAGTTACAGGAAGAAATCCACCCATCTCTTAACCCCCAACCGCACACCCAAAAGAAAGTCTATTTCTTTTGGCATAATACTAAGTAGACAATACACATTTATTAATTTATTATTATGTACTAGGTTCTGTGCTAGGCTCTAGGGAAATATAGGGATAGATTAACACAAAAAAATTAAATAACCCTTTCCCTTAAGGAGCCCTTCTATTGAAAGAATCAACACATATACATTTCAATATAATAATAATAGCTAACATTTACATATAGTTTTAAAGTTTGTAAAGTGATTTACAAATATTAGCTCATTTGATCCTCACAGCAAATTTTATCCCCATTTTACATATGAAGAAGTTTAAACATGTAAAAGTTAAGGGATTTGCCCAGGTTCATATAGCTAGTAAGTATCAAAGACTGAATATGAATTTAGGTTCATCCTGACTCCAGGACTGGGACACTGTGTCACCTAACTGCTCATAATAGTATATATACAAAGTAGTTGGTGGGTAAGAGGTATTAGCACCTCGGAGAGTCAGAAAATGCCTTTTATAGGACATTGTACTTGAACTGATCTTTGAAGGAAGCTAAGGATTGTAAGAGATAGAGGTAACATTCCATGCGGGAGTGGGGAGTGGGAGGGCATGTCTGTGCAAAGGTGTGGAAACAGGAAATTTTGTATGCAAAAAATAGCAAGTGGACCTGTTGGGCTGGACTGTGGAGTGGTAGAAGGAGAGTCATGTGTAATAAGACTGGAAAAGTAGACTGAGATAGAGATTAGTTTTCTAAGGTTAACTCAGCTATGACTGCAAAAAAATCAGGAAGAAGCGTATACTTTTAGTTAATTGCAAAGTGGTCTTATTTCTGGCATTTAGCTAAAGAGATGTAGACATTATTTACATTTATACTCAAAACCTTTCATATGGTGGAGGTAAGTGCCTTTGTTTACCCCCCGTTATTTATTCAGGAGAAAAGATTATTTGGTAGCCATTCCTAAATGTTCTTTTCAACTGCTGAAAGACAGGAAAGGTAAGATCAAACTTATGGCTGTGGGATAAAGGGGAGAGAAAGAGCTTCCTTCAGTGAGCTAACTCCTCCTAGGAAGCTCTGGAGAGTGTGACACAGATTTTTTGGTTGTCTAGATTGTTGGACTGGCAGAAACTCTGTGTGTGTGTGTGTGTGTGTATGTGTGTGTGTAAATAAGCCATATTTGGAGAGAGTAGAGGCAGCCTATCTAAGTCAATAGAAAATCTGTCTCAGAGATATATTGGCTATAATGTCGTAATTACCAAGTCATTTAACCTCTCAGTGCCTCAGGTAATTCTCTAATGTTACAAATTTCAGACTGGTTGGAGCTGCATGATAGAGGGAGTTTCCTTATCAGGAGTTCCATTCTCTACATCAATGATATCAGTCAATAAATATTTGTTGAGTACCTGCTGTGTGGCAGGCACAGTGCTGAAAGCGGTTTGTTTGTTTGGTAGAAACAGCCTTCTCTATAGTTTTCTATTTAATTTAGAAAGAGTTGCTTCTTATTAGCAATTATATTCAAATAACTGGGTAAAATTATCAGGAAAGCGTATATTATGTATTATTTTCAGATATGAATCTTTTTTTTCCTTAGGCTGTAACAGAGAAAATGACTGCTGGTTCAGTTTGTGTTCCTCAGATTATCCCATTAAGGGTCCCTTGTCCGGGAAAAAACAAACATGAAATAAACACTAATACGCTTGTAGAAATGAAATCAGGTAAGAATTAAGAATGACTTAAATCATTGCTGATAACACATACTACAGTGCTTTCCTGGCTTACAATATTTCTTTTCCAGAGTTTTAAAATCTATTTTTATATGCCTTTATAAAAAGTCCCTAGAGCCCCCTCAAACTTTACCAGAGAGTTCATCATTTCAGTGGGAAAACCAACATTTTAATGTAAGAATCGAGCAAATACACAAAGCTCCTTGTGGGCATATCTAAATGACTGATAGACAAACTCCAACTGCTTAGTGAAACATGATTTTTTTATGTTGTAGAAAAGGTTGGTTTTCTGTTTATATAAATATAAAAACGAATGGATGTTACCATTTGGAAAGGTAAAAAAGTTGAGCTTTATATATTATGTACATTTATGCTGTCTGCCCTGATGATTTTAGACTTTTGTATTTCATAGGATTCTAGGTTTTAGATATGAAGGGGCCCTTGGAGAGACTAGCAATATAACCCACAGCTTCATTTTACAGATGAAGAAACTGGCCAGTCAATTAGTAGGCATGTATTAAGTACCTACTGTTAGGATGAAAACAAAATCCCAAACTGAAATCATTTGGAAATAAATTTATTAAGTCAACCAGCAGAGGAGAGAGAGTCAAAAAATGAGGTGGCCCATCTCCCTCAGCACCCATCTGTAGGTTACTCAGAATAGAGGATCCAAACAAAGGAGGAAGGAAACAGAAAATGATTAGCCAGCACAGAGGCAGTTTTCAAGTAACACACCTGGGTTGCTTCAGATGCATAACAGGAGAAAACTACTCACATTCCTTTCATCCGTCTTTGGATTTGAGAGTGTTTCTGGTAAGCACAATCTGGGTCCTGAGTTAAGCATTAACCAAGTCTCTAAGCAAAGGTCTGGTTTCTCAGCCACATAGGGCTAGGTTCAAAAAATATGATGAAGTTTTCCCATACTACTCTATGTCATGTGCAGTGGTAGATGCTGGTGATAAAAAGACAAAAATGAAACAGCCCTTGATCTCAAAGAGTTTGTATTTGGGGAAATACCACTTATATGTAAATTAGCAAATCTTATACAAAGTAAGTGTAGGCTAATGGTGGCAGTGGGAAAGTCCTGCTATAGGAGGTGGCACTTGAATGAGGCAGTAAGAGGTGGAGGTGAGCCAGGAAAGCATTCTACCCCTGGGAACCATCCAGTGCAAAGGCTGGAAGGTGGGAACTGGATTGTTCTGTGTGAGGAACAGCAAGTAGGTTAGTTTGATTATAAGCCTAGAAAGGTAAGCTATAGCAAGATTGTGATGACCTTTAAAAGTTAAGCAGAGGAGTGTATATTTTATCCCTGAGGCACCAGAGAGGAGCCACTGGAACTTGATGATGAGAATGACCTAGCCAGACTTGTGCTTTAGGAAAATTACTTTAATGGACATAGATGGATGGTATGGAGGATGAGTAGAACCCTGCAGAGAGACCAGTTAGGAGGCTACTGCAGAAGTCCTAGTGCGAGATGGGAAAAGACCTTAACCAGGATAGTGACTGTATGAGTGGAGAGAAGGGGGATAGATGCCTGAGAAGTTGTAAAAGCAGACTTGATAAATAGCAAAGAATTTAATATTGGGGGTAATTTCAATTAGTATTTGGTTTGGACAGCACTTTTTCATGGGGCAGATAGGATTATGATGACTGATAACAGAAGGAAGAGCAAGTCTGTTTTCTCTGTGAAGGAGAATGACTTCTATATTGGAAATCACAGAACAAAAATAGCTAGCAGGGAGCTGACACCCAAGATCCTAGGATCATAGATCTAGAGTTACACAGGATGTTGGAAGCCATATACAACCCTCCAATCCCCTTATTTACAGATGAGGAAACTGAGGCCTAAAAAGTTAGATGACTTTCCCAAGGTTATGAAGATTATAAAGCAGTAAGAGAGCACATATTTCCAGTCTTCTTACCAGACTATGGACTTTTCATTAACTTCCTCATGCCTGAAATAGTCTTCCTCCTCATCTCTACCTCCTGGCTTCCCTGGCTTCTTTCAAGCATCAGCTAAAATCTCATTTTTGTTCCTGATCCCCTTTAATGCTGTTGTATTCCTTCTACTTATTTTCTCCAATTATCCTGTATATGGCTTGTTTATATACAGTTGTTTGCATGTTGTCTCTGACTGACCTCCTTTAGAACTGGCACGGGAAGAAATCATATTGATTCCTTACGCCATATTCTACAATACATTCTGAGTGAATATATGACCTTAATATTCAAGATAATACTATAAAAACAGAAGAGAAGCAGATCAAATACCTTTTACAGCTATAGGAAGTAGTCTTTTGTACGTGTTTTGAAACAACTTGGTTTATTATCATATGCTTTAAAAGACAAATTTCATTTACCTAAACATTTGAAGAATGCTATAGTCTAGTCATTTACTAAAAGAGTTTTTTTTTCTACCAGCTTGTTTAGAGAGAAATTTTATTACTCATTTCTATGTATCTTTAAAGTCTAAGAGCTATGCATTCCAATAAACTAGCCATTTAAGCACCAGCATGGGGTCTTCAGAGACCAACAGTGAAATTTTTCAGGGCAGAGCTGAAACATTCAGATAAATGTTATCAGTAAAGAAAGGGGAGGTCATTGAACTCCTGTAGGCTCACACATAGGGTACAGTAGAAAAAAAAGGCAGATGAGTGAGTTCTGAGAGGCACCAGAGCCATATAAACTCTGGAGGATATTACCTTAATTGCATTTTAGTTACCTACAGAGGGATGGAATAAATGAGAAGCACATTAGGAAAAAGGAGTTTAGAAGCCTCCTTTACAAGATTATAATAATCCTATCACCCTCCTGGCCTAGTTTTGTGATCACAAACATAGTGCTTCCAAGGGCCATGGCACACACCACTGATTTTTTTGACAATCACACTTGTTAAAGATTATGCCCAGACTTATGTTTTATTTTTCTTTGTATCCTTCTTCTGAATGGAATGGCACTTGATGAAGGTTAATGATGCCCAGATCTCTTCCCCAAATACAAAAAGGACTTTGAAAGTAGGAGAGTGGGCTTAGCATCAATCCTTGGGGTGAGGATGACTACTTGGGTCACTTTTTGTGAATCCATCAGCATGTTACCTAACTCTTGACTTGAGCTTGAATTTTAGCTTAGAGGTTTTTGTTTATTTTTTAACATTCTTTTTTATTTTGAGTTCCAAGTCTCTCTCTCTCTCTCTCTCTCTCTCTCTCTCTCTCTCTCTCTCTCTCTCGCTCTCTCTCTCGCTCTCTCTCTCTCTCTCTTTCTCTTTCTCTTTCTTTCTCTCTCTCTCGTTCCTCCTCCACCCACTGAGAAGGAAAGTAATATAATATCTATTATACATGTGGAATACCAATCTTCTTACTAGACTATGGGCCTTTTCATTGACTTCCTCATGTCTGAAATATTCTTTCTCCCTATTCCTTCCCTATTGTTGCAATTCCATCATTTCAGATATGTCTACCTCATCATGACCCCATTTGGAGTTTCCTTTCCTTTCCTTTCTTTTTTTTGGAGGGGGTTAGACAATTGGGGTTAAGTGACATGCCCAGGGTCACATAGCTAGTAGTGTCTGAGATCAGATTTGAAATCAGGAAGAAGAGTCTTACTGACTCCATATTTGGTACTCTATCTATTTCACCACCTAGCTGCCCCAGAAGTTTTCCGTAGCCTTCATAACAAATGAGTAAAAAAAAAACCCTTGCAGTCACAATTTATTACTCATTTTGGATTACTTTTGCTGGCTCTTCTGTTATTTATGACATTTGTTTTATTTATGATTTCTAGACACCACAGATGTCAATATATATTATACCTTGGATGGCAGCAAACCTGAATTATTAAAGAGAAAAGGATATGGTGAAAATAGCACTTTTAAGTATACAGGACCAATCACTCTCCCTGATGGAAAAATACGGGTTAAAGCTATGGCAATCTCAAAGTAAGTTAGCATTATATATCTTCAAATATTAGTGTGACTGAATAAACATTGATTAAGTGCTTACTATGTATAAGACACTATGCTAAATGCTGTGGATATAAATATAAGTAAAACATATAAGCAAAAAATATAAGCTAAACAGTTGCTGACTTCTAAGAGGTTATGTTCTAATAAGGGAAGACAACTCATAGGCAAGGGTTGACTGAAGAGGAGTCTTTTGGCAAGGAAGTCATAGGGATGATTGGAGTATTAGGGTAATTAATTGACATTCCTTTTTCAGGAATAGTAGTGTTGATTTTATGCCTCTCTCCAGAGCTCTAGAGCCATTGTCAAAGCCAAAAAGACGTGAATTCAAATCCCGCCCCTGTCTTATACATGAGCAAGTCATTTAACCTCTCATTTCTCTAGGCATCTCATTGAGACTATAAGTTTCATTGAAGGTTCCAGCCTGCATTGGTTGAGGAAGTTCTCTATACAAGTGGTGCCAACTCAAAAAGAAATGACCACTAAACCCCAAACCATTAGAGAGTATGATGCCTGTAGGCAACATATTGATTTAGTTTTAAAATGCAATATTATCTATGCTTTTATTGTATTTTTATTTATTTTGATAAATATTTCCCAGTTACATTTTAATGTAGTTTAAGCTGCACTCAGGGTTGTTGTGGGCTGTATATGGCCTGTAGACCACATACGTGTTTGACAGCTCTGCTCTATACCAGTGAAATCACAGATCCTGTCCCTATCCCTATCTCAGAGTCCAACCAAGGGCTGGGCAAGAAGAGTATTTGTAACACATTATGGCATTATGATGGCTGGGAAAGAGCATGATGGGTCTGGGTCTGAGCTAGAAAGGCTAAATGCTCACCAATCAGTAGCCTAGGACCTCTTGATGGAGTCCTAATTAAAGGTAGAGGCTGGCACACAGGATCATGAAATCTTGAACATGGGTAGGGGGAAGGAGATAGCTATTATTATGTAATGACAGGCCTGGTAATTTTTTTTCCCATGGCTATAGTATATTTTTATGGTTAATTTCCTTATGTTCCAAGCCTCAGACTTCAGTTCACTACTTCTACCCCCCCCCTTTTGCCCCAGGATTGATTTTGCTGTTTCTTAGACTTATTGCAGTACATAATGCCATATTCAACGTGTGTTCATTGAATTAATTTAACACTTAACTGTCCAGACACTTAAGTGTCTACTATGTATAAAGCATAAGCATAAAAAGAAAAAAATCTCTGCTCTCAAGAAATGCTTACATTCTGCTGGATGCTGGATACTTTTGGGGGAATTGTTTAATGCAGTGATGATCTTTCAAGATAGCTGATACCTGAGAATGTCAAAAATAGAGTACAAAATGTTTAATACTTGAAGTAGATCAGATAGGATTTATAGATTGTTTTCCATGGACTAAACCACCCTCTCACTCAGTAATGTCAATTCATCCCAGGCAGTTTTGACTTAATTGGCCAGATTTTTCCCTTTTCTAACTTAATTACAAGTTCACTATATCAGTTGGCTATTGGGTAATGTCTATTTACTGATTTTAAAATCTTTATTGATATCTTTTATTTCTTATACAGTAGTCATTTTCTGCTCCTTCTCCCCTCTCAATTGAATTATAAACATAAATATGTAAGCAAAACCAACTGTTAAAAAGACTACTCTCAGCAAATGTGACATTCCACCTCATTGTTCCTTATGTATCTACCAGAGGAGGGAGGCATTATCTTATGAACTGTCTTCTGGGACCTGGATTGCTTATTTTAATCAATCTGACTTTGCCTTTCTCATCTTGTTTTTTATTTACATCATCGTAGTCATTGTATATATTATTTTTCTGGTTCTGTTCATTTCACTCTGTATCAGTTCATGTGTCTTAATGTGTTTCTCTGAATACCTAAGAGAAAAATCACATTGGATGAAAACCTGAGTTTTCTTTTTTCTTTTGGTGTAATAATTGGGGGACCAGAGAACAGAACGTAGACTAATTCTTTTGAGTTTCTATGTGGTGGTTATTGCCCAATTCTTCTCCTGGGATTGGACCAAGGGTTCCAAGTAGCAGAGCATCTGACTAATGCTTTAGAGAAGGTCATAGAAAATATCTAGAAATATTTGACACTGTATACAGTAACAGCAATATTGTAACAATGATAACTATGAAAGACTTAGCTACTTTGATCAAGATAATAATCCAAGACAATTCCAAAAGACTTATGATGATAAATGCTATCCACCTCCGGAGAGAAATCTGATGAATGGAGTTCATACTGAAGCATACTTTTTTCATTTTCTTTATGTTTCTTGCTTTTTATTTTTTTTAACATAGCCAATCTGGAAATGTTTAGCAGAATTTCACATGTATAATTGATATCAGATTGCTTGCCTTCTCAGTGGTTTAGGAAGGAGCAGGAGTGAGGGAGAGAATTTGGAACTTAATATTTTAATAAAATGAATGTTAAAAGGAAGAAAAGAAAAGGATTAAAAAGAGAAATTTGTTTGAACTACATCACTAAGAACCTTTAAATGGTGTCTTAAGTTAGACTTTTAAATGTCACATAGGCAAATAAAAAGGTATGATAATAGATAAATGTGACATAATTTTAACAGACTTTACTCAGACTTTTACTAACACTTCAAGAACTAGCAATTTATTCTCTAGTCAGAAGATATTATTTTATGTCTTGAGATACTGTGTTAACATCTCTATCAAAATATTTAACACTTACTAGCCAATTGCCCTGCAAAACAAAACAAAATATTTCATTTATCTTTCAATGCTTATGTAAAGAAATCAGAGGCATCAGATTTAATCATAGCTAAAATATTGATGTCATTATTAAAATGGATCCAATCAAACCATATGTTCGTGTGTATAACCCTTATTTTAAAACTTACTGTTTTAGTTTATCTTGATAAAGAAACCCTTATTGAATCACATTGGGTGATAATTTTAGTCATAAGAATGAATTTTCATAATATAGTATGAATGATACATATAGGCAGGCTAATATTTGGTGATAAAATAGGCTACAGCACATTGATATTTTCACTTGACTACAAGTAAATGGTAAGGAAAGAAAGCAGAAATTTGTGCATCCAGTATTTCCATTTTGTCAGTGTTTCAAAATAGTTGAACTAAAAATGTTCATTGATAAATTTATTATTATTGCTTAACTGTAGGTGTCTTTTCTGCCTTTCTGTTAAAAAATTCTTTTGTCTATTAATTTTCAGAGACTGCAGGGAAAGTGGCATTGTAACAAAGATATTTCAGGTAAACTATGAGCCAACAAGTGTGACTTCTTTTCAAGAAAACAATGATGAAAATATTTTCACAAACTTTGAAAATCAGGCAAGTTTTAATAAAGGTTGTCTCCACATCCTGATTTTTTCCTTTACAACTTCATTTTAATCTGTCAGTTTCTTTCTATTTCTAATGTCAGCAGCATAGATCTGACCTTTACTATATGTCTTAAGTACTGTAATATTTTCCTAACTGATGTCCCTTCTGCTCTTTTCCTTCTAATCCACCTATAAAGCTAAGCATGAACAGCTTTCCAGAGGACTGCTGCTGTGAATAGCTTTAAGGTTCTGATCACATAATATAGTGAATTCTCTATTTAGTCAGCAGTAAACTAAAACAAAATATTCACAGAAACCAAAGTACAGCATTCACAGTGTTATAACATAACAACTTATCACTAAAGTGGCTGAGTAGTTTTCACCAAAGTGGCCACATAGTTTTAAACAAAAGATATCATTCAGTAAGTCCTTAACTCAATTATCCTTAAGGAGCAAGCCTCCTTAAGGGATACAAAGTACAAAGGTCAAAGTTCTCCACCCCTAGGTCACCTGGCCACTACAAAGTTCACCTTCTCAATTCTGCCCTTTACCAGCTTGGGCTTCTCTTTATATATGGTCATTAGCTCTTCCCTGTTCCACCCCTTCATGTTGCATCAGCAAGTTCCTCCCACTGTGGGTTTCACAATTTCTGTTTCTTAACAAAGACTTGATATAATCATGGGCAAAGCTCAAAAGAAACTTGAACTGAAACAAGGTGCTAATTAATTAAATAGCTGAAACAAGGCGCTAAGTACTCCTTTGCTTGCCATTACACCACCTTACATACCAACCCCTAGATTGATTCCCTTATGGTATCACTTAATATTACTTCCTAGTTCAAATATGTTCCTCATCACATAAAGAATAAAGTCCAAATGCCTAATCCTGGCATTCAAAGTCTTCCTTTCTGTGGGTCTAGATTATTTTTCTAGCCTCACCTTTCACAATTCCTCTTACACCCAACTTATACCCTAACCAAAATAGTCTACTTAGCAAATTTTGGTTGATAGTTACTCTTTATAGGAAGTCAAACTATTAAGAACTGGTTGACTTCCTCAAAAACCTTCTGTTTTTGTTTCATTCTAGAATCACAAATGCCTTGCCTTCCCTTGTTCTGGATAGCAGCACACTTTCTGGGATTTACCTGTTTATACCATGAAAAGAGTCTTAAAACCAAGACAGAGAGCAGACAATTCTTGCCTTTGGTTGTGTCACTTTGGCACATATCAGATCAGTTTCTAGAGATCCAGGTTAGGAGCAAGGGCATAAGGAGAAGCAGAGTCCAAGTATATAGTCAAGGTTAAGATTCAGGCTCCTACTGAGGGACCAGGCAGAGACTCTAGTCTCAACTTTGTGACTGATATCTTATTATTTGATATAGCTGTGTCCACAAAGCAGGTGCACCACAATTAACCTGATAACCCAGACTCCAGCTTTGTGGTTTATCTCTGAAATAACTAACATGTGGCCTACATGTGACCCATGACACTTCTTAATGCAGCCCAAACCAGCTTAAAATATATTTGGGAAATATTTAGCAAAATAATTAGTTGTTTGGTTTTATTTTTGCTTTTTGGAGAGGGGAAGGCTCTCCAATTTGGGGTTAAGTGACTTGCCCAAGGTCACACAGCTAGTAGGTGTTAAGTGTCTGAGGGCAGATTTGAACTCAGGTCCTCCTGACTCCAGGGCTGGAGCTCTGTTCACTGCACCACCTAGCTTCCCCAATAAATAATGTTTTTTAAAAATATAGATAATGTTACATTTTAAAACTATCAAAATGTGGCCTGCAGGGATCGTTATGTATGGTTTAGTGGTCCCTATTTCTATTTGAGTTTGGCACCACAGATTTTGGCAGTCCAGTGAAGCCTTCGTGGTTCCTTTCTCAGAATGTTCTTCGTTGCCTATATTCATTTGTGAAAATCAATACGTAATTTTTTTTTCCATACAAGTTAAGAGACTTTCTGAAACCTATTTGTAGACTACTTTGGGGCTTATGCATCACAAATTAATAACTCTTAGTCTGTACTAATTGTTTTCTCCACTCCTACTATTTGTGGCATCTTGCTTTTATGCCTAGCTGTCTACCACATTGGTCTTGTTTACAGCTAGTTCTGATTCTTCTTCTTCTGCTCTGCCCTATTGTCTTTATGACTTGGTATAATTGATATAAACCTCTAGGTTTCGTATAGTTGGCATGATGTAGTGAGTTTTTAAACTTTTTTTAAGTTATCCTGTATAAATTGCCTTAGGTAATTTCAAGTTGCAGGTTTTAACTAGTATTCTTTTCCTATAGTAACTTTTAATTTTATATAGTAAAATGTTTGATAGTTACAATAGAATTATTGATGTATATATAATCTTTTCACTCTTAGGAATTGAAAAATGAAATTTTAGCACCGAAACTTGAAAACAGAGATATAAATGTTGAAAACAAACCTGGTCGTAATACTGGAATTAAATGCCAAGGTATGATATGATATGATATAATTAAGACTAGGTCTAGCATTTCAAAGCCACAGCAATGCATTAATATGAACAAATGTGGGAATAATGCTCAGAAAAGAAAGTTTGAATTTTGAGTCATACTCTTAAATCCACCCAAGACTGTCCTTTTTCACAACTGCTATTTTAAAGTAAAGATATAATGGTGATGGTCCTTCATTAAAAATAATTTTGTGGTTATGCATAATTATCGCTGTTCATAAAACAATGTTGTATTGTCATTTTAGACTTCAAAGGAGAGGCTAGAACCAAAAACAAATCTTTACGAGTTTGTCTTTCCCCAGAAAGTTCAATGAAAACCCCATCTTGCCAAGAGGAGCCAGTTTTTACACAATCCAATTATCAGTCCCAGGTAAAAGAAACATTTATGGTTCTAATTTTTAGATTTCCTATTACCTTAACTGTTTATAGTACTTCACATGTCAGATATTTTAAATAGTACAACAAATCACTATTGTAAACTCCTTTCCTATGCCCAATATTTGAATATATAGCTATACTTTATTAATTTAGACTCTGTTAATTTGCATTTTGTTATGATTACGGAGGATCTTTGATGAAGTTTGCCTTTACATAACAACATAGTTCAGTTCAGTGAAATAAATATTTATTAAATACCTACTATATGTAATGCAAAGGTTTTTTTTCATCCAGAATACAAATTAATAATACAAAAAATTGTTTTTAAAGGATTGCATAAAATGCTTAAAATGAAAACCTTTGTTCTTTATTAAATACTTCCTAAGCAACATTTAAAATTAATATGCTTAAAAAAAACCAAATCATCCTTATATATTCTTTTAAACAAGTTCCCTTAAGGATATGTATTGTGTAATATATTGTCAGTTTAGGGGAGCACAAGCTTCTGTGACCAGGGATTACTTTGGTTTTTTAATTTGTATTTCCTTTGCTTAGGGCAATGTCTGGTACACAATGAGTAATTAATGTTTGTTGAACTTAACCGTATGTACTTGAAAGTAATAAATTGTACTTTGTTAAAATTAGTCTATAATTCATACTTAAGTAATTCAAAAGTGCCCATTTACCAATCATTCTAAAATACTGAACATTTGTGGTTCTGTGGGTCATATCATGTTCTTACCTATCTAGTGATATTTAGTTATCTAATTGTAATGCAGAAAGCTTATAACATTAATGGTACCATTGTCCTTCCACTACTAATTATTACTGAATTTTGCTCTGAACATTCGTGCTTTTCTCTCTTTTGGTTCTTCAGAGATCTATAATTTTGGTTGGTGTGGGAATTTTCTGCATGGATACAGAACACAACCTCTTTATGATTTAGTGGAATGTCTTTGAAACTGTATTAAAAACCTTCATGCACTTTCATTTTCAGAAACCTAAGCATCCCTGGACTTTTTCTTCATTACTTTAACCAAATGATATCGTCTTTTCTAGGTGTGTTGGGCATAGGTATGGGGGGTGGGTAAGTTTCTTGTCTTTTAAATTTAACTGGTTCTGTCTCAATTATATTTTTTCTCCCTCTGTATCAAGCTATAATATTCTTTGTAAATCAGATAAAGAACTTTATCATTATATTATCATTTTTGAAGACTACATAATTGTAGCTTTCTTACTTAATTCATTGAAATAGAATGACCATTTCCATGCTAAATGTGAACTTATTTTCCTTCGTAGTAATTATATTATTTACTCAGGCACGTGCAACTCCAGTTATCTGGGGTTTCCCTGCCTATCTAGCTTGATCATATGAAATATTTTTTGTTGTTATTTTTGTTAGTTATAGAACTACAAAGGATAAGCACTTACCCCTATTCATCAAGGACATCATCACTATCATAATTTTCTCTTCTGAGGAAATAAAAATTCTATTTCTGTTAAAAAAAAAAGAACCTTCATGCATTTCTGGCTAGAGTGGTGATGAGACACTGTCACTTAGTGACATGTACCCAGAGATAACAGACACACGGAGTCCATCACCAAGCTTGTACTTAAACCCTTTCCAGCTTGAAAGGACCTTCTAGAACTTATACTGTGGCATAGCCTTATAACCAGTAGGCCACAGTGACGCATCAGAAGAGGATATTAGTGTAGGTTTCTGTACTTTTCAAGACAGTAATCCAAGTCTCTAAGGTGTATGGACACTCTGACAACCCTAATTATTCTCACCACAGTTGTAAGGAGAGCACACCTACACTTAGTATTTCCCATTCAGATGACCTAAAATGATCTCTTACGTATACCTATGACTT
>CM053595.1:195734684-195756358 GCA_028646575.1 Pseudocheirus occidentalis | reverse complement strand
GGGTCTCCTTCTTTCCCTACTTGCATATCAATTTAATTATTTTTATTCCAGCTTCACAAAGTTATCCTTTGGTAGTTTGATTGGTATAGATATAATTAACTTAACTATATTAACTATAATTAACTTAACTATATAATTAACTTAACTATATAATTTGTTAACTATATTTGTTTAATCCATCCATAAGCAATTAATATTTCTCCAATTTTTTTTGTTTGTCTTTATTTCGATAAAGTGTTTTGTAGTTCAATTCATATAGTTCCTAGTCTTGGTGGACTCAGAAACACTTTACACATTTTGGAATTTGTCTTTCTATATCTTTCCTATTGGATCTTGTTAGGAATATAAAGGAATGCTGATGAATTATGTTTGGTTATTTTATATCCTACATCTCCCATGAATTTATTAACTGTTTCAATTTGTTTTAGTTGTCTTTTTTGGTTGTTTTTGTTTTTTGGAGGGCAATTGGAGTTCAGTGACTTGCCTAATGTCACACAGCTAGTAAGTGTGTCAAGTGTCTGAGTCTGGATTTGAACTCAGGTCCTCCTGACTCCAGGGCCGGTGCTCTATTCACTGTGCCACCTAGGCGCCTCTTAGTTGAGTCTTTAGAATTTTCTAAGTGAATCATTATATAATCTGCAAAATAAAATATTGCTTTCTTTTTGCTTATTTTTATTCTCTCAATTTCTCTTGTCTTATAGCAATAGCTAGCATTTCTAACACTATGTTAAGGAGTAATGGTGATAACAGGCATCTTTCTAATCTTCCTGGAAAAGTCTCTAAATTTTTTGCATTGTACATAACATGTGCTCTGGGTTTGAGGAAATATTGTTTACTATGTTGGGGGCAAGTCCATTTATTCTTATATTTTCTAGTGCATTTTTTTAACAGAAACAATTGGAAAATTTTGTCAAATTGGAACAATTTTGTCAAAATTTTTTCAGCACCTATTAATGTAATCATATAATTGTTATTTATATGATTCATATAGTCAATTATGTTTAAAGACTTCTTTTTATTGAACAAATGATGAATAATTGGTACAAATCCAACCTGGTCTTTGATTTTCAGAATTTCAACTCTGTTGTTTAGTTGCACATTTTTTTCATTTGTTCTTATTCTAGTTCTTTTTACTTGTGTGCTCAATTCATTGATTTGTTACTTCTTCTGTTAATAAATTTTTTTTGTTGCTTTTTTTTTTGGAGGGCAGTTGGGGGTTAAGTGACTTGCCCAAGGTCACACGGCTAGGTGTATGTGTGTGTGTGTGTGTGTGTGTGTGTGTGTGTGTGTGTGTTACGTGTCTGAGGCCAGATTTGAACTCAGGTACTCCTGACTCCAGGGCCAGTGCTCTATTCACTGCGCCACCTAGCTGCCCCTCTTCTGTTAATAAATTTGTTAACAAAAATGTCTAGAGATGTTTTTCCCACCAAAGATTGCTTTAGCTTCATCCTATAAATTCTCGTATATTGTTTGATTGTTGTAATTTTCTGTGATAAAAATTTCTATTGTTCATATATTTTTTTCCAAGGGAAAGAATTTATGGGTCCCAAGGGTGCCCAAAGGGAAGGGTAGAGCCATTTCCAAAGAGTCCATCCTCTTCACTCGCAGGGAACAATCATCTCTGACACCATTCTATAATCATGAAGACCAAACAAGAGTTTCAGTGTTACCCTGAAAAGAAAATGTCACTTAGCAAAGAGCCAAAGAGCAAACCCACTTTCTTCATAGAAGGGCTTCTTTTCTAGAAAAAAGAAAAGGTCCATATCTATAATTTTGTGAAGTGGACTGCAGGATTCAATTGACTGGGAATACCCTCATTTACCACCTGCTACACATTTATATACTTTGAGCCTAAGTTCTCCACAAAAACACAAATATCTCAAACAATAATCAGATACACAGTGGCAGATAGTACATAAATAATCTGAATATATATAATCCAAAGTATCTCTGTGGCATTCTCTTTTATAGACCTTACCTCAGAAAGAGTCTCCATTTCTCTCCTATTAAAGATCATACTATTACTAGATTTTGTGTTTGTGAAAGGTTCCATATAATCACCGCAAGATCCACAGTACCGAGCATTTGGATAATTGCTGGCTCTGCATTTAGTGCAAATGGAAGAGCCAGAAGGAACAGTAGGCTAGAAAATAGAAGATATTTCTCATTTTAGTGAAAATTTCAAGTATCTGTGATCTTATCAATATCCTTCTGCCGATGCAAATCATAACCCCGCTGCAACATAATAAATATTCTCATGAGAGTTGTCATGCAGTTATTATCTTGTAACCAATGTGATGATGATGATCCTTAGGGAGGAAAAGAGGGAGGGGAAAAAGAAGAAGGAGGAAAAGGAGGAGGAGGAGGAGGAGGAGGAGGAGAAGGAGATGACGACAGAGATGAATTTGATGATGATGATGACAACCACAAAAAAGAAGATGAAGAAGAGGGAAAGAGAAGGAGAAGAAAGGGAGAGATGGTTAGAGATGGAGAGCAAAGGGGGAGGAGGGAAAGGGAGAGAGAGCATGAGAGAATGCGACTGGGCCTTGAGGACTTGCCAAAGTTTGTGCTCTGCTAGTATCATCTTCAAGAGCATAGGGTCATCTCTATACCTGGAGGAGATACCATAATAGTCTTGGATTTTAGTCAAAGTGATCCAGAGTTCCTAATGGCTATGTCAACGGAACACACATTCTGACAACAACTATCAGAGTCATGCAGCAGTGATTTTAGTGGCTATTAATTCAATTAATAAGGCAGTTATTTTTTTCTGAAATAAAAAAAAATTATCCCTACCTTTAGATTCCTTGAGAACACTGGGCAAATAAATAGATGTCCCTACTATAATCCCAAGAAGATAATTTTTGAATTAATAGAAGCTACACAGCAGAAACAGTGGATCAGCTTTGAAAAGATCGGGGCTAAAGAAGTCTGAGCTGAATTTACGTACCTTAGCTCCACACCAGTCACAAAAACGTGCATCACAACGATTCCTACGGCCACATTTTGAACAGGAAATGGTTACTCCCTTCTGATTGATGAGAGGTGAAGTTACTTCTCCAGGGAATATTGGCTAGTGAAACAAAACTATTTTTAAGGAAGAGAAACAATATTTTCTCCATTCTCCCCCTCCCCAGCTAAACAACCAAAAACAAGCAACTACAACACTCAGTGGAACAATAATACGGCAAAGTTAAAGAATACATCATTGAAATATTTCTGACCAGTAAATAAAATAGGTTTTAATGTTTTCTATATAGGACAGATTGTTCCTGGGCCCTCTTTTGTGGAAGGAAGTAAGCTTAATACAGGGAGATTAATCCTAATAAGCATTATAACTGGACTAATTATGATTAGGCTATAAAATAATTAATGGAATATAACCTGAGGCCCTAAATTGGATCCATTGGTATAAAACTCTCTCCTTGTTGACAAGGATCAATGCCTTCAGCATGACTGAGAGGCAAGATGGAAGACCTGGTGAGGATGGGAGAGAGGAGAGATCTGGATAGTCTTCAACAGAGGGGAGGGATATTCCAATCTCTTTTCAAAGTTATAAAGGGAGAAAGACTCTGGAAAGAAACTGACATGTAGAACTTCAATCATGTCCTCATTCTTAGAGACTTCAGGGAATTTCACTTGGGTACGATAGGGGATTCTCTCTCTTGGCTGAGTTTAGGCACCTCACTTCCAATGGGAGAGTTCCTTCAGTCTATATGGTCTGGTATATATTCTCATATGTATACTTTCTCTAACTTCTGTTTTGCTTTTGACTTAGATAAACAGATTTCCATGTCATTTGCTATGTGTTCATTGTGAAACCTGTATTTGAGGGGAAGGGAGTCAAGCCTTTGACATAAACCTTTGAGTTCCTTTCCCCCTTAATGAATAGTGATCAGGAGTTTAAACCTGAAAACAATTTCCCGTGAATTAATAACGTTTTAGGGAGCAGACAGATATAATTCCAGCCTGGTACGCCCCTCAGAGAAGAAGAGAGTGATTAGTCTCTGGTTCTACTTCCTGCTTCCCCTCCTGGAAGAAATTACGGCCTTCCTTAGAAAAGGCTGGGAGGAGGACCGAAGCTAGTGATATCTATTCTTGGTTTCCTTTGGGCCACACACAGCACCCCTTGCTATACATATATACATGCTTATTTGTGTACCTAGGGTGATTTGCAGGCTCTATATCCCTTTTTCAACTGGCAAGAAGATATAGTCGGCAAGCATGATCCATAAAAACCCAGAACTTAATTTCCCATAGTGCTTCAAGTCCAGAAAGCATTTCTCATTGGCAGAAATCCCCTAGACTACGTTTTCCTAGAAAGGGGCATGTTGAGTCATATAGACAAAGGCCAACAGATAAGGAATGTGGTAGGGAGTATTTATAAGACAGAAAGTTTCCCCAGAAGTGAAGGGGTTAGAGGATATAAAAAAGGAAAAGCAAATAACATGTTACATTCAGAGTGGAAGACAGAAGGAAAATGTGTAGAGTGGCATCCCCCGTGGCATCCCCCAAATCCAGAGGTCCTGGTGGGATCTTGGTACCCCACATTCTAACCAAGAGGCTTCACAGGTCTCCAGACTGATCTGAGAGACTTTCTGAAAAGAAAGGGAGACTGACTGACAGTTTTTTCACCAGTCTGTGCACATGTCAAGAGATGGTTGCCCCACCTTATTATAAGTTTTTCTCATAAGGTTTCTATCCCATCTATCCCCCTTGCAGAAACATAGGAGCCATATTCATCTGTGCATGCGAAGTTGATAATTTTACTATTTGATTCCCTTCTTTGTTATGTACATATTTTTAAAAAGTTTTAGTTACATATTTTCTCACGCTATTGTATTTATTTTTTTGCCTTTTTTTTTTTAAGGGGGAGGGCAGGGTAGTTGGGGTTAAGTGATGTTCCCAAGGTCACATGGCTAGTAAGCATCAAGTGTCTAATGCTGGATTTGAATTCAGGTCCTCCTGACTCCAGGGCCAATGCTCTATTCATTGTGCCATGTAGCCACCCCACAGGCTATTGTATTTTCAAAAAATGTTTCTTGTATGGTCTGGTATTAGAATTGCACTGAATAGGGCCTCATGCTGTGTACTGCAAGACTGATATCCCAAATATTTATACTAAATTTAGGATAGCAATGGGGTTCCTGATGCATTTTGGACTTATGCTATGTGTTTCTGTAACCCATATCTCTTGAGTATTCTAGGTCGGACAATGAAAATGCATCACAGAAAATACAAGTCTTTACTATTCAATAATTTCCCCAAAGAGGCAAATCTGCTACTAGGCTTTTTAAAAGGGCATATTGACTATAGTGCAGATAGCAGTTCTAATATAAATATTTCTGAATATTCAGACGATTTAAAAAAATACCTGGGAGAAATTTCCTGTATACCTGGGTACCACTTAGTCATTTTACACATTAAATGATATCCTGAAAGAAGTTAATGAATAGGCTATTTGTTCACTTAGGACCATTCTGTTTCACCACAGAATCTGGTTCAGAAAAGATTGTAGGGGGGAATATAAATCATACTTGTCTTTGTAACTTTGAAACTGACAACACAACAGAAGAAATCTGAAAGGAAATATGTTTTCCAACTTGGCCAACCAGCTCTTATGTTCTCATAGACACAGTAAAGATTTACACAGTTGAACATTGAGGGTATTTTGCAGGGGTTCAGGATTGGTAGCAAAAAGCCCCTTTGTAAAGTTTATGTTGGACCTAGAATTTTAATTCATTTATCAAACAGGAATCTTTTGAAACTGCCTTAAAAAAAAGAAAATAAGTCACTTTATCCCATCACATTATACAAGAGATATCAGACTAAGCAGCAAATTTTGCTCCTGAGACATGTCTGTACTAAATACTGCTACAGAGAAATCTCTAATTTATTCATCATTTCCCATCTTGCTGAACAAAATCAACTTTAGAAATCCTGTTAAATCAGTTTTGCCATCAGCCATGAGCAGAGCTGGGCTTATATACAGTTTATGAGGTTAATAGGAAAGGATATGAATTTTGAGTGTAGGAAGGAATAACAATTTTAAGTATTTTTTATCTATGCAGGACAGATAATATATTCTGAGGCAAGAATGGACTTTTTTTTTTTTGGCTTTTTGGAGGGGCTTCTCTCCCTCTAGGGCAATTGGGGTTAAGTGACTTGCCCAAAGTCACATGGCTAGCAAGTGTTAAGTGTCTAAGGTCATATTTGAACTCAGGTCCTCTGGACTCCAAGGTCAGTGCTCTATTCACTGCACCACCTAGCTGCCCCTTAGGAATGGATTTTTGATTAGTAATTTATTTGCCTCTATTAATAAAGACTATGATAAAGATTCTATACATGAAACATTTTTTATTTTTACTTATTTTATTTATTCATTTTCAACCTGTAGTATTTCTCTTATTGTTTGGAAAATAGCTATTTTCTAAGGCATAATAATGAATTGATTTTTTTTAACTGTAAAAGTTGTTTTAAAAATCACTAAAATAACATTCAAAATGTAAATTCAATCACTGATATCATGGTCTATAATTTTAATCTCAACCTAAAAAATATACATTATTGTGCATATTCATGAAAATACAACACATGTACCATGTTTACGTGACCATGTAAGTTATTGCCCCAAATGATCAATTTATTCAATATAATTAGTCAGGCAGGTCAATCAATATTTGATTTCTTAACTCCTCTAACCATCACAGATCCTTACTATAATTCTGTGAGGTAACTTTGAAATAGTTTCTTATGTATTATTTTCAGAGTAGAGAACTCACTCTAAATATAGTAAAAAATTTATAAAGATCTTCAAAAGAGAATAAGCATGTCTTATAATATTGACTGCCATTCTAGCTACTTGTCAGTAATGTCAACAAGTGAGAACATTGAAAAGGTAAGTTCCTAAGCCTTCTTTCAACAGAAAAATAGTTTAAACTAGAAAAAGCTTACTTTATAAAAGCCCATATCCATTGCAATTCAATATATACTACTCCTAGTTTCTCAGCACAAGACCTGCAAAAAGGCAACCCAATGCTATGGTCTCTGTGTGTAGAAAGATGTTGGAAACTAATGCCCGTAAGTGGAAGAAACTCCCTAGTGTCTGTCTACTTGAGTCCATGAGGAGTCATTGAGACTGACTGGAAGGTGAGCCTCTCTCCCATTCTTAAAAGACAGAGAAGGGCAGAGACTTCATGAAAGAGACTCAAGAAAATATAGGCACAAACAGGTTGGAGGTATGAACACAGAGCCATGCCCACCTTTGCTTGTACTAGACTAGACTAGAGTAGGCAGCACTGGGACCCCAGCGGTATTGGGAAAATATTAGTGAAAAAGCCGGGACGATTAAATCACTATGAAAGCAGAAGCAAGAGCTGTAGTCATGAAGTCACTTGCCCTGGACCCTAAGAGGGTCTGAGGGCTTGAGACAAGTTTGAGGCTTGTCTGGGCAGATCTTGATTTTGTTGAAATTGCCCAGATAGGCAAATACAAGATGATGATTCTGTTTTCCCTCTCGCTACCCAGGAAGAACATGTATTTTATTCCAAAAACTTAGCTCTGGTTCTTTAAAGTTTATTTGCATGCCTGTTTACCTAGTCCTTAAAGCTAGTGTTAAAATAAAGTTGTGGTTAACCATTGCATTACTCATCTGTGTTTTCTTTGCTTAAAGGCAGCTGAGGAAGAGGTAGTAAGGTATACAGGGGAAAGGCAAACAGGGAGAGAGAAGTAAAAGGTATTACTGCTGAGATCTTATCTAGGAAATAAATGGGGGCTTGATGTTGAATCAAAGATATTTTATTGATTCTTATTTTTGTAGTTGCCCCAAAGCTGAGAACCATGTGGATCCAGACTTCTCATAAACAACTGATTTTAGTAGCCTTTGATGGGGGGGGGGGGGAGGGAGGTTGTGAGTAGGCCCTAGTTTTGTTGAGGTGGTCTACTCAGGTAATTCTTCTTCCCACTATCTTCCCATGGTAGGCTTGAAAGGAAAACCATTTTTCCCAGGGCAACTTACTAAAAAAGAAAGTCATGCCTGAGGGGAGGAGTTCAGAAAGAGTGGCACTACTCATATAAGAGTGGGACCAGCAAAGGACGCTTCCTAAATGTGGGCACACCCTAAAACTCTTAAAAAAATTTTTTTTTCCAATTTATTTTTAGTTTTCAATATTCGTTTCCACAAGACTATAACAGGAGTTGTAAATTTTCTCCCTGTCTTTCCCCTACTCCCCACCCCAAGATAGCAATCCTACTGAATATTCCTTCCCCCAATCTGTTTTCTCTTATATCCTCCCCCAACTCCACCCCCAAACTCTCTGCAACCTCTTACCTTTTCTGTATATATTATTGTCTCATTTGATGCTCTCATCAACTTCTGTGAATTCTATTATCATCTTTATGAAGATAACTCTCAGATCTCTCCTAATCTCTCTCTTGCCTTCTCTCCTCTCTGTGTCTGTCTACCTGTAGACCAATGTCTAGCTATATCTGTACACAGAGATCTGTCTATACACAGGTAAACACACATAACCCACACCCAGACTTAGTCTCTTTCCTGAGGTCAAGTTTCACATGACCAGTTGTATGTTGGACATTTCAAAATAAATATTCTGTCTGTACCTCAAACTCAACATGTCCAAACCAGAACTCATATTTTCATCCACCTCATCTTTCCAAACTTCCTATTCCTGTCAAAGGTATTACCTTTCAATCACTTAGGTTCCCAACTGCAGTGTCACCCTCAATTCCTCATTCTCACTATCCTTACATATCCAATCAGTTACCAAATCTTGTTCCTGTCTTCTCAACATCTCTCATATATGTATGTCTCCTTTTCTCTGTTCACACGACCACCACCTTATTTTGGAACCTCAGCACCTTTGGCCTGTAAGAGTACTGCAGCTTCCTAATCTGCTTCCCTGTCTCAAGTCTCTCCCATCTCCAATCCATCTTCCATAGAGTTGTCAAAATGATTTTCCTAATGGGCAAATCTCACCATTCTTTGATGTTCATAGCTGCCTGGGCCTTTCATTTAAGTATGAAACCACCTTACAAGATGCCACCCATTACCCTGCTTTTGAGAAGAAATTCATTAAGTGTGTCCACATAATTAGTAGAATGCTTGGGAAGAGTCACTGAGCAGAAGGAGTAGCTAATGAGGGAAGTGAAGCATACTTCCTCAGATGACCACTCAAGCAAGAGAGAGCTGAGACCTTGAGCTGCCTGTGGTGACACTGGACAACTTCATTCTTTATGTTAGGATGAAAGTGTATCCTGTTGTCCTCTAGAAACATAATTTTCTGAAAGAGACACCTCCTTCTGAAGGTTAGAAATTAGAGAACAGAAGCCACCCTGCTTTCCCCTACGCCCTTGTCTCTGTTTTTTGCCATTAGAACAACCAAACTAGTGAAATTGGTGGCAAATGGTTCATCCTCTAATATAAGATCTGTGATTCTGCCTGTCTCTGAAAATAAGCATTTTGGAAAATAAATATTTGCCAGTGTAAAAAAAAGTAAAAAACAAAAA
Organism: Pseudocheirus occidentalis; assembly: GCA_028646575.1. Lineage (NCBI taxonomy): Eukaryota > Metazoa > Chordata > Mammalia > Diprotodontia > Pseudocheiridae > Pseudocheirus > Pseudocheirus occidentalis. Next base: position 195,746,833 of record CM053595.1, on the reverse strand, counting down.
ACAAACAAAAAAGCCATTCCCTTGTTCAATAAACTTCAGTGGCCTTCAAGGATGAAAACTCCTTTTTGGGATATTTAAAGCTCTTCACACACTGAACCCTTGGTATCTTTCTAGTCTTCTTATATATAATACCCTCTTTGTGTACTTTATGGGCACAACCAGTTAAACTTGTAGTCTTGCTTTTTCCCATACATGATGCTCCATCTCTTTACTTGGTACCTTTCCACTGGTGATTCTTCATGCATAGAAGACTAATTCTCCTCATCACCACCCCTTCCTTCAAGGCTCAACTCAAATCCCACCTTCTCCAAGAAATCCTCCCCTCCAAAATTCCTTTGTATCTACTCTGTATATATCTTGTATTTATGTGTTCTCTTTCCCTTAGAATGAAAGTTCCTTGAGGACAGGGTTCTTCTGATTTTCTTTATATCTCTAGAGTGCTTAGCACAATGTCCAGAACACAGCAAGTCCTTAATACTTATTGATGATTAATACTTAATACTTATGATTGATTGATGATGGCTCTTTGGACCTGTTCCTCTCTGCCACATGACTTCAGACAACCAATGCTAAGTTTATTCTTCTTCCACTACCGGTTTCTTTTTTTGCTGCCAGGAATCACTCTCCTTGGAGCCACTTCTACTGATTCTCTACTTATTTCTGGGTTTGGTATTTAACGCTGAGAGAACAGCTCCAATATAAAAGACTATGGCTAATTTAAGGTAAGGGTGAAAAGAATTCTTCTTTCAATCCTTACTGCTCTTTGAGAGGCACAAGGGTACCTTCTCAAGAGGTGTTTTTTTTTCTTTATAGCTGGCTCTCCCATAGGCTACCAGAAGTCATTGTGAAATTAGGTGTCCCTGGATCTATTTGGGGGGAAAGGGAAAGTCTTCTAGTCTTAATGCAGTGGTACAATTCCTTCTGCTTCCTTAACATCAGGGGAAAGTGTGCTAAAGTCTTACTCTTCACAACAATTAAATTTTGAGATCAGTATAGTTTGAAGCAAGCTTGAGTCAGTCATGCATTCAACCTACCACATGTGTTTCAGGCAGGCGACTCTCACAGGTCACACAGTGCTTAAAGGGAGCAGGGTTTCCAGTTCCACAAAAATGGCAGATTCCCTTACCCTTAGAAATAAAGAATAATGTATTGCTTTAGGCAAACAACTCAACAAAACAGTGTCAGCCATCAGATCTCTAAACAAATTTTTTAGGAAATGAGCCAGGAACTATGCCCAAGGGGCTACAAAATTGTGGATACCCTTTGACCCAGTAACGCCACTATGAGACTTATATCCCAAAGAAATCACAAAAAAGGGAAAAAGACCCACGAGTACAAAAATATTTATAGCAGCTCTTTTTGTGGTGGCAAAGAATTAGAAACTGAGGGGATGCCGATCAATTGGGGAATGACAGAACAAGTTGTGGTATATAAATGCAATGTAATACTACTGTTCTTTAAGAAATGATGAGCAGTGAGGGCAGCTAGGTGGCGCAGTGAATAGAGCACCACCCCCGGAGTCGGGAGGACCTGAGTTCAAATCCAGCTTCAGACTAGCTGTGTGACCTTGTTGCTTAACCCTAATTGCCCTCCAAAAAAGGAGAAAGAAAATGCTAAACACATCGAGAGAAAGAACTATGAAGTGTGAATGCCGATTGAAGCAGACTATTTTCACATTGTTTTTTTTTCTTTCTCACGCATAGTTTTCCCCTTTTGTTCAGATTCTTCTTTCACAACATGACTAATATGGAAATATATTTATCATGACTGTACACTTATAACTTATATCAGATTGCTTATTGTCTTTGGAAAGGGGGAAGGAAAGGAGGGAGAGAGAAAAATTTGGAACTCAAATTTTACAAAAATGAATACTGAAAACTATCTGTACATGTAATTGGAAAAAAAAAAAAAACTAAATAAATAAGGAAAATGAACCAGGATAAGGGACAGGGAAGTGAACAGTTGAATAGAAAATGACACTACAGTTGGCATTAAGAAGTCTGACATTGGCACAAAGGAATGGCGTTAGCTCCAAATTCACATTGGAAAACAATGACTATAATTTGGAAGAAGGGACATGGGATGATTCTGTTATAAATGCTGTAGCTATTGTCCCAGTGCATATTCCTGAAGAGAGGAACAGAATGGGAATTCCCTCACAGCTTTAAAGGTCATTTGGAGGTTAAAAAAAACCAAGTTCCCAGAGGTGGTAAGAAGTGCTTTTTTCCTCAAGGTTTTTCCTGGAATTCACAAGTGAGGAATCACAGGAGCCACACTGGGGTCTCCAGAGCCTTTTACTCCTACCAAGGGTAAGGAGCAGGTTCCTCTTACACTATCTTTTTGAAAAGGACTTAGTTGAAAGATATGCCTAAATATATTGTGAAATATATTGTTTTCTGAGGAGTTCCAATCACAGATGCGATGACTTATGGCTGAGGCCGTAGTAAGGCCTGGCTCTCTTATAGCTGTAGTTGAGAGGCTTCAGGTTAGAAAGAAGTCATCCCAAAGCTGTTAGACTGCAACAAAGTGAATTTCTACACATCTTTGAGAGTGCTACAATTAACAATAAGAACTCCATTAAAAATAAGGTGCTGCTGTTGGCAGGGGGTCAATGGAGGACTAGAGAATACTCTTCAGCAGGGGTTCTCAACCTGTGGGTCGCAACCCCTTTGGGGGTCGCCTAAGACCATCGGAAAACATATATTTCTGCAGGTCTTAGGAACTGAGACACCGCTCCTCTGACTCCAGGTGGGTCTACCCACATGCAGATACACCCACATATGAGTATTAAAGGGTTGCTGCATTAGGAAGGTTGAGAACCACTGTTCTAGAGCATCAGTTCTCCAACTTTTTGGTCTTAGGATTCATTTCTTTTCTTGAAAACTATTGAAGCTCTCTCTTCCAAAAGCTCTTGTTTATGTGGGTTATATATATATATCTATTGATATTTACTATATTAGAAATTAAAACATCTTAGTTTCAAGTACTCCCAGGGGTCCTGAACCGCACTGACAATCACTGTTCTAGAGTATGTAAAACTAAGGGGAAAAATAGCGATATTTGGTACTTTCTTTTAGAGCCTAGATGAAATCTTTCAAATTTGCTTAAGAAGTCATTGGCTCCCAGTCAATCTATATCTACTTATCTATATCTATATCATAATGGTAAAAGCAAAACTTAGTAGAAAGAATGCTAATAAATATCATTTATTAGAAAAATATTCTAATAACGTGTTTGTTTATTGGTTGTTGTTTTTTTTTAACTAACCACATTTGGAAAGATAAGTCTTCAGATTTGCCAGGTGACCCTCTGGCAATGTTGTGAAAAATTAGGAAAGAAAAAATATACCAATCTACTTAAATAGAATATCTGCTTTCTCAATTAAATGGCAGCTTGGCATAAAGAACAGGCAGCCAACTTTATAGTCAGGAAGAAGGTTCAGATTCTACATATACTTAACATATCCTGACTGGATAACCAAGTCACTTAAAACTCTCTAAGGCTTACTTTCTTCATCTGTAAAATTTAATAATAAGAGGGGTGGCTAGGTGGCACAGTGAATAGAGCACCAGCCCTGGAGTCAAGAGGACCTGCGTTCAAATCCAGCCTCATACACTTAACACCACGTGACCTTGGGCAAGTCACTTAACCCCAACTGCCCTGCCTTCCCCCTTCCAAAAAAAAAATAATAAGAACACTTTTAAAATAATAAGAGCACTTAACTCACAGGATTGCTGTGAGGATTAAATAAGTAAACAGATGTAAACCTTAAAGTGGTATATAAATGTTAACTATTTTTATTAATAACAAATAGTAAACACTACTGCTAGTGATGGCAATAAGACAAGACATACATACATACATACATATATATATATATATGATAACATGCTGCTGATAACACAAAACAGCAAAGAAACTGAGACAATTAACAGCATTAGTGAAATAGCAGGCTATAAAATAAACCCACAAAAATCAGCAAAATTTCTATATAGCAGTGCCAAAACCCAGGAGTAAATATTAGAAAAAGCAATCTCATTCTAAATAAGTACAAAATATTTAAAATATCTGGGAGTCAGTCTAACAATGCACAGAAGAACTGAATAGATACTATTATAAAATACTCCCTAATGAAATAAAGAATTATTTAAATAACTGGAAGCACATTTATTGTTCATAACTAAGCTATGCCAATATAATTAACAAAACAATGATATTATCTAAATCAGTTTATAGATTTAGTGCTATAACAATCAGTCTCCCAAGGGGATGCATTATAGAACTAGATTTTTAAAAATCATTTAAAGGAAGATCTAGAATCTCAAGGGAGACAATTTAAAAAAAATAAAACTACCAAGGGGATACTTCATAAAGCTCGATAAAATGATAATATAATTAATTCAAAGGAAAAGAAGACTTAGAATCTCAAGGGTAATACTGAAAAAAAGTATAAATTAAGGAATTCCAGGCCTCAAATTATATTCCAAAACAATAATCGCCAAAGCTATTTAGTACTGACTTTTTAAAAGTAACAGATTAAATAAGTATGAATACAAAACAACAAAACAAAAACCCAGTAACAAACCTAGGAACATAAATTAATTTGGGGAAAAACTACTCCCAATTTGATGAGAACTTCTAGGAAAACTAGAAAGAGATTTGGCAGGAATTAAGTTTAGACCACCATCTTACACAATATGCCACAATAAAATTTGAAACTGTTATGTGACAGAATAGCAAAGATCATGCCATTAAAAAATTGGAAGAGATCCAGATCAAATCTCTCTAATGGTTATGGCTAGGAGATTAATTCCCAAACAAACAAGAGACAGAGTTGATTATAAGAGATAAAACAGATCATTTCAATTACATGAAATGAAAGAGCTTTTGCATTTATAAAATCAGAGCAACTATGTTAAAAGGGAAGTGGTCAACTGGGAGAAAATCTTTGCATCAAAATTTTCTTAAAACAGAATACCTCATATATTTCAGCAATATCTGTTTGATTTAGAAAATCCACTACTGGGAACATACTTCAATGAGGGCAAAGACAGAATGGAATATATCCTATTAAAAAAATATTCATAGCAGCACTTTTTGTAGTAACAAAATACTGGAAATAAAGTGAGTATTGATTGGAGAAAACTAAAAATAGTTTAAAAAGCTAAAAAAAATTGTGATAGATGCATACTAATGGTGCTTCTATTATCTTACATAGAGCTTTATGCTCTGGAAGTGATATTTCCTATTTTGGGGTTCTTTCTGCAGCTTCTATTGTAATGTTGAAATTTTATCAGAGTCAAATCAGAAGCTACCCTTTGAAGGACACTCAGCACCCTCTAAAATAACTTTCTGGTAAAAGAATATGTTAATTATGATTTATATTCCCTTTTTGGTACCAGTTGTCCTTAATAATCACATATTTTTGAAATATTATGGGGCCAGTGACAATTCTCAACATTTCAAAGTATGAGGGCTTGGAATTGGGAAAATCGAGTAATAACACAAGAAGCTACTGAATTTAGCTCTTATTTCTCTTTGACTTAACTAAGTTATGCCCAGATCAGTTTAATCTCCAGTAATCCTGTTTGCAGGTATTAGAATCTTAACTACAAATACAGGTAAAAATTCTAAATTTGACCGGATTCTCTTAACTAAACAATTTTTTTGTTATTATGAGTTTTTTCATCACTAATTAGACTTGTTTTGGAACCAAAAGAATGTTTGGTACAACAAAGGCTAGGCTATTTTTACAATAATCTCCTTATTTTAGTCAACACTTGGAATTAAAGGGGATACAAGACTGATCTCTAGCTATCTAATAGGTAATAGATAAGATTGCATGTATAGAAGAAAACTCATTTTTACTAGGATTTACAGGTCAGCTGATTAGCTATGACTGTATCCTTTGCCTACTACTTAACTATGGCAGTTAGGTGGTGCTGTGGCTCAAGCGTTGGGTCTGAAGTCAGAAAGAATTATCTTTGTGAGTTATCTGGCTTAGACACTTACTAGCTGTGTGACCCTGGGCAAGTCACTTAACCCAGGAAACTGCAAACCATTCCAGTATCTTTGCCAAGAAAACTCCAAATGGGGTCACAAAGAGTTGGACATGAATGAAAACAGCTGAGCAACAATATATGCATATACATATATAAGTAAGTTGACAAGCATTTATTAAGATCCTACTACGTTTCAGGTATTTTACATGCTGAGAATACAATGAGATGCATGAAATAGTCCCTGCTTCCAAGGAACTGATAGTCTTTCTATCTCCTCTATTTATCCATCTGTCTATGTGTGTCCAGATTTGTGATTCCATTCACACCCTCCACCAGTGAAGAATGGCAACTTGTTTGTAACTTAGTGTTAGAAACCTGCCTGCAAGACCAAGAAATTAACTGACTTGTCCGTAGTGACACAGCAATGAACCCAGGTGTTCCTGATTCCAAGGCTGGCCTTCTATCCATTATGTCAGACTGTACGATAGTAATTCTCTGCACTCTTTCTGTGTGGTAGTAATTGATAATCAAAACAATCAGAAGCTTGAGAATTGTTTAAATAAAAGTCAGTCATTCTGATCTATATCTTGCCATTGGACCTAGGTGGTTCTGGAGGAGCAAATGAGGCTGGCAACCTTGTGCAACCCTCTTCACTTAAATCCAGTTCACTTGCAAGTCATGGCATCATTTTCCTGGGGACGCAGTCCTCTTTGAGAATAAAGGAAAAACAACAACAACAAATAAAAGCCATAATAATAAAAAGAAAATAAAAATAAGTCAATGTTTAATTTTTTTCAAATTATAAAATTTGTCAAAATATTTATCAAATTTATTAAGTAAAGCAAAAAATTTCCTAGCTTAGAGTATTATGAAATTCAGTTATAATAAATTTGAGCTGGAAACCTATATTAATAATTTTATAGAAGGAACTTCCATGTACCTATATCTCATGTACATAGATACTGTTGGCAGGTTACTTTGTACAACATGGCTAGCCATGAATAAAATGTCTTTAATCATATATACTATTTAATAAGCATTATATATGATCAAGGACTTAACTGTGACAACAGTTCAATTAAGAAACATATAATCTATATTAAAATGTGCATTCTACTATTCAAAACATTACTTTCAATAGTTTAAATTCATGATTTAATTTTCATTACCTTCAAATGAACATTGGCCTGGGACTGTAGGTGTGGAGCAAGAGGGGCCTCACATACAACACACAAAGGAGTGTTCACTGGTACCATGGTTCTGCATTCAATGCACATCCCCATCTGTATAGAAGTGATAGGTGCTTTTTATTTAAAAAAAAAAATTAACTGAAGAAGAAGACTTTAGGATGTGAAATAAACTTTAAGGCAATACCGAACGACAGAGAAAAATCACAGGTAAATGGAGTGATTTCACAAAGCCTAAAACCAATACAAATTCTTTAAGCGGCTGTGCAACAACAGTACTTATTTGAATATAGATTTTGAAATTTTAAAATAAAGGTATCATTATGATTATCTTAGCTGTTTTAGTTTCTTCTATAAAATGAAGAGTAAGGCAGACTTACTCTCCCTCTTCCCCAAAGACAAATAATGGAGTAAGGCAACAACCCCAGCTTACCTCTTGAAATCTATTTGCAAAGACAAATTACTCTATACAGTTTTCACAATCAAGTTTCCTGTTTCAAATAGAAAACTTCATTCTTGCCTTAGCATTTTCAACATCTAGGTTCATAGTTTATTAATAATAACAATTTCTTCTTAAAAAGAGAGAAATATATTGCTGGTCAACAATCCACTAATTAGTCTGAAAGTGTCCTCCTCAGAACAGGCTCAAAAAGGATGACCTCGCTGCTGACTTGCTTTCTGTATTTCAGCTCTGACTTTGTGTTAGATAAGGATTTTGACCTAGGCTTCCAATTCCTTTTTTAATTGCTAACGGACTTAAAAATTTCTAAATTTTTCACAGAGAGGACAAGCCCCTGGAAAGAATACATGGGACTATGATAATGGAGAAAAGAGAAGGGGTTCATGAATACAACAATTTGGTTGTTAGAGTTTTTGGGAGAATGGAGAATGGGAATAGAAACAAGGAAGGAAGGAGCTGGAAGGTGTGTCATTGCTGATCCATTAGGAAGATAAAGATTAGATCTATTAGCACAAAGGGATAAAGGAGAAGGAGTAAAATAAGCAACGCATAGGAATAGGTTTGGAGCTTGTGGTAGACGGGTCTTGTGGGAGAAGAGTTAGAAATGTGACTGCCGGACGTTCCTCTAGCTGGGACACCAGATCCTGAAAGAGCACCTGTGCATTCTGATATGGACTGGGTGGAAAACAGTGTACCAAACAAGGTATTATGGAAGACTAGATGAATAATTATGATACCTCTTTTTTGTATAATACTTTAAGGTTTATACAGGGCTTTCTTCTCAATACCACGAAGTAGGTAGTAAGTTTTATTGCCTTCCTTATACAGAGGAAGAAACAGAGGCTTAAGGAGGCTGAAGTGACCTGGCCAGACTGGGATGCTTCAAGGTAAGCTCAGATGAAATGTTTGAACCTTGGCCTCCTGACTCCATGTCAAGCAGGCCATGCTGCTTCTGTCAAATTAAGAAACTTATTTTACAAGGACCATACAAAACTGAGGAACATTTAATTTTAATTTGGGCTGTATGCTTGTAAACGGTGTTCTGAAGCCGAGCTCTCCCTTGAACACATTGTACTGCAGGAAAAGATTAATGGGTCTTTGCTAGATATGGAATTCTTTCTCCAACTTTACCTGCTAAAATTCTACCAATCTTTTAAAAGCTATCATTCGAGAAACGGTTCCCACTCACTTTTCAAAAAATTACAAAAATGCCACTTGTAACAGGTAATAATATTATTATTATTAACTAGCATTTTATATAGCACATTAATGTTTGCAAGTGCTTTACAAATATTATCTAACATTATCCTCACAATAAGCCAGGGAAATTCTGTTATTAGACCCATTTGTACATATGAAACTGAGGCAGACAGAGGCTAAGTGACTTGCCCAGGGTCACAGAGTTAATGTCTAGGGTCATATTTGAACTCAGGGCTTCCTGACTCTATTTTCAGCATTCTATCCACTGTACCACTTAATGCTTTAAACTTTTATTTATTTGTTTTTTAATGCTTTAAAGTGTTACAAAGCCCTTTATATGTTTTATCTTATCTTGTAACAATCCTGTGAGGTAGGTGTTACTGTTATCTCTGGCTTACAGATAAGGAAAACAGATTAACAGTAATTAAGTGATTTGTCCAGGGTCACAAAGTTAGTATTTGAATCAGGATTCGAACTCAGGTCTTGCTGACTCCCAAACCAGTTCTATATCCATAAGCTGCCTGTATACTTTGGATATGAAGCTTTTTCTGGTTTTCCCAGTAGAAAATTATTCTCCTTTCCTCCAAAAATGCCTATCACTTTGTACTTCTGACTCAGGTATCATGCTTAATTTCATATCAGAGACATTTATTTGCATTCTTATGTTCCATATTAAAATACAGGCTCCTTCAGGACAGAGACCATTTATCCTCCTATATCCCTCATAGCCCTAGCACAGTGAATTGCTCATAGCAGGCTATGAGGAGAGTTACAGGGAGGGCAACTGGCTCTAGGGCCCTCTTTGAACTACCAATTTATTTTTATCAGTCTATGAACTCTAAGAACCTCCCAGCTACTTCCTTAAGGAAACAATGTAATGCAGGGTGGTAAAGTTATTTTAAATTGACTTCTGCGCAAGAACAAAAGATTTAGGCATATGACTTCTCATAGTCTTCCTTGGTGGCTTGTTAATGGAGAAAATTATTGTGAGCTGTCATGAGAGAAAGGAGTAGAGGGGCCTATTCCCCCACCCAGCCACTGTGTATATGGATGCATGGCACCTCTGTTTATTATGTCTGCTTTGTTTTTATTCTCTGTGCTGGCAGTTTCCACATAAGACACATGGGTTGCTTGAAATGATGGGGTCAACATACATACAGTGTGTCCATCTGTGACTGATAAGACTTAGACAAACTCAGAAAGTTCTACCACAGGTTGGCTACAAATAGTCTTCCATATGAACATTTGGGGTAGAGATGTCTGTGAATTTGCATATCTCACATTTCTTTCAAGCTACTCCAATTCTGCTTTGTTCACAGATCACAGCACCTTCTTTGATGCAAACACACCATGCTTTTTTCACTTAGAATACTCATTCACCTAAGATCTGGGAATAAGAAAAACAAAACAGGCATACTACCTACCAAAAAAGCCTCAAAGAAAAATGCTTATTGGACCCAAGACCAACAAGAATTCCTGGAAGAGTTAAAGAAATAAGAGTAATAGAGGAAAAATTAGTCAAAGAAATGAGAGTGCTGCAATGAAATTGTGAAAAGAGAATTAACAGCTAGGTAAAAGAGACACAGAAAAAGTATACTAAAGAAAATAATGCCTAAAAAACCAGAACTGGCCTAATGGCAAAAGAGGCACATGAGGAAAAAAAATTCCTTAAAAAGCAGAAGAGGTCAAATGAAAAAAGAGGACAAAATCTCACTGAAGAAAAAAATTCCTTAAAAATTAGAATTAGGGGGTAGCTAGGTGGCACAGTGAATAGAGCAGCAGCCCTGGAGTCAGTAGGACCTCAGTTCAAATCTAGCCTCAGACACTTAACACTTAACTAGCCATGTGACCTTGGGCAAGTCATTTAATCCCAATTGCCCTGCCTTCCCCCTCCAAAAAAAAAATAGGGGAGAAAATTTGGAACTCAAAATCTTGTGGAAATGAATGTTGAAAACTAAAAATTAATTATTTTTTTAAAAGTGCAAAAAGAAATCTACCAAATACTTGATTTTCTAACTCCCTGTCAAGGCAGGACTCTCCTTCCTTCTTTTAAATTTTTATGAAATTTGTGACGACATGAGAAGTTGTCATGTATGGGGTTTCCTGGCATAAGTCTAAGTCCCCTGACTTATAGTCCCTGATGCTTACCCAGTTTCATCTCTCTATGAACTGCTACCAATCTGGTCCCTATCACACTTTAAAGGAATTCTATCAAACTCTTAATAAGTTGATCAGTGAAGGAGATGCCTTTACTTACTCTGGTTATTTTAAACCTTAACATAGGTATCTGCTTCTATAATTGCACTTCTTCTAGTATAGGAAAAGGGGGAAAATTTTATGGCATTATTTGAAAGTAGCCCTGTGTGGCTGAGTTTAGAGTGATTTTTTACAGACCATACATATTTGGTTAATATTTAACTCAGGATGAAGGTTATGTTGACCAGAAACAGTCAGATCTGAAAATTCAAGCATATCAAGCAAACCACATGTCTTATCTGGAAACTGCCTCCATGCTGGTCAATCAGCTACTGTTTTCTTATTCCTTTGTTTTAATCCTTTATAATGCATAATTTACATATAGATATACATTACATATATATATATGTAATAACCCCTTTTTTTGCTCTCCCCTCTGATGGATAACTTCATAATCTTCTTTCTAAATTGTTTTAGTTTAGGAATCTTTTGTTCTCAGGTAACAACTGAATACTGAAATATTCACTGAAAACTAAATAAAAATCACTCATCCAACATAAATAGTCTATGGCATATGTGAACAAATATATGGAATGAGCAAGCAATAAAAAGATATCAAAAAGTAGTAAAAATACTAAAGGAAAAATAGGTCTTGGGTCCTTTTTTCTTAAAATTAGTCTAAAAAGCTACTTCCAACATTCCTTAGGCACATACATTGTGACAAGTTTTTATGGTACTCTTCGCTGATGAAATATACGCCTACCAAAATAAATAAATAAATAAAAGAAACCATAGGCATGGATTTTTTAAAAATAAATTTTTAAAATTTGTTTTCTTGTTTACATCATTCATTTTCATGACATTTTTGAATTACACATTTTCTCCCCATCTTTTCCCTGCCCCAACCCTATAACAGCAATCTCACTGTAAAGCCCCTCCCCTGATCTGCTCTCTAACTTTCTGGTAGGGCAGGGAGGGTCTCCCTACCCCAGCCCCTGTATATCTTAATTCCTAGTTGTAGGTATTGCAGAGCTTTAAATTCTTTATTCTTTCAATCCCTCCCTTGTCACCCACCCCCACTGGAAGGACAATCAATTCAATACA
>CM053595.1:195686523-195734184 GCA_028646575.1 Pseudocheirus occidentalis | reverse complement strand
ACACACACACACACACACACACACACACATGCACACGCACACACACATGCATATATTTGCTTATGTTTTTTTCCCTCATTTGAATTGACGTGCATAAACTGATCTCTCCCAGTAGTATGCAAGTTAAATAAAGGTAGAGCTATCTTTTTCACTTGTTTTATAATCATCCCCTCCCAACCTAGTTTAAGTGTTCTATACACACTATGGATTTAACTGATGATTTAGATTTAAATAATGTCTTATTTGCTGTAAGAATCTCTCAGCTGTGACATTATAAACCATCTGAAATGTTATAGCAGAATTCTTTTCTTTCTTTCTTTTTTTTTTTTTGCTTTTTGGAGGGTAGAAGGCAGGGCAGTTGGGTTAAGTGACTTGCCCAACCAAGGTCACACAGCTAGTAAGTGTCAAATGTTTGAGGCTGGATTTGAACTCAGGTCCTCCTGACTGCAGGGCCACGTCTATTTACTGTGCCACCTAGCTGTTCCCTAGAATTCTGTCATTATATAAGTTGTACTAATTCCTTTTTGGTTACTGCTGATTTCACACAATGCTCTTCAAATAATTGCACTCTATAGTGGCACATATTTTTACAATGACCAAGGAAATGTGCTATGTCCTCAAGTCTTTTAGAGAGTTCTCTATTATTGAATGGAGACTCAATTCAATGAATGTTTATTAAGACTATAATGAAATGTACAAAATAATGTGTAGGAACTGGGGATAAAAAGATAGAAGTGAACTTCCAATCTGTTTACATACTATATGAAATCCAATACAGATGCCTAGAGGCTGCTCAACAAGAGAAACAACCAAAACTTTATCCACAGAATCTAAGAATCTTGGTGAATTAAGGCAAATTTTTTCCTAGAAAATCTCATCAATTAAGGAAAAAATTCTTCTCAATTAAACAAAAGAAGTAGGAAAGAATAAAGAAGAGGTTATTTTAATTCCTTGGGAGACATGACTATTAGTATCCTTGAATATGGTAAATTTGAGAAGTGAAGCTATTTTCTATGCGCTTTATGCAAATACTAACCTCTCCCTGTCATCTGTTCAAGTCATTTGGCTAACAGTCTAAAACAATCTGCTTTGTATTTTCTTTTCTTTTTATCTTTTTGCTTTTTTGTAGGGGAGAACGCAGGGCAATTGTGGTTAAGTGACTTGCCCAAGGTCACACAGCTAGTCAGTGTTAAATGCCTGACTCCTGGCTCCAGGGCCGGTGCTCTATTCACTGCACCACCTAGCCATCCCTGCTTTGTATTTTCTAGAGGAAACTGTGATTCAGTAAATACGTAGGCTGCTGTTAAACGTCTTCATTTTCTGGTGGACAAGTATTTCTCCTTAGCAGTTTCTATCAGGTGCAGATAGGTTCATTATGGTAGAAATGCCATAGAACACAAACCTTGGACACTCCAAGCAGGCATACTGCAGCCTGCCGAGTTATTCAATGGAAAATCCAACTTGTTGGCAGTAACCTGAGCTGTGCTTCGCCCTGCCTGGCAGACGGTGGGAGATTATAATATAAATGTCTATTTGCCAGTGGCTACTATGTCAAAGGGAGAAACGGAACCAAATTAATCCTAAATAACATTAACAATGTACATTATTCTGCAATATTGGAGAGAGTGAGATTTGACATCTTTTATTTATATACGTATCTACACATTCATTCATTCTTTTATTTATTTAATCTGTCTTCACCGAGATATTGGGATAGGAAGAGAGATAATCTTCTATTTTGTTCAGGGAGAGACCACTTGTTCCACTTCACTCCTTCACCTGAATGTGATCTAAATCATACCGGTAATGATGATGATGATAGTAGTAAAAATGATAAGGATTATGTAAAATACAGATAAGTCATTATAATTATTATACTTAGAAGAGACATTACAAAATCTTATACAGAAACAGTAGATAAATATGTTGCTCAGACTCTGGAATTAAAGCAAATGTAGTGTATGGCAAAACATCAGCTTTGTTAGGCACCTCACAGAACTGGAGAACTTTCATATTTTAGGACGAATGAAAAAAGTACTTCTGCATGATTCCTTTATCAAGAGGCTTCCTCCAGTCACAGATTACTACTGTACATTAGACCAATAGAGTTAATGATGCTATAAGACCAGAGTCACCTATTATAAAAATATATATGTAAGCCCAGTGAAATAATGTTATTAGTAACACTCTAGCAATTAGCCCTCAAAAATAAACTGACAAAAGAATTCACAAAGTACTTTAAGATTAAACACTAACAACATTTGAGACAATTATATCTATAAAACAAGTCTTCAACACCAGGCAAGATATTCTGCTATTTGATAAAATAATGTAGTAGGATCATAAATCTACAGCTGGAAAGGACTTCAGAGACCATTTCAATCCAATTTAGAGATAAATAAACAAGCTCAGAGAAATGACTTGCCCAAGGCCACATAAACAATGTCAGAGATGGGATCTGAATTATGGTCCTCTATTTTCAGAGTCAGTTTTCTTTGCTTTATACTAGTAAACTTTGCTCACACAGATGTTCTATTTGGTAGAAACAGTTGAAGAGCACACACACACACACACATTCTGGAAAAGAGGCTTAAATAAATTTGAATACTAAAGAAAGATCAAGGTAAAGTTATTTATAATCTTAGCAATTGGGGTAGTTTCATATATACCAGCGGCACATTTTAGAATAGAAATGGGGATGTTATTTAGGAGTCAATTCACAAAAGTAACCACAACAGTAAAAAATTTCCAATTATTTTAATGTCCTTGGACCATTATGCTATAATGAGTAAATATAACTAAAATGAATCCATGCTGGAAACTATACTATTGTAAAGTACTCAGGTGCTGATTTTCAGGGTAGTTTAAAAAGAGGAGATGCCAAATGGAAAGTATTACTGATGCGATTACAAACTAAAACAACATGACTGAGATGATTGCCGCTACCGTAGGGGCGTGAAGTGGCCAAGGAGGGCAGCCACACCAATGCCACATTCTGTGTATGCCTATGGCAGTCACACACAACTGCTTTTCATCTCCATAAAACACCTTATGAGAATGGGCTACGCTTGTATCAAGGATTACTCAAGTAGGAGAGAAATTTGAGGTCATTAAAAGAACCTTTCAAGTTCTCAAAAGTTAGAATCCAGCTATTTTCTCTCTTCCTTCTGTTCAGTTCTGGCCCAACTAATTGCCCATTTGCAGTATCTGTACAAAGCAGATTATCTCTGTAGACTGTCTATTCAACTGCACATTATAGTCTGGATAACAGGCATTCTCCATCCACTTGGCTTTTCCTATGTGTGTGATTAGGGCAAACTCTTGAGTGGTTATGGATCTCAGGAGGCTTTGCAACATTCTGAAACTTGATGCAATCAGTACATTGTCATTCACAAATTGGAGCATCTGAAGGATCTCTGTTTAGAAAGAGTTCCTCTTGGACTTGGACTTTGCGCCAGAGCTCTTCTACAACAGTGGAGAATATCTTTGGTGAGCACATGTCTCTCTGTTTTGTCCTTTGCTTGATAATAATGACCAGTGGATCACTGAATGAGGTTATCAACATCTCTTTCAAAGCATCTAGTTCATTTTGGACATATAAATATGTAATGGGAATAAACAGGTGAGTCCTCCTGATCTATAGAACACAGAGACACTTCTGGTAGGCCAAGCTATTCTGGCTCAGCTCTGAACAGCTTAGCACTTCAGGAGGGCAAGCATTTTTTTATAAAAAGATTTAAAATAAACAAACATGCTTCCAGGAATTTGAAAGAATGTAGATGCCTCAGTGACGACCACCTAGTCCATTCCTGGGGAGACAGCATCTTCATAGACATCCCCTAATTTTTAGTGCTCTCAGCTAGGAGTAGTACCTGAATCCTAGGGATGGAGTCTCTAGCATCCCTTCTGCTAAAGATAAAAGGAGAGTGCACATAAAAGAACTGTGAATCTGTAAACCCTAGGTGGCTCCTTGATGTCTCCTGATAATGACAGTAGGACAAAGAGGGTCTGTATCATCCCAAAGCACCAAACCCTTCAGGGATGAGTCAGAGAACATATGGCCCACTGGAAATGGCCTAGTGTCTTGGAGATCATGGCAAGGGAAGCTTACCTGTTTGCCCCCATTACAAATGAGAAATAGCTTGTTGGAGTAGAACCTTCAGGATAGAATTTTATTTTATCAGATTAAATCCTTTTTTATTGTCTATAAGCAATAAGCACAAATAAATTTCATAGCTTTTTTCCATCTTGTGTTTGTTTTTCTCCTTTCAATTTCACTATTAATTATTAATTGTCCTCGGTATGACTTTGCTCAACTGGATCTCTGTCAGTCAGTTAATTAACTTTTAGTGAGCACCTGGTAAGTACCAGGTACTTTGCTAAGGGTTAGGGATATAAAAAGAGGAAAAAGATAGACCCTGCCTTTGAGGAGGTCACAACATAATGGGGGAGATGCCGAACAAACAAATATGTACAGACAAGCTATATACAGGGTAAGTAGGTAACGATTAAGAGAGGGAAACCATTACAATAAAGAGAGACTTGGTAAAGGCTTCCTGCAGAGGAAGCTAAGTAGAGAGGAGGAGGGCGTGGAGAGCATGCTCAAAGACAAGAGCTGGAATGGCTTGTTCGTGGAACAGCAAGAAGGCCAGAGTCTTTCTTTAAACTGTATTTTCCTCCTATTGCTCCATGCTGTTCTATTACAGGGCTACTGTTCATAATCTTCCATCATCTTTTTTCCACAAGGGTTTACAAATGAATTTATTTTTGAATGGCAGCACTGTGACAGGGCCCAGACAGCTGCTAGCTGTGTGACTCTGAATAAATTATTAAGCCTCTCTTTGCCTCAGCTTCCTCCTCCAGAAAACGAGAGGCAGCTCTCTATGTCTCTGAGATCCCTTCCAGCTCTAGATCAATGTGCTAGACTGGCACTGCCCTTGGCTGCCATATTGCTCTACTTTGCATATATATAAACTAGTAGAACATATGTAATGCTGACGAGTGTGGTCTTTAGGCCCTAGGTTTCTCAATTATAGAAATTTGTTTATATTGGTTAAATTTCTGTATGAAATTGTTATAAACATAATGGATGTCCTTTCTTCTATTCATTTCTCCTTTTCTGCAGTTTGTTCAAATGGGTCAGATTAGAATTGTTTTAAATGTGCTTCATATTTGTCTCATTTTTACTTTCTTCTAACTTTGTATTAATTTTGATTCCTATTCTAGGATATCTTTGAGGACAATACAAGAGGGGTACAGGTAGACTTTTACAGCTGTTTTCCTGTAGTAGATCACATTATCATAGTTACCCAAATGGCTGAATAGTAGAGCAAAGATAAAATCTCATTCTATCCATTGCTTGTTGATTACAAACATTTAGTGAAGTAGGACAAAATGTAGCCTTAAAGGGTCTCTACTAATAATAATCCTTCCAGACACATGTAAAATCAAACAAGATTCCCTGAAATATGTGACCATGGAGATAACTTTGTCTACTGATCTACCAAGTATCAACATCAAAAGAGACATCAAACAGAGAGATGCTCAAAGGTTATTTGTCAGTGTTAAAAAGGATGTCCTTTTGCATCCTATCTCCTAAAAAGATACACATGTATAAGCATGTATAACAAGGACCAGTAATAAAGCAAAAACAGATGGAAAGCCTGAGTTTTGCAAAAGTATCTAGGGGATAATTTTTGAAAGCTACAAGGAGGCTTTTGGCTTGCTGGGTGAAGGTTTTATGGGAAGATGGTGACAAGAGTTATATAGGATAAGAGTAGGGATACATTTCAATCTGTACCAGCAAAAAGAGTATTCAAACCAATGAAATCATGGATTCATTAAAGTATAAGAAGTAGTATTAAAAAATGGAGTTTTCCACACTATGTTCTCCAAAAACTTTGAAAGAGGAAGCTGAGAGAGGTGGGAAATTAGGTAGCTTATTCTTAGCAGGTATTCCTCCCATTTAGTAGATGGAGAATCTGAGATGGGTTAGTTATGATTATACTCAAGTATATGTACTTTTTTTTTTTTTTACAAAGAAATTAGTTATACTGAAACAGTTACATATAGGTATATTATATATATATAGGTATATATATATATTGATCCAACATATTCAATTATTATATGTGGTACAAAATCACAGAGCTTCCCTTAAGAACCCCTGGATTAGATGATTTTGCAGACCTATTTCAACTCTGTATCTTTGATTCAATGATCCCTTGACCTATGATCCTAATGGTGCAGGTAGAGTGATGTTTCTGAAGACAATGAGCTCACATCCCATCTCTGGTATTGACCATCTATATGACCAAGGTCAAGTCACTTAAATTCTCAGTTTCCTCACCTTGCTTCAGTTTCCTTGTCCTGTAAAATGAGGAGGCTGGACCAGTATGACCTCTGAGGGCCCTTCCAGATTCAGTTAAGTGATCCTAGAATTGTTAGGCTTGGAGACACTTTGTTCTTGCATCAGGAGCTGCCTGCTAAACAAGTAACTATCCCATAACTATAACTCGAAATTATCTAGGTCGTCAGCAATACTGTTGAGAACAGGGTCTAGAATTCCAGATTTCTTTCAGGGCTCTATTCATTGACATTTTAAGGTAGACAATGATGTCTCCTTTATGAGATGCAATATGAACAATTAAAATCTTGATTAGACAAATTACTTAACTTCTTAAAGACCAGGCAACTTTCTTAAACTATAAGTTACAAAGCAAGTGCTGATCTGAATTAAAAGGAATTTCCTCACCTTAAGTCCCCATACCAGTGAAATCATAAATCTAGACCAAAAAAAATCTTAATAAAAGTTTAAGGATATTCTCTTTATCCTTCAGATGTTAGCTGTATTTGAGGGCCATAAAACAGTACAGACTACTAAGTTAGAATTTAAACTAAAGACAGTTTTATTGTTTTAATATTCATTTAATGAATTCTATGGAAAACCCACTGAAAATAGGTAAATAGTCCTTTTCTTTATCCAGTTTCGGAAGGTTAAAGGAAAAGAATGTTTTCAATACAGAGAGGTAGCTTGGTATATAGTGGGAGAGGATTTGCATTATGGTGAGGATGGCTTGGACTCAAGTATTGCATCTGACATGTAACTACTTTGTGACCCACTATGTGGCCAGTCCCCTTAACCTCTCAGTGCTCCACATAAGCTAAGATGAAGAAGTCACCATAGGTAACCACTGCATCCTTGGGTCATCTCCAGTTGTCCTGATCTATATCTGGCCACCGGACCCAGATGACTCTGGAGGAGAAAGTGAGACTGGTGACTTTGCACAGCTCTTCCTCACTTAAATCCAGTCATTTGCATGTCACAGAATCACCTCCCTGATGTCATGGTTCTCTTCCAGAACAAAGGACAAACAACAACAACCATACTGGAGGGAAGTTCCTTATACCTATGAGATCACAGGTCTGGACAGAAATACCTTCAATGATCAAGTGATGCAGTCTTTAAATCATTTAAATTGAATAGGAATTGTATTTTCTTTTCATTATGCCAAAGTAAAGTCCTAGAATGTTTTTAGATGGTTGCTGCCAAAAATAAAAATACTCTAGCTAATGCTATTCACTTGGCATTACTTACGGTCCTGACTGGTGGTCAATGTCTGCACCTTTCTGCAGAAGAACTGGTATTGCTTCATGGTGCTTATTTAAAACAGCCACAGTTAAAGAAGGCCTGTCTTCATTATTGGTACAGTTGGGATCAGCTCCCTGTAATGGACATAAAAGGAGACAGTTTAATAAAAACTCTATAGTCCAACTAATAGCACTGTGAGGTGATTGCAGAGACTGGTGAAACATGACTGTTCATGGACTAAAGGAGAAGGAGTTCAAGAGTTAAGATCAGTCCCAGAGGAGACATGGATGTGTGAAGGAATAAATAGGGATTCTGCAAAACAGAGAAGGCAACTCGATTTGCAGTGCCAGGAGTTACGGGAAAGAGGATTTCCTGGCTCCTAATGAGCTAGGATTACCAACTTTTTTTCCAAAGAACCCTTACAACAGGTGTTGAAGTTGTGCTTAGAAAAGTGTGAACCTGGAAATCATTCATACCCTTTCAGCCAAAAATCCTACCACTAGGTACATATTCCAAAGAGATTAAAAAAAAAAGGGTTCCATATGTGAGAAAACATTCATAACAGCACTTTCATGTCAGGAAAAAAAACCTGGAAGCAAAGAGGGTAGCCATTGATAAAAGCATGGCTGAACAAATTCTGGTGAAATAACAGAATTTATGAAAAGAAAATACAAGAAATTCAGAGACATGTTAAACAAAAAAAAAAACAGAACCAAGAGACAAATATACATAATAATTACAGTAATATAATAAAAAACAATACCAAAAAGCATCTGTTTATTAATTACAATGACCAATCTTGATCTTGGAGAGAGATAATGAAATATACTCTCCTTTTTCTTAGCATAGAGGTAGGAGACTATTGGCACATACTATATCAAATGCTTCTGGACAAGTTTGCTCTGCTGGTTAGCTCTGTTGTCTTTCTTTGTTACAAGAGTTTTCTGGAGTGGAGTGGGTGGATGGGAGAGCATATGGGCAAATGAATGTGGTATTTAAAAATAGCCATTAGTAAATCTATTTTTCTTTTCTTTCTTTCCTTCTTTTTTTTCTTTCTTTGAGGCAACCGGGGTTGTGACTTGCCCATAGTCACAAAGCTAGTAAGTTTCTGAGATTGGATTCGAACTCAAGTCTTCCTGACCCTCATCCACTGCACCATCTGGCTGCCCACAGTAAGTCTCTTTTTAAGGACATATGTTAAATTTCCTAAAAATATGCACATTGCATCTATACTATTAAACCTGAAAGTAGGTAGCATTTAACTTAAAGTTTTTAATCTAGTGGGTAGATCCATATTAAAACAGCTTTTTCATTGAACACATTGTACTTAAAAAAATACTGAACAATTGTTATCAGAAACAAATAGACAGGAGGCAGCATCTTTAGCCGTTTTGAAGATGGCTTTTGTCATTATTATTATACTTACTTCATCAAGCATTTGTTCAACCACAAAGACTCTTCCTTCTCCTTTTAGACTAATTTCCTTCAGAAGGTGTCTGCTTTCAGCCTATAGAAACACAGAATGTGGCTTATAAACATTTTCTTCTGAGTTGTACCTTTCCTGTCTCTATCTCAGACCTAATCTTGGCAATAAACCTCCGGACACAAGGGTAGCTTAAAGACTAAAGTGGTATTGAAGTAATTTAACTTCAATCACCAGCTTTGGCAAGTTAACGTGGGACCACAAATAATTGATAGAGGAGCTGAGGACTTGGTGGCAAAAATAAACATGGAAGGAAATAAACATTAATGAAGCACTGACTATGTGTGCCAGGCATTGTGGTGAGTACTTTATAAATATCGCCTCATTTGTTCTCATAACAGCTCTATGAGGTAAGTGCTATTATCATGCTCATTTTACAGATGAGGAAAAGAGGCACTCAGAAGTTAAGTGATTTACCCAGGGTTACACGGCTAGTAATTGTCAGAGGCAGAATTTGAACTCAGATCTTTCTGACTCAGGCCCAGCATTCTATCCACTGCCTCACTGTTCTTCACAATAAGCCGATGATAGGGCTGTTGGCAAACAAATGGAAGCAGTTAATATAGAATGGTTAATTATAAAATCAGTGCCTGAATTATTTATGGGCTTCTTTAGGTCCTTTGTGTTTTCAGCATTTTCTTTGTGGTAAAATACAAGTCATCTTGTACCATGTTTTCACTCTTACAAGAGTGCTTGTATAGGACCAGAGGGAATCCTCCAACCCACATCTACAGAGATGCTAACAGAAGTTATTGGCTGAGGTTTCCCAGAGGAAACTCTGGGTACAGCCTAACGAGAGAACAATCCCTTTCTTCGGGCTCATTCCCTAAGATCAGTCACTGTCTTAGGAGACACAAAGTTTGGGTTTACATTTAACAACTGGAAAATAGAGCTTTTATATCTTAAAGTTAGAGAGGAACCTACTTAGGGTCTTTAAAGGAGAAAAGGCAGTAGGAATAATCTCTAACAGCATTAGTAGATAAAAAAGACTTAAAAGAAAAAGGGGTTAAGCACAGAAGGAAGAAAGAGACTATAATTCCAGTAAAGAAGCACCTCAACAGTTACATTAAAAAATAGCATTAATGACTCCATTTTGCCTTTCCCCACTACTTTGTGAAGCTAAGTTTGTAAGTCATCTGATTTTGAAGAAGTCACAAGATTACTCCCCTCCCAACGGTCATCCAATTTAAGGAATATCATGACTACCTCTCTTCCTCTCACCTCTGTGTCTCCTGTTCTCTCCACCAAAAAGAAATCAGGTGTTTCAGTCCCTATATCTTGGTTTTTTTCCTGTTTTCCACTCCCTCCAAATTGTATATTGATTGTGTAGAAATCAATGGTCAGTGTCCTTGGTTACTGAGGGCCTTGGATCAGCTTTCTTTCTGCCACTGAATGCATTGCTAAATAAATCATTTGCCTGGATGAATCTCAGTTCCTTTATCCCACTGTAACAATCCCCTTTCATCTGGTTACCCGTAATAGTCTACTATTTGGTTTCCCTATCTCAGGTCTCTCTCTAGTACACTCCACACACCATATGGTTGTCAAAATGATTTTCCTAAAGAGCAGATCTAACTATGTCACTTCCATATTCAATAAAAACCAATAGCTCCCTACTGCCTCTAGGATATAAACTTTGTTTGGCTTCTGAAGCCCTTTACAACCTGTATTTCCAGTCTTCTTAAATATTGATGCAACAATATGGGCACAACCAACGGTTCTCTGTTATCGCTAGGATAACATATAAACTCCATCTGGCTGTTTATCTTGAGGCTGCTAGACAGAACAACCAAGGGCTTCCTATGACCTCCAGGATAAACCAGAAACTCCATTTGCCTCTCCCATTAGACTGTAAGCCCCTTGAGGGCAGGCACTGTTGCTTTACCTCTTTTTGTATTGCCAGCGCTTAGCACAGTGCCTGGCATGTTACAGGCTCTTAATAAATATTTGATTGACACAACCTATCCCCCGAATTACTTTATTATGCATTGAAGCAGCTGAGGGCCAAAGTGGAGAGAGTGTCAGACTCAGACTCAGGAAGAACTCCTTAGGAGGAAGGCTCACCTCAGACACACCCTGGCTGTGTGATCCTGGGCAATCATTTGGCCTCTCTCACTATCAGCTTCCTCATCTATAAAATGGATGATAAATGATAGTACCTACCTCACAGGGTTGTAATGGGGATCAAAGGAGATTTTATATATATATATATATATATACATATGTATGTATGTATATATCACTTACAAACCTAAAATGCTACATAAAACCAACTATTACATTAGCATTATTATTGTCATTCTTATTACATTACTTCCCTTTGTACAGTCTATGATTCAGACCAGGAGTGGGGAACCTGAGGAGTTGAGGTTGCTTGTGGCCCTCTGGGTCTTCAAGCATGGCAAAGAATGTTCTTTGAAGTTTGAATTCAGTCAAAGGGCTGCACTTTAGGGCCTAGAGGGCCACAGGTTCCCCACTCCTGGTCCAGCCAAACTGGCCTTCTTGCTGTTTCTTGCATTCAGCACCCTCCTTACCTCTGCACTGGCTGTCCCCCAAAATGGAGCCTGAAAAGGATTCCCTCCTCACTTCTCCTTAGAATCCTCATTTCCTTCAAAATTTAGCTCAGAGGTGACCTTCTATATGAAGCTTTTCCTGTCTCTTGCAGTTGTTATTAGACTGTGAGCTCTCTGAGGGCAGGGATCATCTCCCACCTTTCTCTGTAGTGTCCCCAGTGCTTACCACAGTGCTTGGCATTTGGTAAGTGCTTAATAATTGTTTATTGACTGACTGTAACCCCTCCCCTATCATCTGTATTTATTCTGAACATACTTATACATAAATATGTTGTCTTCCTTGAGGGAAGGGACTGTTTCATGTTTGTCTTTGTGTCCCCAGTGCCTGGCAAAGTCTGACATCCAGCAGAAGCTTACTAAATACTTGTGGGTTGACTAGTCCTTTGAAGCTGCGTGTGTCTATGCGTATGTCCCTAGGCCTCTAAGACAAACCTGAAGTGAGAAGGGGCTGCTGTTGAGGCTACAAGCACTCACAGAGGACAGGGAGTAAGATCTTGGCAGATGTTGGCTTCAAAGGCTCATCATACACCAGAAAAAGTCTTCACTCGAAGGCTTGGCAGAAACCACCCACAAAGGGCAATCCAACAATGCTACCACAAAGAGCACATTTTTCTCTGCTACTTATTAGTTGTATCATGTTGGGTAAATAACTGTACTTCACCAAACCTCTATTTCCAAGACTTTCATTTACTTACCAAAGAAGGTGGCTATGCAGAAAGTACTTTGAGATAATATTTCTAAATGTTAAATTTGTTAAATAAAATTTCTAAATTTCTAAATTTGGGCCCTCTAAAAGATTTTTTAAGAAGTCTTTAAAACAGTTTCTAAGAATTTGAGAGATTAATTAATAGGCATAATTGTACAATGGGAAAAAAACACTGAAATGTATAAAACATTGAGGAGAAAGGAGTGCTAGTTCTCACAGCAGTCTGGTCAATGGTCTGGATCATCATTTAACCTCTTTTGACTTGTTTCCTTGTCTGTAAAAGAAAAAGGTTGGATAGGTGACCCTTAAGGTCTCTTCCACCTCCTAAAATTCTGTGATTCTGTTTATTAGATGTACTCATCCTCTGCCCCTCCATGTAACTATTGTAATTGCAGCGCGACATTCTGTATTAGCGAAGACAATAACAAAGAATGTGTTGTACATACTGAAAGAAGGTCTTCCTTTCCTTGAAATGGTCTTATCTTCCTTTTATTCATTATGTCTCTTGTAGAGTCTGAGGTGCTTTGGTTGTCTTCAATTACTAAAGCAGAACATAAAAGAGTTAAGATTCAAAGACATGTTCTTTCCTTGCAGTGCTATGGCAGATGAGGCAATCTATGTTTAAGGAGGGGGTAGGGAATAAAGAAAGTTAGAAGGGAGAATTTGTGTTCCATTTATCCTGTAAGAAGGGTCCCTACAATTTCCTCATGAAGTTTTCTCTTAACCAAGCCCCAGAACCTCATCATCCTGTTTCCAAGGCATTTTAGCTGGTATATCCTTAAGTTCAAAGAAATATTAACTAAGCAGAAGGGTGTCAATATACGAGATTTTCTAATGTGTGGTCAAGTACATTATTTTCAGGTTCTCTTCTACTACAGGTTATTATGATCTAGTTTTATGGGATACTCTTTTTTTCAGAGGAGGTTGGGTAGGGCAATTGGGGTTAAGTGACTTGTCCAAGGTCACATGGCTAGTGTTAAGTGTCTGAGGTCAATTTGAACTCAGGTCCTCCTGGTTCCAGGGCCAGTGCTCTATTCACTGTGCCACCTAGCTGCCCCCTTCATGGGATATTCTTAACTTGTTGAAAACATGAAGGGAAAACTTACCTGAATACGATTGGCTACCACAATGTCCATTTCGACCTTCTATTACTGCACTTGGAAAATGCTTGTCATAATTTACTGGCTTGTCGGTGGAAATACTCTAGCAAAGGACATAAATAATGCATTTTTAAGGATAACCCTGAAATTTTTTCTCTTAATGAATACAGTGATTCTTCCTAGCTAATTCAATTGAAAAAAAAAAGACAATATCTGAAACAAAAACAATGAAAAATAAAACTTAGCAAGTTAATCTTCAAAACAACAAACTTTTATATAACATATATGTAAAATATGTATTTAGATTCAGAACTATTAGAATACCAAAGGAAAAAGAAACTGAAAAACCCCAAATTTAAAAAAAAGCATTGTATATTAATTTAGACAAGCTAAGAATAATGGTTGCAAGAAAGGATCAAGCCCTAGTATTGACAGTTAGAACATCAAGTAGATGTGATATATTTAAAAGTAGATGAAAAATATGTCAGGATGTAAAGGAACGGACAATCTGCCAACAAATCTCGGCAGCTACAAGCACCATCACCAGTATCAGTGGAGATAAGAAAACTTGTAAAAAGATTTTTAAGAGTTAGGTGGATTAGAATGTTAAGAAAGGTCAGCGTGAAAGATAAGAAGTAAAATCAATGAGTAAATGAGATTATATACAATGAGAATTGTACAGTATAAACATTCTTTTCACAAATGGTTTCTCTCTACAAAGATACAACAAAGTACAGGTAAAGACAGTGCTGTGGAGAAAGGAGAGTTAACCCTCGAAAGTCAGATTGTAAATCACCTCTGGAAGTGAGTTTAAGGTTTATTATTTTAACAACAGAAACAAATAATAATTCAAATAGCTATGTTAAAATATAAGTTATATGTTGATGTTTAAAATATCTTTTAAAACTTAATAGATTATCTTCTGATTCAATAAAGAAAAACAAAACATTTAAAGTCAATATAGAAATTAGGGAGATGATATGTGCTATCTATGTGACACTGGGCAATTCATATGACTTCTCAGTAACCCCAGGAAACTCTGTGATACAAAGGGCATAAATTGCACTGGTAGAATGTGTTGCCTACTTGGGCATTCCCTTCCCTAATGAAATCATAGGTCTAAACCCCAAACCTCAAACCAGAAAAGGAACCTGAACAGATGGAAATTTGAGACAAGATCATAGATTTAGAGCCACAAGGATTTCTGGGGCCATCTTGTCCAATACCCTTGTTTTCCAGATGAGGAAACAGACTTGGCGATTAGATAATTTGCCGAAGTTCACATAGGCAGTGACAGTGAGCAATGGTCAGAGCAGATACTTAGGCACTCTGACTCCAAATCTAGCACTCTTTGTATCACACTAAGCAGTCTCTGGAATAAATATAGAAAACAATGCTGTACATTTAAAAAAAATCTAATCACTGACTTTGTGACTATGCATAAGTCCTTTGCAACATTGGGGACCAGTCCCCAAATTATCACTCACTATAGTATGTTGTGGTCTTCACAGGGTTGATTGTTTTAAAAAATTTATTTTTCAATTAATTGGCATTTATTCTCTCACTCTCTCCTCCATTGGGAAAAAAGAAAAACAGTTCATATTATAAATATTCATGGTCTTCATGTTGACTATTTTCAAATCTACCTATCTTCCCCCAACCTTTCAGCTCACCTCCAATTTCACATCTCCAATTGCCTTTCAGACACCTCAAACTGAATGTCTGGTAGACTTCTTAAATTCAACACATGTAAAACTGAACTCCTTATCTTTCTCCCTAAACCCTGCTCTGCCCCCACTCCCACCCCAATTTTTCCCATCTCTGTAGAAGGTAGCACCATCCTCCAAGTCCCTCAGGTTTACAACCTAGGAGGCATCCCTGACTCCTCACTATCTCTCACCCCCATATCCAATCTGTTGCCAGGGTCTGTTGATTTCACCTTTGCATTACCTCTTGAATATGCTCCCTTCTTTCCTCTGACACCACCACACCCTGGTACAGACCCTCATCATCTCATCCCTGGAGTACTGTAATATCCTGCTGGTGCGCCCGCCTGTCCCAAGTCTCTCCCTACTACAATCCATCCTCCATTTAGACAACCATGTTAATTGCTTTTTATTTCTTCTCACTCTCATTTAATAGTATTTTATTTTTTTCCAATTACATGTAAAGATAGTTTTTAACATTCATTTTAATAAGATTTTGAGTTCTAAATTTTTCTCCGTCTCCTCCCTCCTCCCCAAAACAGCAATCAATATGATGTTATACATGTATACTCATGTTAAACATATTTCTACATTAGTCATGTTGTGAAAGCAGAATCAGAACAAAAGAGAAAAACCACGAGAAAGAAAAAAACAAAAAGTGAACATAATATGCTTCAATCTGCATTCAGATTCCATAGTTCTTTCTTTCGATGTGGTTAGCATTAAGTGATTTTCAAAAATGCAGATCTGATCACAAGAGTTTCTATAAACTCCAGTGGCTCCCTATTACCTTCAGGATCAAATACAAAATGCTTTGTTTGGCATTCAAACCTTTTCACAACCTAGTCCCCTTATACTTTTTCCAGTCTCCTTATACCTCATTCCCAGACATGTACTCTTTGATCCAGTGATATTGGTTCCTGGCTGCTCCAGAAACAAGACCATCCATCTCTCGGCTCTGGGCATTTTCACCAGCTGTATGTCCTCTGTGCCTGGAATATTCTCTCTCCTCAGCTCTGCCTGTTTATTTCCATGGCTTCCTCTAGGCCCCAACTAAAATCTCATCTTTTACAGGAAGCCTTTACCAATGCCTCTTAATTCTACTGCTTTTCCTTCTGTTAATCATTTCCTATTTATCCTTATTTGTATATAATTGTTTGCGTCTTGTCTCCTCTATTAGATTGTAAACTCCTTGAAAGCAGGAACTGTCTTTTACCTCTTTTTTTGTATCCCCAAGTGCTTAGCATGGTGTCTGGCACATAGTATGTCCTTAATAAGTATTATTTATTTGATAATCAAGTGATGCAAATGCCCACATTGGTCATGTCCAAAACTATTTTTCATTTGCCATCTTAAATAAATCATTTCTTTGTCTAAAGCTAGTACTACTTACTTTCTTAGGGTCTTGGAGGTAACCCTAAGCATTTGGGTTTCTAATACTATATCAACTCCTTCCACTATGTCTCCCACTAACAATTATCCAGATTAGTAGACATTTCAAAAAGGTATTTACTAAGGAAGCTGACTAAGAATAGTCCATACAAAACATTAACCCCCAAATTCTCTCTCACAAAGATACACAGATCCATGGTAATTGTGGCCTCAAACTCAGAGTACAATGGTAGTGAGAAATATTGGTAAGATTCATGTAAGGCAAAGAGATAACTCACAATTTCTGTTGTTTTGTGGCCTGCATGTACTTTCTTGAATCTATAGCCAGTATTCTCAATAGGGCTGGGAGTGGAGGCATTAAAAATAGAAAGAAACTGTCCTTATGAAGCAGTTCCCTGTTAGGGGCTAGAGCCTTCCACTGACTTAAAATAGTTTGCATCTATATCTATGTGTGTACACACACACACACACACACACACACACACACACACACACACACATATCTTCATTCCAAGGAGTGTGATTTTATATTAGTGAATCGTTAAGATACTTCCAATGTGCTATCTGATTTACTCCATTGGCTAATATCCTAAAATTCTATAAAATTTATTAGGTATTTATTCATAAATTATATTGAAGTTGAAGGAAAAATCCTTAATATCCAGTACACTCATTCAACTGAAGCATCTGGAACTTCTGTGATTATGTTAATCGGGGTGCAGGTATGAGCCCCCCTCCTTACACCCTTAACTTCCCTGTTCCTCATTTCCCTCACCTGATGGTAAGGCGTAGCTTAACGTATAGGAGTGGATTTGAAGTCAGGAAAGTCTGGATTCAAAACCCAGCTCAGATGACTGGGGAATGGGGTGGAAGGGGTGAGAGAATTTGGAACTGAAAATAAAAATAAAATGCAATTAAAAAAAACCCCAGTCATACAATTTACTAACTGGGTAAATGAACTTGGGTAAATGACCTCACTCCTCTCGTTCTGTTTCCTCATCTGTAAACTGGAGACAAAAACTTTTACCCTTTCCAGGCCTGTGAGGCTCAAATAAGTTCATGTATGCAAAGTGTTTGTAAACTTCCAAATGTGATATAAATGTGATCTCAAACATGGTTGCTCAATTAAAAAGCTAAATTTTTTTTTTTCAGTAAAAAGACTCTTAGAATATGAATTCTCTCCTGCTTCTTCTTTCTCTTCTTTCCTCCTCCCCGTGTCAAAACCACACTTATTTCATCAGTATAGAAAGTACTCTGTGAAAAACTCCCTTTACCAATACAGCTCAGCTTTAAGACTATAACTTATTCTTAGAAAGTTGTCTGGGTCACTGAAAGGTTAAATGATGTAATATAGATGATATTTGTTAGAAGTAGGCTTTGAACACCAATGGACTGGAAAGCTAGCTCCCTAGCCAATACATCATGCTACCACTCACATATTCATTGATGAATTAAAAAGTAATAAAAATGTAGCCGTTTTATTTTAAAAGACAACTTTCTCAGGCTATAAATTGCAGAGGTATGGATTATCATTGATAGAAGTAGGTTCCTCACCTGGAAGAGTTCCCTGTGTTAATGAAATCACAAGTCTAGTGTTATTGAGTTATTTTCAATTATGTCTGACTCTCTATGACCCCATTTTTGGGCTTTTCTTGGAAAAGATTCTGGAATGATTCGCCATTTCCTCCTCCAGCTCATTTTATAGATGAGGAAACTGACACAAATGGGTTAAGTGACTTGCCCAGGGTCACATTGGTTGGTTGGTTGCTGTCCTTTGTTCTCAAAGAGGACCAAAATGACATCACTGTGCTAGAATCAAGTTTCAACATGTCCGACTGTGCCTGATCAGGCCAATACAAGATTGGAATGTTCTGCCACAGGTTGGGCACAGTTAGTACATGTGAACATTTGGGGTGGACTTTCCAAATCTGTGCATCCTGTGTTTCTTTTGAGCTGCTTCCATTTTGCTTTGCTCATAGAGCACAGCACCTTCTCTGATGTGGGCACACCATGCTGAGCCAGTGTCTGCCATGTCACACAATCATTTCCAAAGTTTGAGAGAGACCTTGAGAGTGTCCTTGTATCGCGTTTTCTGACCACCATGTTAAAGCTTGCCCTGTTTGAGTTCATAAAATAGCCTTTTTGGCAAGTATACGTTTTGCATTTGAACAATGTGGCCAGCCCATGCATGGGAATTGCGCTTTCTAAAGCAGTTTGAAAGCTTGGCAGTTTAGTTCGAGTAAGAACCTCAGGGTCTGGAACCTTATTCCTGCCAGGTGATCTTCAGAATCTTCCTAATACAATTCAAACTGAAGTGATGGTCACATAGCTATTAAGTGTCTGAGGCCACATTTGAATTCAGGTCCTCTAACTGTGCTCTATCTACCGCCACCTAACTGCTATGTTCAAATCTAGTAGCTATTACTTTTCCATTCTTTTCTTTCTGCTTTAAGTGTGTTTCTTCATGTCTCTCTCTCTTTTTGCATAACCATAACTTCTCCCACTATCCCTCCTTAGCACCTACCTCCCAAAGAGACATCCCATATAACAGCAGTTCTCAACCTGCAGGTCGTAACCCCTTTGGGGGTTGAATGGCCCTTTCACAGTGGTCACCTAAAACCATCAGAAATTTGTTCTATTGGTCTATTTCTTCATTTTAAAAAATATTCCTTTTTGTTAAAAGGGAATACAAATGTATTTTTATTTCAGTATTTCTATTAGAAAAACAATACTCAACAAAATTACTATATTTTTCGCTAGTAACTCAATATTACTGAATTTGTTGCCCCTTTCTTTTTAAAAACCATTTATTTTTAACATTCTCCCTCCCACACCTTCCCACCTACTG
The DNA here is from genome assembly GCA_028646575.1 of Pseudocheirus occidentalis. Taxonomy (NCBI): domain Eukaryota; kingdom Metazoa; phylum Chordata; class Mammalia; order Diprotodontia; family Pseudocheiridae; genus Pseudocheirus; species Pseudocheirus occidentalis. Next base: position 195,714,785 of record CM053595.1, on the reverse strand, counting down.
AAAAAGCAAACCATATGATATCAATTATACATGTGAAATTATGCAAAACATATTTCCATATTAGCAACATTGAAAAAAAAAGCAAAAATAAAGTAAAGAAAGTGAGAAAATTTGCTTCAATTTGCACTCAGAGCTCATCAGTTCTCTCTCTGGAGGTGGATAGCATTTTTCATCACGAGTCCCTTGGAATTGTCTTGGATCATTGTATTCATCAGAGTAGCCAAATCTTTCACAGTTGATCATCATTATGACACTGTTGTTATTGTGTACAATTATCTCCCAGTTCTTCTACTTTACTTTGCTTCAATTCAGATAGGTTTTTGCCATATTATAGTACAGCTGTACTCCATCACAACCATATGGCACAACTTGTTCAGCCATTCCCCAATTAATAATCATCCCCTCAATTTCCAACTCTTTGCCACCACAAAAAAAGCTGCCATAAATATGTTTGTACATATAGGCGCATTTCCTTTTTCTCTGATCTCTTTGGGGTATTGACCTAGTAGTGGTATTGGTGGATCAAAGGTATTCTCAATTTGTTAGCCTTTGGGGCACAGTTCCAAGTTGTTCTCCTGAATAGTTAGACCAGTACACTACTCCACCAACAATTCATTCGTGTACTTATTTCCCCCTCATATCCTCCAGCATTTGTCATCTTTGATAGATGTGAGGTGATATTTCACTGTTGTATTTGCTGTTCTCTAATCAATAGTGATCTAGAGTATTCTTTTTATATATGAGCATAGTTTTGATTTTTTTTCTCTTGAAAATGTCCTGTTTTTATTCTTTGACCATTTATCCATTGGGCAATGGCTCTTATTTTTAGAAAATTGATTCAGTTCCTTAAATAGTGAGAAATGAGGCCTTTATCAGAGAAACTTGCTATAAAAATTTTTGATATTACTTTGTCTATAGTACCTTTTAGTAAAATGTGCTTTCCCTGATTATCTCTTTTAATTAGTCTATTTTTGCTTTATCTGAGATCATAATTGCTACTCCTGCCTTTTTTATTTCAGCTAAAACATAAGATTATATCCTGGATCTTTATTTTAATATGTGTGTCTTTCTGTTTCAAGTATGTCTCTTGTAAACATTCATTCTACTATCCATTTCTAGTTTATGGATTAACTCATCCCATTCCCATTCACACTTACAATTACTGCATATTTCCCTCATCCTATTTTTTAAATACTTTTCTCTCTTTTTATTCTGTCCCTCCTTAAAAGTCTGTTTTGCTTTTGACCTCCCTTAATCTGCCCTTCCTTTTTATCCTTCCCCTCCCTGACAACTCTTATCCCTTTCCCTTCCCATTTTCATACGGGTAAGATAGATTTCTATATCCAACTGAGGTGTGAACTCTGTCTCCTGTTGCTTACATAACAGGAAGGGGTTGGCTGAGACAGGAAACCAATGTGTGTGTATGTGTGTGTATATATATAAGAAGAACCTGAGAGAAAGACAGTCAGAATCAAGAATGTTTATTCCTGGTAGAGGAAGCAGAATTGTCCCAGCATCTGGGTGTTGGTCTACTACTGGACTGAGAACCGAGTTTCTATGAGACCAGAATCTGGTGAAGGCTGAAGTTACTGCTGAGAAAGCTGCCTGGAAGGCTGAGATTTCTTTGGGCCAGCCAAACTACTGGAGAACTGAAGAAGCATGACTGGGATAAGATTTTTTTGTTTGTGGCTTGGTTGATCCTTGAGTTCCCGGCAACAAAAGTTGTGAAGGTTTTGAGATGTGCTGGACCCTGTGAACTTCAGTGTGTAACAAGAACTATCTGGAGGACTGGACAAGAACCTGGGAGCTGTTTGCCCCTGAATCCAGGTGACTGTTTAGTGAATTCAGGTAGGAACTGGGACCATGGAAGGGAATCCAGGGAATCAGAGAGACCACTCTCAGTTAAGATGAAGAAAAGGCCTCTCTTTGGATATTGAATGCAGTGATGAAATTGAAGCTTGCTAGAGACCGAGGGGTGGAGAATTTCTGTAATTTTCTAATGATTGTATTTAGTGATTAATGATACTTATTAATTGTGAATCTGGATAAGTGACTAAGTTAACCTATAATTGCCCCATGAGTGGAAGACTGACTTATATTGTGATATGATTGAATGATTAAGTAAGGAGGGTTTCCCCCTTACAGAAACCAAATGATTATTCTTTTGTTCTTTGTTCTAAATACTGTGACCACTTTGGTGAAAACTATGTGGCCATTCTAATGTTAAACAGTTGTGAACACTATATTGTGATTTTCTGTGATAAGATAATGTTGTGAACATTATACTATACCATGATTTTCTGAGAATGTTTGCCTTTGTTTGTTATGGAATAAATAGTGTTCACTATACTGTGTAATCAGAACCTTAAAAGCTGTTCACAGTAGCATTCTTTTGGGAAGCTGCTTGTGCATGGCATTATAAACATTTGGCAAAATGCTGAAAAGAGCTTAAAGATGAGTTCTGGGTTGTTCCCTCATAAGTATTTTGCCTAGTCAGATGCCTATCTGAGATCCAGGGTCTAGGTTTAATTTATTTTTTAGTTCTATGCTATTAAGTGCTTTGCTTATTACAAGTCTTAAAAATATATCAAGACAAATGGAAGCACACCCATGAATTTTTAACTCAAAAATAATTAAATAAATAGATCTCCAAACTTAGGTTGTTTTCTTTTTTTTAACAATCTGATTCTTCCCACTCACCTTTATGATTTTCATGTAATTCAGCTTGATGCTGACTGCATAATCATCTTCATGGATTGTAGCTGACAGAAGCTATTAAAAAAAACACAGAAATACATAAAGGAGACACTCATAATTGTTTGAGTCTCATCAGCCTAAAAAATAGCCTAGAAAATTAGGGACTTTGAGATATAAGTTTGATCTACCTGTGGACCCTTAGATACTTAATTTTAATTAATAACTGGACATTTCCTCATATGTGAAAGGGCAGAACCCAGGAGAAATACTGGCAACATACTGGTTAGATTTTAGAAATCGTTTCATTATTTCTATTAAACTGCCTTTTCTAAAAATAGAAGGACTAAATTATGTATTTATTAGGAAAGATTTTTGTCTATGAAAATATCAAATAAAAAAGTAAATTAGCAATGGTATATCATGTAATATTTAATAGTGAGAGAGATAATTTGTCCAAGATATTTTAATATATCTTAGTGCCATCAGGGCAATGAATAGACAAGATCAGGGGAAAATCTCAAAACCACAATCCCCAGGTCATATTTAGCACCCTTCTGTTCAGATGAATATTTAAGTGCATTAACAAGTTTTTGTGAAGAGAAATACAGATAGGATGCAGCAAAAACAGTGATTATGACCCATGATTTCATAGATTTAGAGAACTGCAGGTGAGGAAGGTCATCTACCAATGTAGAATATCATGCTGTTGTTCAGTCGTGTCCCAATCTTTGTGACTCCATTTAGGGTTTTCTTAGCAAAGATACTGAATGATTTATCATTTTCCTTCTTTAGTTCATTTCACAGATGAGGAACTGGGGTAAATAGAGTTAAGAGACTTTTGCCCAGGTTCACATAGCTAATAAGCATGGGAGGCTACTTTCAACTCAGGAAAAGTACAGATATCCATTGTACCACCTAGCTGCCCTGTTCTTAGAAAGTTGCCTAGAGCACTGACTTGTACTGGGTTACACAACAGATAGACTTAAGAGATGGGATTTACATTCAGGTGTAAGTGCCTCTAAGCTTTAGCTCCACCTTCATGGCCTCTACAGTAATGCATATACTCACTATTAAATAATTCACTGACTGTTCAGACAACAAGGCTAGACAAGTGAGTTTGGGGACCTTCAAGTTATTGGTCTTGTCCTTATACTGGATATGGGTTCTATGCTGACTCAGAGGGAAGGGCTCTCTATCTGAGTCACTAAGATCATTTTCAGCAACACCTGGCTATTTTTTTTTTGGGTCTACTCCCATGCTGAGTCTGCCTAACCTTTCTCTATGGAAAAGCTTTGACAAAATTATAAGCATGAGGTGCTTATAGCTTCAGGCTGAATACTCTGACTTAGGACTTAGATTGAAAGAATCTCGAAAAACAAAACAAAAAAAGACTCAACCAGAACGGAGCAGATATTGGCAGAGTTTGACAATTTGTGATTCCTGGATCTTTTATGCTTTTCTGGGCTAGATTTATAATGTACAAAAATTATGGAGTTAAGACACTGTAGGAAAAATTCTTTTCTTTAATGCATTCTTGCTCTCATCTTTAGTAGTGCACAGACAATGAATTGTGATGTTTGGTCATGTATCATGTTTCTAGGAAAACTACAAAAAAGTTACTAGATGTGCCTATTAATTAGGCCAATAATGATGAGATGGGGGCTCTAGGCACCCCTTTGAGCTCTCCTTGAATTTTTGAGGTACAGGCTCTGGGACCCCGCCTTGAGCTCTTGAATCTTCCAAGGGAAGGCATTTGCCTAAGGTTATGGGCATTAAGTTGTGTCTCAGCCCAAGTCTTTATTTAGCCCTCCTTTGTTAGAACTGTTTACTACCCTTGGTGCTCCAGTTCTCACCCTTGAACTGGCCTGGCCCACCATTGTCTATGGTCTCCAGGTAGCCTTCAGCAACTTCCCACCCTTAATCAGTCATTAGTGGAGTCTGACCTCATCTGACTCCTCCTGAAGACCCTCATCAAACTCCTCCTCTAGATCACCCCTAGATTTCTCCCACAACCTTTCTGTATATAGAATCCCATCTCCCCTCTATGTGGTGTGAGAGCGCCATAGAATGCTCTTGCATACAGACTTGCTCTGTGTGAAAGCACCATAGAATGACCTAGCATAGACTGGCTCCTTAAGAGTCTACCCCATATGGCGAATTATTATTTTTTTTTTTTTTGCTTTTTGGAGGGCAGTTGGGGTTAAGTGACTTGTTCAAGGTCATGCAGCTAGTTTTTGTGTTAAGTGTCTGAGGCCAGATTGGAACTCAGATCCTCCTGACTCCAGAGCTCTGTGCACTGTGCCACCTACCCGCCCCCAATACGGCGAACTTTTAATGAACTTTCAATAAACTTTTCTTCTCTTTGACTGAGAAGACTTGAGTGAAATTCCTTCCGCAGGACCTGACATATTGGTATTTTGGGGTCTCAGGCAACCCTAACCCTCTTTGTGGGTACCCTCTTCAATAGGACCTGGAAGTGCTAAAAAAAAAAACCAAACCCATATTTTTATTCCTATTCCTTGACCTACCCTTTTAATCCATGTATTCTCTACTTTGTTTTCTTACCTTTCCCATCCTTGGTTCTCCAACTAAAGCCCTAAAGTTAGGGTTATTCTGGGTATAACTCCTGAGATGAGCAAAGATATGATCCAGCTGTTTCCTCCAATATCCTGAAAGTAAAAGAAAAATAAAAGCAGAGAGTCATTTTTGATAATTCTTCTGTTGCTATGTAGGACCAATGACAGAAAAAAGAAACATTTAAATGTGAATTTTCTTGTTCAAGTCTTATGCTTTGTTTTTAAAGATTTGAAAATATTTCGTAATCTTTCAGAATCATTGGAATTACTGACTCTTAGAGCTTAGATCTCAAAGAGCTCATCTATTCCACTCCTCTCATTTTACACTTGAGAAAATTCATGTCCAGAGAGTTAAGTGGTTTGCTCATTGTCACACAACTAATTAGTGGCAGAATTAAAACTAAAATCTAGGGTTTTTTAAAAAAATTCCCAATTCAATTCTTTTTCTAAGATCTCAAGCTCTCTCTCCAGTAGCAGCTCAATGTATCTCAAAATGACTCCTAGAACATCTGGAGGGAAAAAAAATCCAGGCTTCCTTGATAGTGGGGGTTAGCAAACAGATTTGGATTCCATGCTTAGCAACAGTATTTCCAGGGTTATATGGTTATAAATTCACTGGAAACCCATTTGATCTCTTTAAAGTTAAATAATAACAACAACAGTAATGACAGCGATGATTATATTCATGTAAATGACATATCCAAGTACATAGTGTGAATAAAAGCAAATATCCTAAATAATTACTCAAGTGTCCAATTAATTTCAATCAAGTAGACATTGGAATGGTGTCAAAAACTTTTTAAGATAAACACTTCATTTTATTTATTTTTTGTTTATTGTTATTTATTATCATTATCTATTTAACATTATTGTCATTCCTGAAAACCATTCCTTCCAATTTTCTCCTCTAACAAAGGAATACAATAATAAGGCAGAATAGACATTATGACTCCATCTGTCAGGCTAGGTCTCCTACAGCAGCACCTGGGGTCTAAGGAGAGATTAATAGGCTTCATCTTCAGTTCTCTGGAATCAAGACTGGTCATTGAGTTGAATTGAATTCTAATGTGTAAGTGCTATTTTCCTTTCTATTGTTGTGGAAACAGTATATAGTCTTCCTCTGCTTGCATGGATTGCTTTGCATCAGTGTAGGTAAGTTTTCCCCAATGTCTCTGCACTCTTTGTATTTGTTCTTTTGTCTCTGAACCACATTTATGATTTCATTGGCATAAGAAGCTCCTGAGAGAATCCAGATCTGCATCTGGCCCTGTGTGGAGCACTGAGAGGTCACACATCATCATACATCAGAGGCCAGCAAGCTATCCTAGGTAGCACAATGGGATTGAGTACTGGACCTGGAATCAAGAAACCTAAGTTCAAATGTTGCCTCAGATACGTACTAGCAGTGTGACCTTAGCCAAGTCATTTAACCTTTGGCTATCTCACTTTCCTCATCTGTAAAACAGGAATAATAATAGCAGCTATTTCCCAGGGTTGTTGTGAGCATCAAATGAGATATTTGTAAAGTACTTTGTTAATCTTAAAGCTATGTATATAAAGGCTATCATTATTATTTTATTTTTAATAAATTCATTCTCCCCCAAATGACATGCAATCTGATATAGGCTCTACATATACATTCATATGGAAAATACTTTCACATTAGTAATTTTGTAAATAAGAATTATAACCAATGGAATGAACCACAAGAAAGAAGAAACAAAACAAAACAAAAAAGAGAGCAAATAATATGCTTTGATCTGCATTCAGACTCCTTAATTCTTTCTCTGGAAAAGTATAGCATTTTCCATCCTGAGCAAAAGGCTATTATTATTTTTATTCACTATGCCATGCTGCCTTTCACTGTTGTTTCTTACAGTACAAGCATATACTATTCAACAACAATATTATATTCAAATAACACAATGATTTGCAGCCATTTTCCAACTACTTTGTTTCCAGTTTTTTATCTCAATGACTTCTTTACCCTAATTTTTCATTTAATGAATATAATTTTATATACTGCCAAGCAGCAAGTGATAAAGGGAGAATAAAGGGAGAATAAAGGGCTTGGGCCTCTACCTTGTCTTTTTCTTAAGAAAAAAAAAATCTATCAGTGACCTAGGGTTGCAAATATTCCCCTTAACTTTCAAAAAGCAAAATGTAACAAAACAAAAGCACTTTCTGCCTCTAGAAAGATCCTGAGGCAGTAGCTGGAACCTCTTGATGTTCCCAATAGTTTCCATCCTACTAAGCAATGCTGGAGGCCCAGGACATATACTTATGTAGACTTCCCAAGAGGTCAAGTGCTCTAATCTATTGATATTAAACCTTTTGATATTTATCATGCCTTTTGCTGAATGTGAATGTTCAGCTTGAAGAGAATGAGTCTATGATTGGTCCAGCACTCTGTGCCAGATATCCCCTTCGTCAGTCTCACTTCTTGTCTATCTCTTCTCTACAATGACATAGATATCAGTGTTTGTTGTGAGGGTGCATTCATGAAGTTTTGTTGTGTTTAGGTAAACAGAAGAAAGACTGTTGCCATTGCTGTTTCCAACTTCATTCCTTGCAAGGATTGTCTGACATAACTGATAGTCTGTGCTTACCCTGGCATTAAAGTCACCCAGAATTACAAGCTTGTTCTCTTTAGGATAAAAGTCTTCAGGTCTTCACAAGATTTTTCTTTGATCTCATCAGTGTTCATCATGGTGGGAGCATATGTAGCACTTTCCTGCAAGTGGCAATCCCATTGCCATGAGCCTGTCATTTACTCCTTTTGGGAAGCAAACAAACTTGTTGACTAGATTAGATCAGATGAAAAGCCTACACCAGTTTCACAATGCTTCTCATTGCTGTGGCTACTCCAGAAAAATGTGTATCCAGTTCCAACTTTGGTAAGCTGGCCTTCATTTGCCAGACTTGTTTCACTTAGGGCTGCTATTTGCATGTGATACCTGCTGAGTTCTTCTTTGTCTTTCAGGTCTACTGGATTCCCTGTTATCCATCATTTCCCCAAAAGCTTTTGCATATACTTTTGTGTTTCAGCTACATGGTGGGATCCCCACCTGCCACAGTAAGCAGGCCAGGGTTAGGTAAAGCACACAATTTTTAGGGTACATTTTCTAGCCCCTTCCTCATGCCAGGAGATGTGAAGTCCTTAAGAAGGCTACTCAGGTACCCAGGGAACTGCTGAATAGCACTAATACTTCAGTCTAGTGATAAGACAACCCTATGGTCTGGGCTGCCGATGTGCAGGTTTGTGACTGTAGCTCTCAGTGTAACCACACCTGCTGCTGTATCACTAGCGTGTTGCCATAGAACTTCAAGGTAGGTAAAACAGTAACATAATAAAATAACAAAATGATGAAACAGTAAAATGGTATGGGTGATGTCTTTTGACTAGTGCATAAACTGAATTTAAATAAGGAAGAACTACATCAAGTCATTGCCCTCATTCTCTCTTTCAGAATCATTGAGGCCCGGTAACAAGACAAAAGTCAAGACAACTGGCAATGGCTCTGGATGCAAGGGATGACCTTAGTGCCTTTGGTGTCTGACCGAACTCTCAGTGTTCTACAGCACCTGCTTCTGCCACCTTCATGGCCTGTGGAAACAAAATGTTCACATACACCTGGGGAAGTCTTCACATGCTTGGGGCAGACACCCCACTAACTTACCAACAGGTCTGAGGCCTGTAAGTTCCAATCAACATGTTTTAGCTCATCTGCCAAGATGGTTTTGCTGAGTTGTGGCCACTGTGCATGCTATAGTTTCTTGCAGCTATGGATGAGAGCTGGGTGGCAGGTAGACAACAAAGGTAGAGGAGCAGCCCTGAAAAGGCTCAGTAGCTCTCGCACCAGAAGTGCTAGTCCTCCCTGAGTACTCCATGTACCCAGATTTATCTGCTACCACTATGGAGTATGATAATTCAGAAGACAGAAAATAGGCTTACAACTAAAAATAACTTTCCCAGAAAAAAATGGAGTGCAATTCAGTAGGGAAAAAAATGGATTTTTAATGGAAGAATACTTTCTTTCTTTTTTAATCAGTCAGTCAATTACCATTTATCAAGCAAGTTCTGGGGTTACAAAGACAGGCAAATAAAGTCACTGTTCTCAAAGGGCTCACAGTCTAACAGGGGAGACATGTTAAAGGTTATGTACAAACAAGATACATACAGGATAAATTGGGAGGTAATCTTAGTGGGAAAGCAGTCAGATTAGGGAGGAATGAACAAAACTTGCAGAAGGTCATAATTTAACTGAAGCTTGGGCATCCTGGGCATCCCTTGGTCCTCCCACCTTGTAGTACTCAAGATGAGCATGAACAAAGAGATCACTATGAATATAACCTCCCCTCATATGTTAACTTCTGTTCTGGATGCTCAAAACAGATCTCCTCTTTACTCCACCCCACCTTTCTTCTGAACCTCCTTATTTTTTGTTATAGATACTACCAGTTTCTCAGTTACCCAGATGTGCTACCTCTGTATCATTCTTAACTCCTCACTCTCAGTCATCCCATGTATCTAATCAATTGCTGAATATTGTCATTGCTACTTTCACAACACCTCTCATATTTGTCCTCTTCTCTCTCCTTGTACAGCTGCTACTCTAATTCAGACCTTATTTCCTCTTTCCTGGACACTGCAGTAACCTCCTCTATGCTTTCTCTGCTTCAAGTATCTCACTGCTCCAATCCATCCTCCACACATTTGCCAAAGTTATTTTCCTAAGGAACAGATTTGACCACGTCACCCCTCCACTCAATCAATTAATGGAAGAATATATTCAAGCATTCTTGATGAAAAGACCCAGACCTTCACAGAAACTTTGAAATGCAAATATAAAAGGCAAAAAAAATAAATAAGAGATTAAACAAAAATAAACTATTTACATTCCAATATCAGTAGATGATAAATGTGTCACCTCAGAACCCTATCATCAGGGATTATAATGGGAGTCTAATTATATAGAAGATCTGGGAATCTTTCTATTAGGTTTTGATGATCTTAAAAGAAGAATGGAAAGGAAGGTGTACAAGAACACATTAGGGAAGAAAAGAGGGAAGAAGGTTAAGAAAATTACCTCATATAATGGGGGTGCACAAGTAGAAGTCTATACAAACAAAGAGAAAAGAGTGAGGGAAACATCTGAATTTTATCTTCATCTGAACTGGCCAAAGGAAGGAAAAATACATGTTTTGGTATAGAAATACATTTCACTTAACAGGGAAAGGAGAAGAAAGAGGGGTAAATAATAGACAGGATAGATTGAGGGAGTAAGATAAACTCTGAGAATGTACAAAAGTATTTATAGTAACTCTATCTGCTTGGATAAACAATTGAAAACTGAGGGGGTAGCCACTAATTATAGTTTACACATATGACAGGATACTATTGTGCTGTAAGAAATGATGAAGGGGGTGGTTCCACACAAATCTGGGATGATTTTATATAATCTGAAGCAGAGTGAAATAAATCAAACTAAGAGAACAATTTATAAAATAGCAACAATATTAGAAAGACAACCATGAAAGACTGATCAATACAGTTTTTAAAAAGCATGTGTTTAGAGCCTGCTTTGTGCCTGGCATTGGGCTAAATGCCTTGCCAACACATCTCATTTGATTCTCCCAACAACTCTGACAGTTATATCTACCCTCATTTTACAATTCACAAAACTGAGGCAAACAAAGGTCAAGTGACTTGTCCAGCATGACAGCTAGTGTCAGAGGCAGGATTAAAACTCTGGTCTTCCTAACTCTAGGCCCAGTGCTTGACCCACTGTACCAACGAGCTGCCTCTATAGTAACCAACTGCAATTCAAGAGGACTCATGTGAAACATGCTAGTCACGTCCTGAGTCCTAATGGACTTATAGTACAGACTGTGATATATATATGTATATAATATATGTGTATACATATATGTATATATGCTTACATATATACATACATATGTATTTGACATGGGCAATGAGAATATTGAACTACACATTTTAAAAGAATTTTTCTTTTTTTTTTCAATTGGGAAGACAGATATGATTTTGTGTTGATTGAAAAGAATTATTTTTAAAAAGCACTAAATATTGGTTATTATTATTATTGGGTAGATAGGAAGAAGTGAAGCAGCTTTGGAGCTTTAGGGACAGGATAATAGAACTCATTAAAGGTTCTCTGTTTGAAAATTAATCATTTAGGGGCGGTTAGATGGCACAGTGAATAGAGTACCAGTCCTGGAGTCTGGAGGACCTGAGTTCAAATCTGTCCTCAGACACTTAACACAAAAACTAGCAGTATGATCTTGGGCAAATCACTTAACCCCAATTGCCGTACCTTCCCCACTCCAAAAAGCAAAAAAAAAAAAAAAATTAACAATTTAGACTGATAATCTAAATAATTCAGATCATAGTAGATAGTTTTAATCTAGTTTTTATCATTATAGTTATGCGGTATTCATGCCCAAGTATCAGTGGGTACTCTCCTGTATTCATGAAACACCTTGGGTTTCTCCTTAGTGTCTTAGAGTAGCTGGTTGTCAATTACCTCTATACTCCACCTTTCTGAGAGTGATGCAGACATTCTGGATTGTCTTGGAGTCTGTGTCTACATAAGCTAAATAAATCTTGACAGCTTGTTTGCTCCCATTTCAGTGGCTTTTCTCATTCTTTAAATCCTTTACTACATACTTCATTGATTTATCTCTTTCAAGGCCACTATGGTACAAGCATTTATTGGGATTATAGAAAAGGTAATAATATCTACAGCAATATCTGCATGTAATGTATATGACCTAGCCTTCTCAAAGATGGAAACCATTTCTGGACTGAAATCCATCTTTTTCCCCTTTTATATCCATTCTATAGTTGAGAACTAACCCTGAAACTCAGTTCTCAGTTGTTCCCATTTGAGATCTGAATGAATGAGACTTCTCAATTCCCCAAGCACAAAGTGAAAGGACCCGACAGTCACTCAGAATTCACACTAACCAGAAAAAAGGCATCTTGTTTATTCCTCTGAGGGCTACAGGAATCACAATCCTGCATCTTAGCCTCTCCTCAGTTGGGCTTTATGTTTCTCCCTTAGGATCTGAAGTTTTAATGGGCTATAATGTGTTTCTCCATCACCCTCCCCCAGTTTTGAAAGAGGGTACTGAGAAGTACTAATGTGACTCATAGTTCCACCAAGCCCTGGGCTCATATGGACTATGTCTGATCTCAGAATCTTTCCCCAAATGGTTATTTTCTCATCTGGTTCATTATGCTCCTACAGAGTTCAGTACTAGAAACCTCCCAATACGCTCACATCTAGGTTTCCACAAATGTAAATAAAAAGTATCCCAGACAAGCACTTAAGGTAACAAATGTTTATTGGGAATAAGATAGCTTTTCTTTCATCCCTCCAAAAAACATAGATGACACAAGGGGATCCAAGACAGACCAGCCTTAACCTCAGTTTTTAGTATTGAAAAAGGGTTATATCATGTAATAACAATAATGGATAACACATGTAAAGCTCAAATACTGCATGGACTTTGTAAATACTCAGAGGACCTGTGCAAATACACATAACACACGGTTCCCCTCAGAAGAAAGTAATTTTGAGTTGCCAGTGAAGCAACATTCTGACACCAGCAAATCTCTAAATCCCAAAAGGTCCAACGCTGTCCTTTTAAAATGTGTATTTCCTTTGGCTTTGACCCTCCTAGAAGGCAAACACACATTGAAGCTACTAGAATCTGTCTCCTAGAAGATCTACACTGTCTGAATTGCCCACTGTAAAAATAATAGCAAGATGGTAAGGTCGATTTCCTTTGCTCCCTCAAGTCAGAGCTTCAGCTTTAACTATTCCCAGGGCTGCAGGAGGTATGTAGGGTAATCCTCTTATTTCTCCAGGAGGCATATTGCTTAGAAAATACTCTTCTCTCTCTAGAAAATACATCCCTAAATTTTCAAACTTAGGGTTAAAAAAACACCCCTAAGCAACCCCTAAGTTAACATTGTTCAAGAAATCAGTAGCTAGGGCGGCTAGGTGGCACAGTGAATAGAGCACTGGCCTTGGAGTCAGGAGGACCTGAGTTCAAATCCGGCCTCAGACACTTAACACACACAAAAAAACTAGCTGTGTGACCCTAGGCAAGTCATTTAATCCCTTTCACCTCACAAAAAAAAAGGAAATTAAATACTTTTGCTCTAAGACACAGAGACACAAACACACAGACACACACAACTGTAACCTTGTTTACTCGAAAATGAGATCTTATCATGATCTTGTTACTTTCTCTTCTGGAACTACTTTAGTACATTAGTACTGCCTTTACAAAATAGGTTACAAAAACTGTATCTTGGGGGGGGAGTCATAGAAAGGATTTTATTTTTTAATTTAATATTTTATTTTCCCCAATTACATGTAAAAACAATTTTAGCATTCTTTTTTTTAATTTTAGATTCCAAATTCTCTCCCTCCCCTTCTTTCTCCCCCAATTAGAAGGCAAGCAATTTGACATAGGTTATATATGTGTAGTCATGCAAAACCCATGTCTTGTAATTCATGCTGTGAAAAAGAACAGAAGAAAAAAACAACCCCCCAAATAAAGAAAAAGTATCTTTGATCCGCATTCAATGGAAATGGATGCCCCTTTCATTCTAAGTCCTTTAGAGCCGTCTTGGCTCATTGTACTGCTGAGAATAGCTACTTTACACTTAGTAGATCACCATATAATACCGCTGTTACTGTGCACAGTGTTCTCCCGATTCTGCCCATTTCATTCTGCATCAGTGCATGTAAGTCTTTCCAGGTTTTTCTGAGAGCACCCAGGCCACCGTTTCTTATAGCATAATAGTATTCCATCACAATCGTATACAACAACTTTTTCAGCCATTCCCAACTGAAGGATACCTCCTCAATTTTAAATTCTTTGCCACCACTAAAAGCTGCTATAAATATTTTTGTACATTTTGTTTTTTAATCTCTTTGGGATATAGACCTAGTAGAAGCATTGCTAGGTCAAAGGGTATACATGAAAGCTATATCTTTTGACTTAAAGTAGTTCTCAACTTGTGGGTTATATCCAATTTGTAACAATGAAAATACATCCTACATATCAGATATTTACATTAAGATTCATAACAGTAGCAAAATTACAGTTATGAAGTAGCAACAAAAATAATTTTATGGTTGGGGGTCACCACAATGTGAGGAACTGTATTAAAAGGTTGCAGCATTAGGAAGGTTGAGAACCACTGACTTGAAGCTTTGTCCATATGCAGTAAAATATACATGGTAGAAAATATAAAACAGGCATTTTTTTCTAGCCAAGTCAGATTTCTGTAACATTCTGAGAAAAAGGTACGTATTTCACATAACTAGGTAAGTTTATAAGTCAACCAAGACTTGGATGAAATTAAGCTGTGGGTTTAAAAGGAATCAAATATAGTTCAGTTCTACTTTTTATGTCATAGCTGCTTAATTTGTATTGAAACCTTTATTAGGAATCTCATAATATTTATTGCAAACAGATGTTTGTGTTTTCCCAGCCAAATATTAATGGCAGTAGTAGGAAAAATGTTGGTAGCTAGAAGGAGGTCAAATAAAAGAACAGGATTTATATTGGGAAGTGTGAGCGGAAGCTAAATCAAAGTCAGTGAACCAATCGAATTTGATCACCCAATGACAAAGGAATCATAATATACATTTCTTTTTATACAACATGACATTCATTTCCTTATAGGTATGGGTTTGTAAGAGGTGGCTACAAAGTACCATTTCTTTCCTTCTTCTTATTTGGCCTGCAATTAGGTTACACTGCCACCTGGTGAACAATAGAGCCATGGTTACAGCCACGAAGTGCTTGGCTAAGGCCTTAGGGAAATCAGGTTTCTCACAGGCATGTCTCACTATAATTTAATGGAGCAAATTTCCATCATCCTTGAGTCCTCACTCTCCCTAACACCACATATCCAATCAGTCAGCAAATCTTGTCATTTCTACCTTTACAACATCTCCTGAATCCAATCTCTCCTCATGACTTACAAGGCCACCACGTTGGTCCCTACCCTCATCATTTTTTGACTGTGATAGCCCCACCTCAGATGTTCCCCTTCTCCAATCCACCCTTTACTTGGCTGCCAAAATGATTTTTCTTAAGGGCAGGTCTAATCATGTCGCTCTTTCCCTCAACAGACTCCAATGCTTCTCAGGTCTGTATGACTTCTAAGGTCAAATATAAACTCTTCTGTCATTTAAAGACTTTTACAACCTGGCCCTAACTTGTCTTTTAAAACACTTTATACATTACTTCCTTTCACATGCTTTATGGTGCAGATATGCTGTCCTGGATACTCTTCACACATATACCCCATCTTCCATCTCCATCCCTTTGCTTAGGTATTCTGTGCCTGGAATACACTACCTCTGACTTAAAACGTCTCTTAGAATCCCTTGTTTCATTCAAGATTTGGTTTGAGAACCAGCTTCTACATGAAGCCTTCATTGATCCCTCAGCTAATAGTGCTCCCCCTTCCAAAACTCCTGCATTTTGGGGGGTATACATTCTATATATACATACATAAATAAGTACATATATATGTATGTATAAATACATATGTATATATACACACATACTGTCTCCCTTACCTAACCCCAGAATGTAAGCTCTTTGAAGGCAGGAGTTGTTTCATTTGTATCTGGTCCCTAATTAAAGGCCTGACACACAGCAGACCTTTAATATATGCTTGTCCATGGATTGACTGACCAAAGATTTAGTACGTACAAGATACTGTGCCAGATAAATAAGAGAAATAAGAGACTGTCATTGTCCTTGAACAGTCTGAAACCCAATTGGGCAGATATATTCTAGCAGTAATGGTGGTATATGCAAGAACGTCATGGAACACATATGGCAGCGCAAACACACATGGTACGAGTAGGCTACAAAACATTACAAATAAGGAATTATAATTGAGAAGCAGGATAACAGATGTTATCAAAGAAATATATGAACCAAAAAGGTTATGTCAGTGATATGGTAAAATGGACAGTCCTTGTGCTTTGCTGGTATCCTTATAATGTCAAGAAAGAGAAAAGAAGGCCCCTAGCACAGGAGGTGAACCCCCTATAATGAATTTCTGAGAGGAAATGGATGAGTCATCTGAGATGGGCAGGTAGAAGTTGCAATCTGCATCGCTAGAAGGAGTACCTATATCAATAGGTTCCAGATCCATTATTTTAAGGAAGATATGTTAACAAATATTATAATGTAAAACATAGTATGTTAAGTTCCTAGGAGAAGTACAAAGTACTACATATGAGAGATCCAGAGAAGGAGAGACAACTTCTGGCTAGAAGAATAAAAGAAAGCTTCACAGAGGAGGTGCCATTTGTGGAATCTGAATGACTTTAGAAGAGAATAGGGTATATTCCAAATATATGGTATAACATGACCAAATGGACAGAGCTATAAAGGTCAAGACAAGTTCTGGGAGGAATAAATATTCCAGAGTGTCAGTATCATAGCATACATGAAAAGAAGTAAAATAAAACTAGAAAAGGTAGCGAGGGCAAGACTGACTTGATTTTTAGGCATAAGGAATTTGGACTTCATTTGGCAAGCAAAGGAGACCAATGAAGGTTTTCAGTAGAGGGTGATAACATAAATAGCTTTTAGAAAGATTACTCTGTCAGTGGTGTGAAGGAAATATTACCAAGAGCAGAGACTTGAAAAAGGAAGGCCCATTAGAAGCCAAGTGCAATGCTTCTACCAGGATGTAATGAGGGCCTGAACTAGGGTGGTGGCTGTGAGCACAGAAAGGAAGTAACTGAAGTCTTGAGGACAAAAAATTGACAGGATTTGACAACTGATTTTATATGAGGATTAGTGTTAGAAATTAAATGTAAGGTAATGACAAAAGATTAATATTCTAAGCATGAAAAGCTTAGGAGGACAGTAACGTTATAACAGAGTGGGAAGCATAGAAATGGCAATTTAAAGGAAAGATAAGTTCCGTTCTGAATATGCTAAACAAGTTGCTGATGAGACATAAATACAAAAGCTGCTGCAGATGTGGAAGCAGAGCACTGGGGAGTTGTTGGGAGGAAATACAATTTGGGGATTCATCCTTGTAAAGATAATAGCTTAAATTGAGGGTAGACAAGATCACCACATGTGAGGAGCGTAGAGACAAAAGAAGAGGACCTAATGCATGACTTGACGGTAGGAATTAGTGTCCTATTCCTTTTACCAAATAAGTTAGGCTAATTTCAGGGACCATAGGAAATAATTGAAAAGGATAATTTAATCAGATTAAATGTACTTCCTACATTGATAGATAACAGCCTCCCAAATTGGTAATTTTGTAAAAAATTAGTTGACATGCCCAAGGAAGAAAACAGACCACCTTTGTTGAATCTGTGCATCCTGATGAGGTTTATTGAAGGATGCTCTCCGTAGCCAGTAGAGGGCTCAGGAGGGCTGTGATGAGAAAAAGGTGTTCTGGTTTGCTATCCTCCTTGGGTCTCCAGCAATCATAGATTAACTAGTGGGAAAAGAGATGAAAGGTGGCAGACATGGTTAGTGGTGGTGGAGGCGGGAAGTAACATCACAAGTTGAGTGGCAGCAGTACCAAAGTTGGTTCTTCACTCACTATCAGAACAGAGCAGCCCCGCGCCCCAGCCCAGCCAGTCAGGGATAGCAACTTCCAGAGGTCTCAGGAAAATGGAAACACCAAAAGTGACTTCACCAAGTTTCCCTTTTTATAATCCCCTTTGGTAATGTTTCAATTTCTGGAGATTCTAGGGCAGTGATTAGAAGGTTCATTTTTCTTTAACTTTGCTTGGGAGGCAGAAATTTGTTACCTACAGGGTAGGGTCTACAAAACTTCATTTGGCCTAAATTTAGTATAATCACATTTTAGATACAGGAAGAGATGTTCCCAGAAGTTTAAGTAAAACAAAGTAACCAAAATGCAAGAGATTACATGGTCAAATAAAAAACAATTCAAGTATCCTAAAAAAATTTTCTTTATCTTCTAATTAGCTATTTCCATTGTTAAAGGGAATGGCCTTGAGGCTTGTTACACTTAGAAGAATCATACAGCCTTTGCTTAAAAGGTGGCATTGCAGCTTTCCCTTCAGATTTTATATATGAATGCCGATCTAGAGAGAAGAGAAGGAGCAGGGAATTTAGAAGGATGCTAATATTAAGGAGAAAAGGCTTTAATTTATCGTCATATAATCCTGAATGGATACATACACACATTCTCTAGAAAAACCATGAAGAATGTGTTGGCATTCAATGAAGAAGGATGGTACTTGTCCATTCAGTAGTGCAATGGATAAGATCACTGGGCTTAGAGTCGGCAAAACCAGAGTTCAAATTCAACTTCACATGTTTGTACCTATGTGTCCCTGGGCAAGTCATTTGACTTCTGTCTGCCTCAGTTTTCTCATCTGTAAAATGGGGATAATAATAGCACCAACTTCATAGGGTAATGAAGGTGAAGTAAGATAATAGTTGTAAAGTGCTATATGAATGCTAGCTATTTTTACTATTAATCACAAAAATTCTAAATGGTAAATATTTATATACACAATGAAAAGCTAGACATTATGGAAAGCACTACAACAGTCATAGTTTTGTTGACACTTATACAGGAGAACCCCCACACTTAGCAGACAAAAAAGGAGCAAGTACTGAAAAACAGAAGAAGGAATGGTCAAAGAGGCAGAACTGGGAATTCAATGTCCTGGAAATCATCGTAAGTTTAGAATTGGAAAGAACCACAGAAGTCATTCAGTCCAACTTTCTCCTTTTATAAATGAGGAGGCTGAAATCCAGGAAAGATAAGTAATTTGTCCAAGGTTAGCGAGGATTACCAAAGGGAAGGAGAGATTATTCAAAAGCAGGCTTGAGTGGTCAAGCACAAGGCCAAAGAACTGGCCCAGAATATCCATAATTAGCAATGAGAAGGTTATAGCTACTTTATTTTGCAAGGAATTTCAGGAGTGTGTGGGAGAAGAAAGAGTAGATTATATTTTAACCTCTCATTTTAAATTTGAACTTTCTGTTTTAGGTATATTTTTGGTAGGCAATATATTGTTGGGTCTTTAAAAAACCATTTTGTAATCCTTTTCCTTTTTTCGTAGGTAGCATAAAGCATGTAAGTACTTACTATGTGTGAGATGCTATGCTAAACACTGGAATACAGAAACAAAAAAGAGGAATTTGTATAAAGGTGAATTTTCAATTAATTTATAGCAACATCACATTTTTTTCTCTTATATTCTGCTACATTTGTTTTATCAGTATGGAGTATGGTATATCTTATTTCATCAGTATTAATCCAACTTAGACTTTAATATATGCAAATCACTAAATATAGTTCTTAAATATCTATGGCTATCTCTTTAACTTTTTAAAAAATTATATACCTGTGTGATCCTAGGCAAATCATTTAACCTCTGCCTCAGTTTCCTCATTTGTAAAATGGAGTTAATAATAGAGCCCACCTCATAGGGTTATTGTGAAAATAAAATGCCCTGATCTCTTTTTTATATAGGTATATGGATTTGGTATCATTAACTTTCCTCTTTTCCCATAATTCATCAATTATTCATTTGTGATGCTAACAATTTATTTCTCTTCTCCCCTCCCTTTATTTTTAAAGTTTGGATGGGGTTAGTATATATGAATATTTTTAGTTAACTATTCCACTCCCAAGACCACTCATGCCTTTTAATCAAACCAAGTTTGTTGTTGCCTTCTTTTTTAAGGATTTGCTAATCAAGTCAAAACTATACTACTGTGAGAACAATGAAGGAGTATTTAATTATAGCTACAATGTAGTTATTTTGACATGACAATTTGCAATTTCCATGTAGAGGTTCGTAAATATAAAGTTTTCTTAGGTTTTACCTTTCTGAATTCCTTTTTCAGGGTTGGTTGGTCCTAGCCAGGAAGAGTTTTCATTAATTTGATCTCCATTTCCTTCAATATGATTGCTGTGGAATTTTATTGATTAAAACAATTCTGCTGTTGTTTTTCTATCACCTGTATAGAATTTACATTGAGTAAATGATAAGTCATTGATGGTTGTAAAGTTGTTCTAAGATTTACAGGTTGAAATTCTGCTTCTAGGCTTGTTCTCACCTTAGCATAAAAAGTTCATGGTCTGACTATATGCAAACACAGGAAACCAGTGTCCTGTCTGTTTAGGTATGAACAACTTTATTTCTGAGGGATATTATTCACTACTTGCTATATATCTTGAAAATATGATAATATAGACATGAAACTTCTGAGTAGTTTATAAACCTTTGTTTCTTTCTTTAATCCTGAACCCCATTTTCCAATATATTTCTAACATCTTCCCCTATGTTCAAATACTTTTGCTTTGAAGTCATTGTTTGATCATTGAAGATGTTTGCCATTGTCATAGATTGTATTCTATGGATGCTGAAGACTTCTGTTTCTGTTTGTAGATGATTAAAAAGTTGATAACATGAAGTCCCAGAATGTCTTTAATGAGATTTATTTCTATTCAAAAGTGTTCATCCTATCAATCCACACAGGAAAAACCATGTGGATGAAGAACGCCTATTATTCTGACTATGGCATAGTTTTTGTCCTTCAGTCAGTCTGTCAGTGTATGTATCTTAGATATTTCTTGGGTAAACACTGCAGATGAACAATGAGCTAGACCCAGAATGAAATTGGAAAAGACTAGACTAGATTACATTTAGGAAACTGAACAGCATTTTCAACAATCCCAAATTATTCTAAAAACTTACCTTTGGGTTCTTATGTGGCAGGTTCTCAAGTCCTTTCACCATTCTAGATATCCTCTTCTGGAATACCCCCAGCTTATTTATATGCTTCCTAAAATGTAGCACCTGGAATTGAACTCAGTACTCCATATGTGGTGGACAAGGGCAGAGTACAGAATAATATGGCAAAATTACTGCTTCCCATCATGCCATTTAAGGCAACAGCTTGGAACAGTGCTAGATCTTCCAGTTTCCAGTTCATGAAATGCCCCAGAAACTGTTGTCTAACTATGCCTTCTCCATCACTGGCTGAGTGAAATGTGGACTAGATCATAGGTGAATTCAGAATCATTTGAAGGACTGGAACCAAATAGTAGCCATTAATGGGTCAAGTTAACTCAAAGGCAGATTCCTAGGAGGGTACCCAAAGCATTTGTCCTTTGTCGTTCGCTAGACAACATTATTTATCAATAGCTGGGATAAACCCATAGAAGTCAATCTTGTCAGCATTGTAGATGCCATAAAGTTGCAAAGAATTGCTAACATCTTGGATGACAGTCAGGGATCCAAAGGAATCTACAGTAGCTAGAATTGTACTGAATTGAACAAGATTAGTTTGAGATATATTAACAATCTGTGGTTTCATTACTGTGAGAATTCTCTCCACCATCACAGATTGCAATCATGTATTATTTTAGGAAGTTGCCTGAGATTCAGAGAAGTTAAATGGCCTGCTCACAGCCACGGTGTATTGTTAGAGGTGGGATTTTAATTCCAGCCTTCCCAACTCTCAATGCAACACTCTACCCCCTATGCCATTCTACTGCTTATTTAGTAGGGGATGAATTCAAAGATCACTGAGTGGCTCAGCAATTATATCTGCTAGGGGCTCTTTTAGCAACTCTTCCATGGCTTGAAGTCACTGAGACTCTAAATATTGACATTATTTTCTCCCTTCTTTTGGGTTTCTGCTGACTGTTAACCATTGCTGGTTTGTCCTTACCGGTCCAAAGACCATTCTTGAGAAGTAAAATAAAGGTGATGTAAGAGCTGAGTTGTGTAGCTTTTTCACCATCACCCATTATCATCGTATCTTCTTTGCCCAAGAAACTTTCCTACCTCTTTCTTGATCCTCCTCTTAATGGCAGTGTAATTTCTAAAAGCCCAAATCCTTTTGGTTGTCCTTAGTACTTATTGCCAGTCTCAGTTCATTTTAGGCTTTTGCATTCCTGACATTTTTCTTATGCGACCATGATCAAGTTTTCTTGTCCACATTTATAATACTCTAAGCCAGTGGTTCACCCAAGAGTGTTCTGAGGACCCCCAGGAGTCCCTAAGACCCTAACAGGTGGTCAAAGAGGTAAAAATCTATTTTAATAATAACACCAAGATATTTTTTTTTGGAGGGCAGTTAGGGTTAAGTGACTTGCCCAAGGTCACACAGCTAGTTTGTGTGTGTGTGTGTGTGTGTGTGTGTGTGTGTGTGTGTGTGTTAAGTGTCTGAGGCCGGATTTGAACTCAGGTACTCCTGACTCCAGGGCTGGTGCTCTATTCACTGTGCCACCTAGCCGCCCCAACACAAAGATATTTTAAGTTCAAATATGGTAAATATTAATAGAAACAACCCACATAAACAAAAGCTCTTGGGGGGGGGGTCTTCAATAATTTTTATAAATGTAAAGAGGTCCTGAAACCAAAAAATTTCAGAACTGCTCCTCTGTGGAAGCAGTTCTTCAGTTTTTTTCCAGCAGCCTTCTCACCCTGGATATATCTTTTCCTGAAGTGCCCTCATCCAACTGGCAAAGTCCTGCACAGGACCATTATTTCAGAAAGTATCCAGGTTCTCCATGATCACTTCTCTTCCAGATCTCCTCCTGACTTTCTCGACATTTCTGCCTTATGCCACCTTCCCTTCCCCACCAGCTCTCTTTTATGTGTTCTCTTCCCCCACTAGAATGTAAGCTCCTTGAGGCTAAAGAGCTGTCCTTTTTTGCTTGTATTTGTATTCCTACCACTTAACAAAAATGCCTGTGCTTAGTAAGTGCTTCATAAATACTCTCTCTTTCTCTCTTTCCATCTTCTCCTATCTGTCTAAATGTACTCTATCCTTATCTATACATTCTTATATTTTAAGCTGCAGTTCATAAGTTGAAATCCATTTCTCAGGTATTATCCTCTTAGTTACCTATTCACTTCCTAATGCTACCTTTCTCTTCTGAATATCCTACCTTTCATTGGCAGTAATGATGAAAACACCACTTGTGGCCCCAAAGTGTTGAGGTTTTTATGCAGGACTATTCTTTATAGAAGCTTCCTAGGTTTCTTCTAGGGGCATCACTTGAACACACAATGAGTCAGCAGATATGGAGGTAGGTATCAGATTTGACAATTTTGAAGTTCTCCATCACAGCCCAAATTCATGCCTTAGAAAGACTGTAGACTTCTCTGTTGTTCATCGTCAGAACAATAAATAGCTGCCTCAGTACCTCTTGGAAAGGATTCTCCGGTCACCATTATCCCTCTTTCCTTCCTTTGATCAAGCTCTGGCTTAATTATCTATGGATTTGCATCATCATTTCTTAGCATGTGAAAAACTATTTTGCTTTTAGGTGGTTCAGAATCCTACTCTTCGTCTATACAAGTCTTCATAGGTGTCATTTGGTTCCAAGTATTTAGATGTCTTCCTTTTTTGTGTCCCATTCTTCCAATCTCCAAGTTTCTGATACAGGTCAGAATTCCTTTTTGCCTCTCCACATTCTGTCTCTTCTTTGTGTCTTCATAATATATTTCTATCTATATTATGTCATTTGATCTTCACAACAATCTTGTAAGACTGAGAGAGGTTAAGGGACTGGTATAGACGATAAGTTCTGGATTCAAGCCCAGGTCTCTCTGACTCTCTGACCACTGCTCCCTACCCACTATTATTAGTTGAGTTCCTGCAGATGTTCCCCTTTGCACTTGGGGAAACCGAGCAACTTATCTGTTTCACAGACTCAACCTTTCATAAACTTTTGATTACATTCTACAAATTCAATGGCATGTACATGCTATTAGACTTTACTACTGCCTAATGAAGTGATGTTTGCTTGTTCCAAAAGTATTTCTCTAGGGCCATATGCCTTACAAATATCACTCCTCTTTTTCCCTTTTGGGGAGTATTAATTTTTTTTAATAGCTGCCTTAGGTTAAATGTTAAGTGTTAAAGGGTCATTAACATCATATGGATTTTCTTAGGTCCTAACCATGTGACTAACTTTAGTGTCAGGACACTTTCCAAAGTTGTTGTGGTCCATTTGATAGTTCCCCAAACCTTGTATTGTGTAAGTGTTAAAAGCTTTAAACATACTCTTTCCATTCAACTAGATTTCAGGATAACATTAAGTCTCTTAACATATTTAGTCACAGCCTTTTCCTTGATCTCTTTATCCTCATTATGTCTTGCTGGGAGAACAGGTTGGTTTTTTGTTTTATTTTGTTTTTGTTAAATATCTTCTCTTGACCAAAAGAATAAAAATTATAATCAATAAATAACAGGTTTTATAGAAAGAATTCATATTTAAATAGGCTTAATTATTATCTAATCCTAAAGAGTTAGTGGGTCAAAGAAAAAATCATAGAAATAATCATTTCATCAACAAAATTACAAAAATAAGACAATATATCAAAAATTTTGACATGCACACAAAGCATATCTAAGAAGGCATTGAATCCCTAGAATTTTATGGGATTATCACAAGAGATAGTACAGAAAAAAAAAAAGACTAGAGTCCAGTTCAGAGCCTTGAGATACATACAAAGTTAGCAGACATGCCATGGATCAAGATCTAGCAAAAGAGATTGAAGGGGAGCAATTAGGAGAAGATCCAAGAGAAAGCAGGGTCACCAGTGAGCACAGGGTATCCCTAATAGAAGATGGGTAACAGTGTTCAATGATAGAGGGGTCAAAAAGGAAGAGGATTGGGAAAGGCCATTAGATTTGACAATTAGTCTCAGGAGGGGTAGGACTGTGATAGAGATGGATAAGGTAATGGGGAGAAGTAACATTAGAAGAGAAGGGAATTATTCACCTCAGTAGTCTTCAACTCTGAATCCTAAGGATTAGGAAGAGATAAATAGAGTTACTAATCACAGGGCATGGGAGCACTATTTGTTTGGAACTCCTACTCATAAGTTTCCTTTGTCAGTGGACATACACAAAGTATCTGTTTTGTTAATCCTCAAATACCAGAAAAAAGAGGTCAACGTGGGTATATGGGACGGTCAATATATTTCTGGTAATCGAGGCCTGGGTGCTGACTGAACTCACATTCAATTCCAGTTCCTTCACTTATCCCAAGATGATTGGCGCAATCAGAATATACCGGAAATAAAAATACATCCACACACGTGATTCTTGGTTAGGTCTGGTGTCTGAACATCTTTTGTAGGAGGTTCACAAACAAGGTATTTGTAAGAGGAGAGGAAGGTAATGAGCATTTATTAAGTGTCTATTATGTGCCAGACACTGTGCTAAGTGATTTACAAATATTATCTCACTGGGTCCTCACAATAACCCTGTGAAGTGGATGCTATCATTGCCCCCATTTTGCAGAGGAGGAAATCAAAGCACAGAGGTTAAATGACCCGGCCAACGTCACATAGATAGCAAGTCTCCAAGGTCAAATTTGACCATCGGTCTTCCTGATTCCAGGCCCAGTGCTCTCTGTACTGTACCACCCAGCTACTGCTTTCACCTTGATCTATTAGGTCAAAGTAACTTCCAGATTCAGGCCCAAAGCCGAAAGTCTCTATTTTTTGTTGGCTTATGTTTGCAACTGTTAGAGGCAGCTTTGCAAAAGATCTCCAAAAGGGTGGGGAGAGGAATAGATGCTGGTGTTTCCAATAATGTAATCACTTGGAAGAAAGAAAGTCTCTGCTACACATATTTCCAGGAGAAGTTGCTGGTTCAAAGATTAACAGACATGACTGTCTTTGAATGGACAAACAAGCCTTCTTCACAGGACATAGATTTAGGACCAAAGAAATGTGAACATCATCATACATTGAAAGAGTAATTCTTAGTATAAATAACAAATTACCTCTGACTTGAACTAAGAAGAATAAACAAGAAAACAATAAATCCTTCAGGAAATATTTGCGAGATATTCAGGCTTTGATGATTTTGAAAGGCACTTGCAAAGGAGAAGAACTGGGTCACACTTGGACAAGGCCTTATTTATTTTGCATAAATCAGTTCAATCAGAACTATGGTTTTCAATACACTAAATGATTCTCTGCTCTTGATTATGCTTCTCTAGCCATTCACAGATATGTGCACCTGCCTTTAAAAGGATAATTTTATGAATGACAATAATCACGGCAATGCTAATTGTGCACTTGTTTTCTCAAAAAGCTCAGGGAGGCAACCGAGTGATAGGTGATGCTCTGGTAATAATTATACCAAATGATAATGCTAAGGGGTTAAATTACAGTGTGCTACCATATTTCTACAGTCAAATAAGAATTCCTTATCAAAACAGGAGTGGTTTAAAAAAAGCCAAAAATATTCTATTTAAACACTAGAGAATAATTTCCCCACTGATCCCTAAAGAAATCATATCCTATACCTCACCTCTTCCAGGGCTGATGGCTGTGAGCAGAGGTCTGTGATCATTCATCTTCTCCTGTCTTTCTTTTAGAGAAACAAGATCCATTTCTTTTTTTCCCAAAAACGTACTTGATGGGTAGAACAGGCCAACGGTTTGTGTGCCTTTCTCCTTTGTTGGCATATTAGATTTCGATGCAGGCGTATATAGGCATGCTGATTGAGGCTATGAGGCAAAATAGAGAAAGCAAAAATTAAAATATAGTTTAATTTTTCTAGTCTTCTTTACTTTAGTCTTCATATAAAAATATATTTATAAACAAGAAAATCTTTTCTAGAGAAATAAACATTGAATGGAGGAAACTATCAAACTATGAAAGATGTGGGGAAAAAATAGTGAATGAAATAAAAAGTCTAAACTTTTTATTTTGTTCTCATTAACCCTTCCTTTTTCAGTTGATCACTATGAAATGCAATAAATGTTATGTAAGTACCATAATTCTATATGGAATACAGTTTCCAAAAGGGTCTAAATTATGCCCAGAGAGTTGCTTATGAATTCAAAAATGTTAATATTAAATTATTTTTGGCACTGTTTCAAACTTCCCAGTTGTGGAGGTTGTGGAAGATGCTGGAGAAGGGAGGACTACAGCTGTATAAACAGGAAAGGAAAGCCATGCAGATGATTTAGAGGACTTTGACCTTGAGAAGAAGGATAGAGATTAAATTTTAGGAGAAACTGAGGAAAAGCTGAAGAACAACTCAGCCTGAAAGAGGAGGAGATGGACTCAGGATCTTGGGGAAGAAAAGGACTGAGAGATAGGGATCAAAGAGAAGGAGGAATAATGTAGTGACAGCAGCAAGATGAGTAAAACAAAATGCTAAAGCACTAAGAATTACAGAGAGAGGAAAGGAAGGCGTACAGAACCACGAAGCTGCTGAAATGAGGAGCGGAATTCGGCTGTTAGGAGGCTTCTAGCGATACGGCCAGCTTACCTGCAGAACAAATTATACCATTCCCTTCTTGAATTAACCAAAGACATTTGCACCTCATAAAAGGGTCACAAACAGATTGTAAAGGTCTTAGGGAGTTATTTAAAAGACAAATTGCAAACACTTGCTAGTAGATTTTAAAACAAGGCTGATACCCTTCCTCCTCCTGGCCCCCGCCCCCTTCTGCTTTGTCTATGGAAAAGCTTTTTTTTTGTTTGGTATTTGTGGGGTTCTGAATAAAATTATTTTAAAAAGCAAGACTAAGAATATAATTACCAGGGCGGCTAGGTGGCACAGTAAATAGAGCATTACTAGCCCTGGACTCAGGAGGACCTGAGTTCAAATTTGACCTCAGACACTTAATACTTACTAGCCGTGTGACCTTGAGCTTAACTTAACCCCAATTACCCCTCCTCCCCCCCCAAAACAAACAAAATCTTTGAACTAATAAAAATTATTTTAAAAAAAGAATATAATTACCAGAGAGAACATGTATATTATGCTGCCTACCCATGTCCTTTGTGTGCATCATGCATTCAGTGTGCAATGTTTGTATTTCTACCACAGCCAAGTAGTTCCTATCTATATACCACGTGCAGGCTGGTCTTCCTTCTAAAAGGGAAGATGAGAGGACTCAAGGACTGC
>CM053595.1:195662680-195686023 GCA_028646575.1 Pseudocheirus occidentalis | reverse complement strand
TTTTTTTTTTTTTGCTTTTTGGAGGGCAGTTGGGGTTAAGTGACTTGCCCAAGGTCACACGGCTAGTTTTTTGTGTTAAGTGTCTGAGGCCGGATTTGAACTCAGGTACTCCTGACTCCAGGGCCGGTGCTCTATTCACTGTGCCACCTAGCCGCCCCAAGATGCATCATTCTTAAAAGTAAATTTGGAAGGAGAGAGGGCTTTGTAAAGAGGGCAAATGTAATAGCAAGGAGAAAGCATTCCACCTTACCTAAATGACTTGTACAACAGTTTAGAGGCAGGAGAGAGTAACATGTGGGGAATGGTGAGCAGTTTTACTTGATGGTCCCAGCCTTAGGATGGAGATAGGGAATGGGTTATAGTAGCAAGTAAAGAAAATTAAGTTATGAGATGGAATATATATGGTAAGGGTATGGAGGAATAGCAGCTGGTAAAAGTTCTTTAAAAAAAAAAAAGTAAACATTGGAATCTCCAGCGGGTAAAGATAAAAGAGTGTAAGTGAGGAGAACTCCATCTCAGTCTTATCTTTACTATGGTCTTGCCTATAGGTAAGTCACCCAACCTTCTTATTTCCATTACCATCACATTTTGTAAACTGTTAAAGCTAAAAGGTAACTTTCTCTAAGGTGCCAACTTTTCATCAAATAGTCAAAAAAAAGCAGAAATGCATAAAATAAAAGGATTACAACAGAAACCAAATATATTGAAATACAGCATATTTAGCAAAATACTTTTAAAACAACTTCACAAGTTCATTTAACCTAAGGGAAACCTAAGTTCACAGGTTAAGAACCCCAAATCTAGCGCAACACCTCCATCTTACAGAAGAAGGCAGTTGAGGGTGTAGAGAGGGGGAAATGACTTGCCCCTGGTCACAGAGGAAGGTCATTGAACCTTTACTGAAACTGAGACTGAGCCAGGGCAGAATCAGATGGAGCTCAAATCTCAGACTCAGACTGTTAGAACTGGAACTGCTTAGAGATAACATTGGCCAAACTTTCTTAACAGAAAAGACCCAGAGACCCCGAATTAGTGTCAGACAGGGTACTAGAACAGCAACATCCAGCGATTTTTCTGCCAAGTTATTGACACTTAGGCCCACCTCCTTGGGACTGGCTGTCCTAGAACACTAGCCCCAATTTCATAGTTCAGGGGAAGCAGCCAAGTGACTGCTCACCTCAGTCTGAATTCCAGGTACCTCCTGGTGCCGAGCTCACTCAGCATCCTCCAGTCAGCAGGAAAGTTGGAGAGGTGAGGAGACACAACTCAGAGGGAGAGAGTAAAGGTCCCTGTGCCCAAAGGGTTGGTCACGGGAAGCGACCTTTCCTACCTCCCCAGGTTGTAGTAAGTATTAAATAATATCTGTAAAGCATTTAGCATAATGCCCGGCACATACAGAATAAACACTAATTCCTCTCCTCTTTCCTTCTCTTTACCCCTCCCTCAGAAGCAGCTGAAAACTCCTAGACCAGAGGAAGTTTTTTCTACTCTCATCACCTGTAGGGTCTGTGGCTACTGAACTCTCCCCTCTGAGAATGCCTGGCGTATAGTAGACAATAAATTGTTTGCTGGTTGATTGATTGAGCCACCACACTTTTACCACAGTTCTACTGCCAAATTTTTAGCCATGAAAACATTTCTCAGTATGTCCCTTCATTAACTTGTCTTATCTGAATGGCCTGCTCCTCTGGGAGTGGGGGACCAAGGCAGCTCTCAGCCTCTGACCCAGTTAGTAGCTGGATTTCTGTTCTTCTCTAGGGAAAATGTGCCACAAAATAGCCTCTGAATGGGGTACTGTTTTTGCCACTGAACGGTCCAGAGATAGGGCTGGGCCTCTCTCCCTTTTCCTAGGCCAGGCCAGAACTTTGGGTCCTGGTGTTTGTGTGTTCCAACTTCCTACCCTCAGCCCTGAACCCAGGGAACTGAATCTAGGCTCAGATTTCTTTTCCAGCTGATGTGGGAATCTTACTCTAAACTCAAACTAGTACTAACCCTCCAGTCACTGACTACCCCATTCCAGCTCTAAACCCATCACCTCCAACTGGCCACCTTCCTTAGAGGAATACAAGCACTATGAGCTAGCCTTTAAATTTGGTGCCGAGGCAGACCTGGCAAGAAGATGGTAACCTAGTCACATTCAGTGCCCTCGGACAGATTGAATTTCAGTTCTTCCCTGAATCTTAGGTTGATGGAAAGTTAGAAGTCTCATTTGTTTGAGAGGAATCTTTTCATGGAACAGATCGCCCCACTGTACTGACTAACTCTCTGTCCCCAAGATCAGTGCACTTGAATTTGAAACGTCCACCCTATTTGCCTCTGACCCTCACCATATATACTAACATAGCACAGAGTTCACTTAGAGTATTACTAAATTTGTTTTATTTGGAACTGAAAACCTGTAGAGAGGAGTTTTTTCCCCTTTCAAACCAACAGTGACCTAACACCTTGACCTTGAGAACATGGAGTGAAATCTTTCTCTATAATTAAAAGTCATTTGTGGGTGCTATCTGTACACTTCTGTACTACATTTTCTTAATTCTTCACATAAACAGAATTTCTCCAGTATCCTAAGTGATAGTGCAGGTGGCCAGTCACTGATGAATCAATCTATGAAATTAAGTTACAGAAGCTCTTGTCTTGATCATAGTAGAAGAGTTGGTTTACTAAAGAAAGACTTCAGAAAAGATAGCCATGACACCGGACATTATGAAGTGAACGTTCATTGTAAAGAAGGAAACTCCCAGAAGCTTTGATAACAATGAATTTTGAACACATTTTTATCCAAGGTAAAACTCCTTAACTGAAAAACGTCTTGAGATTAGAGTTGCACCAAATGAAAATATTCAGAATTCCTTCTCACACCGTTGCTCTTTGTGGTTCAGATAAGACACCATCATTATCTGTTGATGGGGTAATAGACTGATTGGCAATATGGAAAGCACCGTCATAAAACACGGGGTCATAAAGTTTAGAGCTGGAAAGGGCCTTAGAGCCCATAATCCAACTTCCTCGTTTTATAGGTTAGAAAAAAACAAGGCCTTGAGATGTGATCGCTAAGTTTTTGCTGATAAAAGAGAAATCTGCTGCTGCAGCACAATCTTTGATGAGTTGTCTTTTGAAACATCTTGCAGACATTCTGGCTCATTAGTACAATGGCAATCATCTGGTCAAATTTGGATTTCCTCTGCCAAAGCATAAGGGGAGAATAGCCAACCACACAATTTAACTCCTTGACATCAAGAACCTTGGCTAGCTAAGTTAGTGAAGTAGCTAAAGGACATAAAAGATAGATGGTTCCATGCCTCACAGGAGAAGGTGTGTAATCCACCTGGACTCTTGCAGAATCACTAAGTCTCTGGCTTATTTCACTTTGAGAGGTCCTGTTATTTCACCAGTATAGGTACATCCTGTTAAGATGAGCTCCCAACTCTTCTGATTCCCTCACTTTATGTGACTTTTGTCCATGTTCTTTCATGAATCCTCCGCAAACAGGCCTCCCAACATGCTGGGGGGTGGGGGGGTTATATTGTATAAATGATTCACATTTTAAATTATTCTTGTGCCACCTATGAGATGAGGTTTTCAATATTTCATAGAGGAAGGCATGTATTTCTGGGGTGACTAGGTGGCACAGTGAATAGAGCACCAGCCCTGGAATCAGGAGGACCTGAGTTCAAATCCAGCCTCAGACACTTAACACTTGTTAGCCATGTGACCTTGGGCAAGTCACTTGACCCCTATTGCCCTGCCTTCCCCCCTCCAAAAAGCAAAAAAACAAGAAAGGCATATATTTCTGTTTACCCAAACTTCTTGCAGTAGAATATTGGCGTACTCATGACAGTATGAAAATGGCTTAATAATGATCCTAGGCTGTCTCTGTGTCTTGATTATAAGGTGCCAGATACATTTTAATATACTATCACACATTTTATTCCATGTAATTACAGACTAAAACATAAAAGTTAAAGGCACTTGGCCTCCTTTGCCACTTGCAATATGACCTTAGCAAAGGATGCCAAGTGTCTCAGCATCTCATGGCCTTAACTTCCTGATCTGTAAAATGAGTGAAGTGGTATAACTGATTTCCATGGTTCATTCTAGTTCAAAATTCTGTGCTTTATCTTAAAACAACAATCCTACCTTTTAAACCTTGATAAGATCTACGTTTTGGATGAATGATTGAAATAGGAATTAATCCAAACTTTTCTCCCCAGCAAGTTTCACAAGTCATCAGAAGATCTTAGGACATCTGGTCTAGGCCCCATTGTCTGGAAAGAACTGACTCAGCTTTCTTGTGAACTGCCATTTATTCGAATCTCTCACAACTGAAAAGTGTGTGGCCTCCCTACAAATGTTACCAGGCTATAAAGTTCCCCCATGCCACGATGATGATAGACATGACACAAGCATCCTTTGGAAGGATCTTCCTACTGGCGCAATGTTTTTGATATCACAAACCTACCCTAACAGATGAAAAGGAATGGTTTAATTTTACTTACTATACGATTGAAATTTCATTCCTTCTCTTCCTTCGATGCACCAGAGCAAAAATACACACCCTGGCTCAGTAATTCAGGATATATAGGAAGCAATAAGATGTATAGGAAGAGTCAACAGGAGAATATGACAGTTATGTCTGTCTTACAAAGAACTGTGAGCCTAGAGTCCCAAAATCAAGAGTTTAATGGAAGGGTCATCAAATGTAGAGACCAGGGTACTTTAGAGGGCATTGACTTTATCCGCTGATTTCACAGATGAAGAAAATGAAAATAAGAGATTAAGTGACCTTCCCAAGGTCACACCAGTGATATCAAAGGTAAAATTCAAAATCTAGGTCTTGATGTGTCTCCAAGTCCAGTGCTCTGAGAAGGAGTGACTGAAGGGAGGGAAGGCCTGCGGTTGGGAACAACATGGAGATCTCAGGATCAGTCTGGGAAAAGGAATATGACAGGTTAGATTTCATGATGTCTAGCCCACAAGACTAAAGAAAGGCACTCAAACGTCACCGTATAGCAATAGTGTAGAAAAGTCAGCTTCATCAATAAAGGCCAAACCAGCCACCACGAGAGACTTGGATTTGCTTCAATCAGATCAACAAAGAGAGAAGACAGTCAAAGGTAATTCAGAATTTCTAAACAGTTTTTCAAGGCCAAACATTGATATCTCTAGTGAAACATTCATGTCCCCTTGAAAATGAAAAGGGGTTTGGGAGAAAGTAGAGTTCTTGCCATGTACTGCTCTAGGGCACAGAGCCCATTGAAAGGTGCCTGCCACAGCTTTGGGGTCATGAGAGGGGAGAGACAGGCACATGGTGCGGATATGCTGGAAGGGAGAGGAAATTCTGCCTATGTTCCTGCTGTTGCAGATGCCTAAGTCACTATTAGATTTTAACCATGTAGTTAGGCCCATATAGTTGCAGTAGGAGTGAGGTTAAGGACTTGCTCTAATTACCCAGCAAAAAGAAAAGGTGCATATGGGTCAGTCAATAAGCATTTATTAAACACTTATGTTCTAATCACTGTTTAAATTTCTTGTAACCTGAAATCCAAGGAAAACCATGGAGTAAGAACAGGGCTCTCTCAGGGCCTTGGCTAGGAGGGTCTCTAGCATAAAGGAGACAATTTCTTACATGTTAGAAGCCCAATAGAAGGCTTTTCTGGGAGGTGGGAAAGAAAATAAGATAGGAATTGCCTTCATGGCATGTGGCTTCCATATTCTGAACTAAGGGGCAAGGAAGACAGTAGAAGATTTCAGGACGATTGAAATGCTTGCTGTTTTGCTAAACTGAAACCAGTGACTAAAAACCAAGATCTGTTCTCATCAGAACAGTATGTTAATAGTCCAGATGACATTTGGCTGGTTGACCCTAGAAATGATCATTAAGAAAGGAATATGGGTGGGGGTGAGGATGGCCAAAGAGAAACCAAGAAGAAACAAGGCCTAGGTCCTTGTATAATTGCATAAAGCTGTGGTCTCCAAACATCATGTACCCCATCAGCAAAAAGAAAAAATAAGACTGTACTCATACACATATTTATGTATTCACAAATTATATGTTTTCCACTATGCTGATAATTTTATATATTTTTTTAAAACAAAAATAGAGATAAAAAAAGATTTAAATGATCCTAGACTAGGTATGTAATAAACCACTGGAGTTTATTCATTAGAGGAGTGACATGGTCAGACCTGTTTTTTAGGAAAATTTGTTTGGCAGCAGTGGGAAGAATAGATTAAAATGGGAGGCTTAAGGCAGGGAGGCCTATCAGGAGGCTACTGTGGCTGTTCAGGCAAGTGGCGGTGAAGCCTCAATTAGGGTGGTGGTTGTATGAGTGCAGAGAAGGGGAAACGTGAGAGAAATGACAAGCATAGGCAAGTGTCTAGATGAGATTGAGAAATCAAGAATGACATCAAGATCTCAATGACTGGAAGGATGGTGATGCATCTGACAAATAAGGAAATTAGGAAGAGAGGTAGGTTTGGGGGGAGGGGGAGAGGGAAATGAGATCTGTTATACAGATCACAAATCATCCTACCTGCTTTTCCTGGTCTTCTCTGTCCCACTGAAAATAAAAAAGGGAGGTGGAGGAGAGTGGAGATCTTTCCATCCGCTGCCCTGGAGCACAGAGCTCATTGAGGGATGCCTACCCCAGCGATTGGGTCAGGTGAGGGGAGAGGCATATGGTGTGGGGAGAGGCATATGGTGTGGGTATATTGGAGGGGAGAAGAAATTTTACCTGCATATCTGCAGTTGCAATTGCCTAAGTCACTATTAGGTTTTAATCATTAGCAGGGCCCATGCAGGTGTAGAAGGGGAAAGGTCATGAGCTTGCTCTGGGAGGCCAGTAGCAAGAGGACTTGGAGATGGGCCAGTCAGAGAGTCAATGAGCATTTATTAAACACCTGTTGTGTGCCAGCATTGTGCTAAGTGCTAGGGATACAAAGAATGGCCAGGTACAATCAGTCCCAAGAGGGGCTCAAGAAGATGAGTGATTATGGGTGAAAGAGGTGATAAGGTTTTATTAGAGCCAAGGTCCATACTTCCCTTTGTATGTTTCCCTGTAATATGTCTAATAGTAACACCCTTTAACTCACCTAAAATAAGGACAGGGGACTTTTCAGAAACCCATAGCAAGCCTTCCATCCTTTCCTACAAACTAAGCCAATGTATCTTTTGGTGATGAAAGCCTTGACTTTGTAGTCAGAGGAACTGGGTTCCATGCTAGGACTTGTGCAAGTTGCTTAACCCCCATAGTTCTCAGAAATCATCTGATCCAATCACCTCACTTTACAGACAAGAAAAATGATGCCCTTTCCAGATTTAAGTCCTGTTTCTATTAAGCAGTAAAGGACTTAGTTTCAGAGAAGAAAAGGTGTAGGAACTAGAAACCAAAAAAGAGGACTAACAAGCTAAAGTTGTCCAGTACAAGAAAAAGAGTGGGGGCCCAGGTTGAGTGAGGCAACCAGATGAGAAAACAAGGGGGGAGGGGAAAGCCTAAGGACAGTGCTTAAAAGAAGCCCTATCCTGCGAGGACTTAACACACTTCTGTGCAATGGTGTCCTTCAAATAGAGGTGTCCTTTTCTTTCGTGGTGATTTTCTTTTTGCACTGTTTTTTGTCTCTACTTCATACATATGTCTTGTATCTAGGGGGATGCAAATGAGACTGATGTGTGGGTAAAGTGATATTACAGTGTTCTATTATTTTATTAAAATTCTTATTTCCCTATAACTTTCTATCTTTTAGATGTAGCAATTTTTATCAGGACATGGAGCTATGGGCTTGGGTTAATTGGTTTAGCTGGTCCAAAGTAGCCTTTTACATGGTGTCAATAGACTGATTCTTATTTGGCCCCCTAGTTTTAGATACAGACCATACCCCATCCACATTTCTCTATATTATCCACCATTCATCCTAACAATCCCCATTGGTATGTTACCTGAAAAGATCAAAGAAGGCCTGTGGCATTTCCATTCACTACAATTTCTGAGAAAACCTTAGGAAGACAACTGATCCATTTCATAACCATCTTGGACTGGAACCTATAGATTGCAATGGTTTGATGGAAATTCCTTAGTGTAGTTAAGAGGAGGAAATAATGCCAAAGGAAAAAGATGAAGAAAAAAGCAGTATTGCTTTTCTAAGTGGAAGAACACTATTTTAAAACATGTATGTACTTAAAACATTGCAATTAGCAACAAACACATAGGAAATGGTAACAACAAAAATGACAAGCATAAAGAAACTGAATATTACAGTGTTCGCTGCGTAAGTTCATTTCAGACTCATTGCCTTATTCCCATTGAGCCTTCTGATTGATTTCCATAGACCTGTTCTGTTCATAGTCCTTTTAGACCCTACATGCATTGACCAAGCTGTATTCTCACAATAAATCGATCCTACAAGATAAACTCTCACTAAAGACACGTAAATGGTTTTGCCTGTGTCAGATTAGCAGACCAAACTGTATTAAGTCAGTGAGTCCATAAATATTTACTAAACACCTACTGTGTGCCAGACACTGTGCTAAGTGCTAGAACAAAGAGCAGTCCCTGCTCCCAAGGAATGGGAATTCACAGTCTAATGGGAGAGACAATATGCAAATAACTATATACAAACGTTATATATGGGACAAATTGGGAATAATAAACAGAAGATGAGCACTAGAATTAAGGGGGATTGGAAATGCTTCCTGTAGAAGGTAAGACTTTGGCTGGGACTTGAAGGGAACCAGAGGAGCCAGAAGATGAAAATGAGGAGGGACATTCCAGGCATGAAGGATTACCAGTAAAAATACCTTGAGGTGGGAGATGGAGTGTCATGTTCAAGGAATAGCAAGGAGACCAATGTCACTGGATCACAAAGTATGTATGCCAAGGGAGTGTAAGGTGTAAAAATATTGGAAAGGTATGGGAGGGGACTGGTTGTAAAAGACTTTGGACTCCAAACAGAGGATTTTATATTTGATCTTAAAGAAGACAGGGAACCACTGGAGCTTAGTAAGTAGGGTAAGTTACATGGTTGAAAGTTGGATGGGAGATGGACTTGAGGCAGGGAGATCAACCATCTGGCTATTGATGAGGGTAGCACCAAAGAAATTGACCACCAAGATGGTAGCAGTGGTAAGAAGAAAGTGCTTGTGAGTGATGTTATAAATAATAATTACCTAGAAATCTGCTAGGTACCATGAGTGGTCTCTATGAACTATATCAAAATTATTCTACATATGTAATACCATCATAACACATCATTAGCTAAAAATGAGTTCCTTATATATGTAGCAAGAACATGTCTCTCCAGTGGTTTGTAGAACAGAGCTCACCATGTTCCGGAGCACTGGCACCATCCATTGGCTCCCCCCTTCCTCCCCTCTTTCAGAGATCAATGGAGAAGGAATTTGGGTAATTTGCCTAACTACATACAGCTACAAAGGAATAGGATAGGAAGTAGAAAGGGATGTGGAAAGGGAAGGTGAGCATTTAAGAGCCTTTTTGTACTCTCTCCCCTCTCCTTCTCTCACTGAGAAGTGCTGACAGCCAGAAAAAAGAAAGAAGTGGAGTCAACTCACTGTAACCAATCAGGGGCAGTAAATAGAGTCTGTGGTTAAGTAGAGCAGTTTTATTCTACCCAAGTAAAAGGAGATTCCCACCCTTATCTAAAGACATCTTTTGGCCACACTGCAGGACTTTGGGACCCAGATCTAAGAAGCAGAGTGTTAACTAACCTAGAGGAATCCTGGCTCTTGAAACACCAAAAAGTCTAAGTTGAGATTCTAGTATAATCATTTCATGGTCCACCTGCTGTAAAGCTGACACCATTTCCTGAGTAAGAAAATGAACAACAGCAAGTACCCAAGCAAAACTGAGAGAGGGCAGTGACAAAGACAAAATGGACCCATGATATCTGATAACAATATGAAGCAGAGACAGCAGAACTGGAGTGGAGAAAATACCATCCAGAGACCATGCCAGTGAAAAAGTATCAAACAGCCAATGAACCTTAAGCCCTTTTCCCTCACTAGGAACCTTGCCCAATCTAATACTATGTGTTAAAGAAGCCATATAAGTCACTGAGGGGAAACAGTGATTACTTTTGACTCTCTTGCTTTCCTTTCTCCTGCTGGGGACCCCATTCATAGTAGTACCATAAATCACAAGGACAGTACAAGTGCCTAGAGGGAGGAAGAGGTGGAAGCCCACCTGAAAGAGAAAGGGATTCCTTGACTCACCATGGACTCAGATGTGAGTTTTTTCCTATGACTTTTACTGTATCTATATTTTGAAACCTTGTGAGCCTAAGTGCTTGTAAGGAAAACTTGAAGGGGATGCTATCTAGTAAAGTTCCCAGATTTCACCTGGGCAGTGACGAGCCATAGAAGAAGTTCTCAAAATATATGTGTGTACATATATATGTATGTATGTGTATGTATATATGCATACATATATGTAGAGAGAGAAACACACATATATATGATATATATTTTATACAAGGGTCATATGTATTTATTGATATCAATATTTTTGAATTAATATTTATGAGATTTCTCTTTCTCTCTGCAACTTAAACTCATTCATCTTCACAGCCTCTCTCTAAGCAAAGGATAAAGGATGAAATTGATGTTATCTTCCACAATTAGTGAGTATGTAAATGGTGGAGTTTGAGGTAGAACCCATGTTGGTTCCTAGCATTGTGCAGTACCTACCCATTAATGCCCATCCTTTCCTCACAATTATCTGTTTCTGTTGATACCAAAGCTCTAGTGAGGAATAAAACAGACTTTCCTCCACCTTCTCTTCTAATCAGGCTCAGAAACACAGCTCTTCATGAAGCCTGTCTGCTGGGGCCAGAAGGAAAGAAATGCATATCAGCCTTACTGAGGTAAGTTAGTTGGTTCCTGGGTGAGTCAGATAATGAAAAGAGGAAAGTGAAATGTGGGTGTAGAAACAATCCTGCTGAAAAGAGGACCTAAAAGGAATTCTCAGGGTATTAAAAGGCCACCACTATAGAAAGAGCTTGCCTTTTAAGCCAGTATAACCCTGGACTGGTAAATAAAGAACTTTCAAAGGCATTGTTGTTTGCCTTGAATATACCTGGATATGTTGTGTTGATGTAATGTACAAGATTTGGAACTGTATTTTTTATGAAATGTAGTATAAATGAAGTATAAACTGTACAGATAGTACGCTTTTCCTTATTTGCCAAATGTACATATACTTCTTAAGCCAGGTACAGTCATAAACTCTCTATGAAAGCCAGATGGCACAAAGGTCAGTTAGAACGAGCTCTATGATTTATGGTGGATATATCTAACTAGACATTCTTTCCACAAGCCAATTCCACTTTCATATGTTTCATTTGCAGATACAATGCAAGTATTCAAAAGAGAAATGAAGAAGGACAGTCAGCATATGACTTAGCTCTGAAGACAGGGAATGATGAAATCATCTCAATGTTTGCTGCAAAACTTGGACAAGGAATCCTGGACCCAGTCTAAGAACCTCAGTCTACAAGACTTTTGACCCTAACTTTCCTTATTCCTAAATGCCACTTTGTCATTATTTAAAGAAAATTTCTAATACACCACATTCTCCATTTATTTTTTAATTAAGGAATTAAGGAAGTTAGTTTATCCAGTTAGGAGATTGTGTGTGTATGAGAATTGTTAAATGAGAATAGAACCAGCACTCAAGGCCACTCCCTGTTTACTCCATATTGTGATAAATATATCTATACTTGCTTATAAAACTTTGAAATCTTTTTCTGTTATGATACTTATAACAATTTCTATTGCAGATATATTTATTTAACCTTTGACCCTACAAATTATGTTTGAATAAATCATTATGTGACTTTATTTCTTTTTTCGATATGTTAATTTATATGTGATCAAGTAGTTCAGGGGATCCCCCGACTTTTCCTAATAAGATCTCATTTTGATTTCCAACACTCTGATAACTAGGTGGGGGTAAAAGAAGTCAAGAAGACATCTTCCTGAGTTCAGATCTGGCCTCAGATGCTTACTAGCTGCCTGACCCTGGGCGAGTCACTTAACCCTGTTTGCTCAAGTTTCCTCATCTGTAAAATGAGCTGGAGAAAGAAATGGCAAACCACTTCAGCGTCTCTGCCAAGAAAACCCCAAATGGGGTCACAAAGAGTCAGACATTACTGGAGAACAAAACAAGGAATGTTATCCCCAGAACCTGAGTTTCTGAGAAGAAGTTTCTGAGTTTCTGATCACAGTAAAAAGCAATAAGTCGCCTACTAAGACTTGAATCCAGCTACTCTGACTCCAAATCCAACCTTCCTTCATAGTGCAATAAGAAGTCTGGTGACTCCCAACTCTGCTACTTAAAGTCTGTGTGACCTTAGGCAAGTCACCCAGCTGCTCTGGGTCTCAGTTTCCTCATCTATAAAATGATGAGACAGGTCTAGATGATCTCCAAGGATCCTTCTAGTTCTATATCTCTGAACTGTTTAAAATGGAGCTCCATTATTTATGAGCAGGGTGACCTTGGGTAGATCACTTAACCTCCACAAGTCTCAATTTCCTCCTCTTTAAAAAAAGGGGGGAATTGGACTATATGGCCTAATGAAGTGCTGACCAACCCTGAATTCCTTTTTTTTTTTGCACTTAATAGTATTTTTTTTCTAATCACACATAAAGATTGTTTTCACCATTCATTTTTACAAGACTTTGAGTTCCAAATTTTTCTTCCTCTCTCCTCTTCTCCTGGCCAAGACGGCAAGCAATCTGATACAGGTTATACGTGTACAATCATGTTAAACATATCTCTACATTAGTCATGTTGTAAAAGAAGAAACAGAACAAAAGGAAAAAAAAGACATGAAAAAAAAAACAACAAAAAAGTGAAAATAATATCCTTCGATCTGCATTTAGACTCTGTTAGGTTTTTTGGTTTTTTTGCTTTTTGGAGGGCAATTGGGGTTAAGTGACTTGCCCAAAGTTACACAGCTAGTAAGTTTGTCAAGTATCTGAGGCTGGATTTGGACTCAGGTCCTCCTGACTCTAGGGCTGGTGCTCTACTCACTGAGGCATGTAGCCACTACTCCATAGTTCTTTCTCTGGATGGGGATAGAATTTTCCATCATGAGTCTTTTGGAACTGTCTTGGATCATTGTATTGGTGAGAAGAGCTAAGGCTATCATAGTTGATCATTGTACAATGTTGCTGTTACTATGTACAATGTTCTCCTGGCTCTGCTCACTTTACTCAGCATCAGTTCATTCAGGTCTTTCTAGGTTTTTCTGAAGTTCACCTGTTCATCATTTCTTAGCACAATAGTATTCCATTACATTCATATACCACAACTTGTCCAGCCATTCCCCAATTGATGGGCATCCACTCAATTTCCAATTCTTTGCCACCACAAAAAGAGCTGCTATAAATATTTTTGTACATGTAGGTCCTTTCCCCTTTTTATGATCTCTTTGGGATACAGACCTAGTAGTAGTATTGCTGGATCAAAGGGTATGCACAATATTTTAGCCTTTGGACATAGTTCCAAATTGCTTTCTAGAATGGTTAGATTAAGTTTACAGCTCCACCAACAATGCATCAGTGTCCCAATTTTCCCACATCTTCTCTAATATTTATCATTTTCCTTTTCTGTTATATTAGCAAACCTGATAGGTATGAGGTGATACTTCAGACCAATCTGAATTTTATGAAGAATGAGGTTCTTGGATTCATCCTATCACTGCCTTGCTACGGATGATTCGCTTACTGGTTCTTTTGCCTGAATCCCAAATAGTCCAGAATCTCTTTTTACCTCCCAGGAATATTAGGTATTACTGGTTTCAAGGCAAAAAGCATTATAAAAATTATAGAAAGTAGGTGCTAGATAAATATGTTCGTTGTTGTTGTTATTGCTGAAATGCTATGGTCTTCTAATCTCCTTTTTCAAGTTTTAGCCCCTTGTCTTTTGGGGTTTTTTTCCATTTATAATAGGACGCACAAAATGAAGAAAAGGTCGGAATTAAGCTATCTCAAATCGGATGCTCCCTGGGTATCTCCAATTGAATGTGTGTAAAACAAAACTCATTGTCTTCCTCTCCAACCCTCCCTTCTTTCCATCTTCTCCATTACCATCCAGAGCACCACCTTCTTCTTAGTCACTCAGACTTGAAACTTCAGAGTCTTCCTAGACTCTTCAAACCCATCCTACTGTGATGTATAAAAAGTTTGAGAGACAACTCCTCGGTAATTAATCATTTTATTAATCATGCTAGCAATAATTAATAAAAGGGATCAGTGGTACTGTAGAATGCCAAAGACCCCTCATGGAACCAATGCAATACTTATATATGCTCTTGGAAGAGTGGGTGTTCCTGAGAATGGTAATCAGCTCTGATTGGTCAACAAATTATGAGAAAATGACTATTATAATGAGAGGTGAGCTTATTCTAATGAGGGTCTAGGGGATGTGACTGATTACTTAGTCTTGGTCTAAGAGACTTAGCTCTTATTCAGACTACCCCTCTGTAATACTAATGGTAATTTGAAGATCTTCCCTGACCCTTAATAGGCCTAAGGGAATTTGAAGTTCTTCCCTGACCTAATAGGCCACATGTAATCACATTGAGCCTGTGGTAGGAGGAGTTTGCTGAAGGGGTGGAGCAGGAAATGGATGAGAGCAGTTAGAAGGGAGGAAGGAGAGGACACAAACAAGGAGACAGTTAGGATTATGAGTATTTGTGGGAAGGCCTAAGCAGGGGGAAGGCTTTGGGATGGTGTTGCTTCCTACAGTGATAAGGTGTATTAGCTTCTTTGTTGCTATGATAGAGTCCGTTTTCTGGTGTTGGTATTTGACTTTCTGGTGTCTGAATAAATGTTTTGCTTCTGTCTTATGTAAGGAGAGTCTGTTATATTTTGGGATTCAGAATTACCATTGATGCTGTGACTACTGCCTTGGCGATACACCTCCTAGGATAATATAGACAAAAGGGGATCCATTTCTTTTCAGAGGTGACTGAGTAAAACACAATGGGCCAGAATTAACCTTAAATTAAATTCTTTGTAAACTTGGGTAGGGCAACAACTCACACCCAGGATAGAATGTACCCTAGTTACCCCAGGGATTTGAGCAATTTCATCCATTAACAATGTCCTTTAGCCGCTGGTTTGGTCCTAGTGGAGAATGAGGATCTAGGAAGGAAAAAAATCCTAGGTCTCCCCAATATTAACAATTAATTATTTAATAATCATTTCTCTCACCATACATTCAATCAGTTGTCAAATCTTGTCTGTCTCTGCATCTCTCCTCTGCCATCCCCTCCTCTCTACTCACAAAGCCCCCACCCTGGACTTTGGCAGTAGTACCTGGTGCAGCTGCCCCAGGTCTCCCCCTTTTCAATCCGTGTCAACATAGCTGCCAAGTAGATTTGACCAAAGCTCAGATTTGGCCACGTCATTCCCTTTACTCAGGAATCTAATGGCTCTCTGCTACGTCCAGGAGCAAATACGAAATCCTCTGACAATACTTCACAACCCAGCCCCTTCTGATCTGCCCAGTCTTCTGGACTAGCCCTTTACCCTAGCACTTCCCAGGCTTGGCTCAACCTCAATCCCCACCATAATTCAGCTACACTGCCTACTTGCTGTTCCTTACCGATGATATAAAGAGCCACTAGGTGGCCCCAGAGTGCACAGAGCGCTGGTCCTGAAGTCAGGAAGACTCATCTTCCTGAGCTCAAATCTAGTTTCAGACACTTAGCAGCTGTGTGAGCCTGGGCATTAACCCTGTTTGCTTCAGTCTCCTCATCTGTAAAATGAGCTGGAGAAGGAAGTGG
Organism: Pseudocheirus occidentalis; assembly: GCA_028646575.1. Taxonomy (NCBI): domain Eukaryota; kingdom Metazoa; phylum Chordata; class Mammalia; order Diprotodontia; family Pseudocheiridae; genus Pseudocheirus; species Pseudocheirus occidentalis. The sequence goes on along the minus strand of CM053595.1, from coordinate 195,670,213 downwards.
CAAACCACTCCAGTATCTTTGCCAAGAAAACCCCAAATCTGGTTGCAAAAAGTCAAGCATGGCTGAACAGCATTAACACAGATAGATAATATGCCCTTCCTTCACCCCATGCTTTTTACTAGCTGATCGCCATGCCTGAAATGCTCTCTCCTCCTTTCAACCTCCTAGTTTTGTCAGCTTCCTTCAAGACGCAGTTGAAGCTCAGCCTTCTGCAAAAGTCTTTTCCAGATTCTCCCCTTGTCCCTTGCCTCTGAAATTACCTTCTTGTCACACTCTTTATATCCTGCATGTGTGTGGCTATTGGCATGTCGTGTCCTCCATTAGAATTTGTCTTTCTTTGTACCCCCAGCACTTAACACCCTGTGGAACATAATGAGCACTTAATAAATGTTTGTTGACTGTCAACTGACTTCTAGTTCGTTGTTCATTCATTTCAGTTGTGTCCAACTCTTCATGAACCCATTTTGGGTTTTTCTTGGCAAAATACTGGAGTGGTTTGCCATTTCCTTCTCCAGCTCATTTTATGAATGAGGAAACTGAGGTAAACAGGGTTAAGTAACTTGCTCAGGGTCATATAGCTGGTAAGTAGCTGAGGTCATATTTGAACTCAGGAAGACGATGAATCTTCCTGCCCCCAGGCTTAGCACTCCATCCACTGCACCACCTACTGCCTGACTAGTGGACACTTAGTAAACGCTGGTTGATTTTGATGTTTTAACAGAAGACAAGAATTAGTATAGGAAAGATGAAATGACTGTCTAAGGTGAACAAAAATAATAATGCCTCACATTTGCAAAGTACTTAATGGCTGACATTGCATTTTGCATTATTAGCTGACATTTATTTATATAACAACTCAAGGTTTCCAAAAGTTTTACACATTCATCAGCTCATTGATCCTCCCAAAAAACTGTGTGGTAGGTCTATTTTTTTTGCTTATTTTAAAGATAAAAAAACTAAGGCGGAGAGTGTTTTAAGTTATTTATCCAGGATCCCACATTTAGGGTCAGAAGCTGTTTTTCCAAACTCAGGGTTCGTAGAGACAGTAGTAGGAAGAGCTCTGCTTTTAAAGACACAAGAACTGAGGTCAGGTCTTGCTTTGTTCCTTACTACCTGTCTGACCTTGGCAAATCATTCTGCCTCTAAAGGTCTGTTTCCTCACTGGTACAATGAGATAGTTGGGACTAGATGAGAGGGGCCATGCTACCTGCAGGCTGAATGCGGCCCCCAACACTCATGCAGTGCAGCCAGAGCCAGATAAAAAAATGTCATTGGGAAATTTTTAACAAAAATAAATAAAAATACAATAAAATGTAGATAATGCTAACATATAGTTTTCTAAATAAGTTTGAAGCAAGAAGGATCCTTATGCATATCTGAGTGCCCCCCTCCCTTCTCCTTTATATTTGTTTGACTCTGCCAAACTGGATGATCTCTGTGGGCCCTTCTGGATCTAGCATTCTATTTTCTGATGAGGAAGAAAGGAATAACAACCAAGAGAATGCAGGGAAGGGGAAACCTCCTAGGACAGCAGTTCTCAACCTGTGGGTCACGTTCCCTTTGGGATAGAACAACCTTTCACAGGGGTCACAGGACTTGCCTAAGACCACCAGAAAACATATATTTCCGATGGTCTTAGGAACGTCCTCTATCTTAGGAACCTCCAGGCGGGTCTGCCCACATGCAGACACACCCACATGCAACTATTAAAGGGTCTTGCCATTAGGAAGGTTGAGAACCACTGTCCTAGGAGATGATAACATGACCTAATAATTCTTGAATGAATTTGAGGGACTTTAAGAAGCAGAGGTGAGTATGTTGTGATCTAGGGGTGAGAATTCAACCACTGAAACCTTCTTTCAGTCAGAAACAAGGTTTATTGTATCACCAATAGAAGCAGGTCAGATTTTAAGAATCTGAGCAATTTAACAGGGGCAAGATGGACACTTTTGTACAGAAAGACTGTGGGAACATATGGAAGGGATTAAGGAGTGGTAAGTAACCTGGGTTGGGACCAGGTACAGACAATGAGGACCACAAAGAAAGGGATGTTAAAAAAATTATTGACTGGGATGGTGCCTCAGGAGATGCCAGAGATCTGGGTTCAGGGCCTTTGGGGATCCAGGTCCCAAAGACATGGTCTTTTCCTGTTAGGGGTCCAGGGCAAATCCCATCCCTCATCAAGCAGGCAATCCATTCTAAGCATGAGAGAAAAATTGCAAAGGTGAAGAAACTAGAGATGGGATATGGAGTTTGAGAAGCAGCAAGTAGTCCAGTTTAGTTGGAATTAATAATAATAATAATAAACTTATTTAGTCTTTTAAGGTTTATAAAAATGCTTTATATATTTCTCATTTTATCATTGCAATAAACCTAGGAGGTAAGTGCTATTATTATTTATGGAGAAAGAAACCAGACGGTCAAAGGTTAAATGACTCCCCAGGGTCACTCAGCTAGTAAGTGTCAAAGGCTGGAACTCAGGTCTTCCTGTTGCCAAGTCCATTGCTGTATCCAAAGTCCACTTAGCTCTCTTGCGTTCATGAGAAGGAGTCATGTCCAGTAAGACCAGAAATGTAGGCTGGAGTTAAGATTACTAAGGGTTTTCAATGTCCAGCTAATGAATTTGTATTTTATGCTAGAGACAAAAGGGAAAATCCTAACTAAACTAAACTGAAATTTTGAGTTCCAAATTTCCTCCCTCCCAAAGATGGTAAGAAATTTTAGTGGGTTATAAATGTGCAATTATGTAAAACATATTTCCATATTAGTCATGGTATGAAAGAAACAGACCAAAAGAAGAAAAAATAAAGTGAAAATAAGTTTGCTTTCATCTGCAAAAAAAAAAATCTTTACATCCAACTAGCCTGTGAATATACAATTGTTTTCCATTACACAGATGTTTGTTTCAAAAATCATTTAAAAGAGTGTGTAGGTGGCACAGTGAATAGAGCACCAGCCCTGGAGTCAGGAGGACCTGAGTTCAAATCCAGCCTTAGATACAACACAAAAACTAGCCTTGTGACCTTGGGCAAGTCACTTAACCCCAATTGCCCTACCTTCCCCCCTCCAAAAAGCAAATAATAATAATAATAATAATAATTTTAAGAGGGAAAGAACAACTGGGGATGGGGTTAGATCAAGGATACCTCTGCCCAGGAGGTAGCATCAAATCCATAAACATTTATTAAGCACCTACTATGTGCCCAACACTACAAGAACAGGGTAATGATGGTTTGTGCTAAGGTGTCGACACCATAAAGGTGCCTACTTTTGTAAAATAAGCACCCTACTTCCTGGTCCATCCCTTGGTTGCCAACCCCCAAGGTCCTTTTTTATAAGGGAGCCAGATGAGTACAGAGGGTTTGGAATCAGGAAAATTTATCTTCATGAGTTCAAATCTGGCCTCAGCTACTTACTAGCTGTGTGACCCTGGACAAGTCGCTTAACCCCGTTTGCCCCAGTTCCTCATCTATAAGATGAACTGGAGAAGGAAAGGGCAAACCACTCCAGTTTGTGACCCCAAGTGGGGTCACAAAAAGTCATATATGACTGAAATAATTCATCAGGGGTCTTTTTATAATTATTCTCCTCTTCCAAGGCCTGCCTTCCCCAGATGTTTCATCTTCCAACCACCTCCTCCTAGAAACTTTGGGCCTGGCTTGATGGGAGATGAGTGGTTACAGCCAATCCTCCCCTTCCCCACCCAGCTTAATTCATCTTACTCCTTATTATGCTTTTTCGAGGTACCCGAGTGAGGTGAGCTTGGAAGGTAATTAAGGATTCAAGGGGGTGAAGGTAAGAAGGGTGTAAAGAGGAGGTCATTTGTGGGGAGCGATCCTGCGGTCTGCATTATTTCTACAGATCAGGTTCTCCAATGTGGAAAACACTCACTGAACAAGAACTCAGTCTAATCCTGCCGAGATAGGGGAAATATTACAGGGTCTCGCCCTGGAAGAGAACCGTGGACTCACAATTGTTACCAACTCTTTCTGGGCTGCCACTTAATTATCACTCAGCTGAGAGAGACTTTAAGAGAGGGGAGGTCAGTGTAAGAGTATTTGTAAGGAATGGGGAAGTCCTTGGGGAAAGAAAGGCCGAAAAAGGTTAACGACACCATTAATTAGATTGTTAGGTGGAGAATGATTAACCAAACACAGAGAATCTCATCTTTTTTACCTGGAGCTTCAAGTTTCTGGCTCAGACCCGAGGGTTGGTTTTAGGTGTGGCCAAGCGGGCTGTGAGGACATACCCTTTGGCCCTTCCAGCCCCGGATTCTAGGATTGATAACACCTTGGGAATTGGGAGGGGCTGACCCAAGGCTAGGGCCCAGCCCCTTTGGGGAAGGTGAGATTGCTTGGGAAAGTAGCTCCCAGCTTGGAGTCACGGGAGGAGGGGAAGGAAGGCGGGGGTGGTGGGGTGGAAACTGCATGCTCCTGCCTGCTGCTTCGCCTATTGAAGTGGTAATGAGGCAGAGGGTTTGCCTCCAGGCTGGGCATTTGGTGTGGAGCTCGGATTCCGGCTCTTGGGGGGTGAGGGGGAAGGGTGGGAAGGAATGTCTCCCAGTCTACTCCTCCTTGAGCCCAGAGAAAAGGATGTGGGCAGGAGTTATGAGAATTGTTGGTTTGAGACCTCTGATGACTAGGTTCCCTCCTGAAAAAACCTATGGCTGAAAGAGAAATCCCATTCCCTGGCCCCTCCCAACCCCAACCAGCCACCACCTGCCCCTCCCCGGTGTTCTTAGGATGCTATCTGGCCTCCTGGGACTCAGGGTAGTGAAACTGGAACATTTTCCAGAGGACCCAATAGTGTGACCTGAGACCTCTGGATGCTGCCTCATGACTGGCCATCTTGGGAATTCATTAGGGCCATTTTCTTAACGAGCTTTTAAAGGACCCACTAATTGGGCTCCCCCATCCTCCCTAGCCACGGCCACCTCTACTCAACTTTAGCCCCAGCTTCCACCCTGACAGCCCTGGTTCTCTCTGACTAGCTATCTAGGGGAGTTTGCTGTTTTTCAAAGCATTTTTTTCATATACACTGTCTCACTGAAGACACACAACTGGGCCCAGGAAGCATAAAAGCCTGAGCCTCCCAGTGTATCATCAGTTAAGGCCCCTGGGTTTTCATTTTGCCTCTGGATATGAATCAAAAGGATCATTGACAAACCTTAGGTGGGAGTTTTCTCCCATAAAAACCCAAAAAAACCACTGGGCTCAAGGCCACATAGACTATTGAGAAAGGTATCAGGGGTGGCTAGGTGGCACAGTAAATAGAGCACCGACCCTGGAGTCAGGAGGACCTGACTTCAAATCCGACCTCAGACACTTAACACTTACTAGCTGTGTGACCTTGGGCAAGTCACTTAACCCCAATTGCCCTCCAAAAAAAAATAGGCAAAAAAAGGTATAACAGATGAAATCTTATAATAGTAGTTGCTCCCAGGGACGAGTGTCCAATTATCTGTACCCTTGGGGGACAGGGAGAAACTGTCAGTCATGTGTAGGATAATCCTCTAAGTTAGTAGCATTGGCAGTATTATCCCCATTCTACATGTAGAGCATGTGGCCTTTTTTAGGGTCATCCAGGTACGCTGAGGAGTCTTTTCTCAAACCCCACCAGGTTCCCCCATTATGGGAGGGCAGCTGGGTGGCACAATGGATAGAGCTCTGGACCAGTCAGGAAACTAATCTTCCCGAGTTCGAATCCAGCCCCAGGCACTTACTAGCTGAGTGACCCTGGGCAAGTCACCTGTTTTTCTCAGTTTCCTCATCAGTAAAATGAGCTGGAGAAGGAAACAACAAACCACTCAAGTATCTTTGCCAAGAAAACCCCAAACCAGACGAGAAAAAGTCAAACTAATGAAATGACCAAACAACTAAGTTGCGAGCACCCCAGTACCGTTGAATAACAATAGCTAACATTTCCTTAGTAATCACTACTTGCCAGTCACTGTGTTCAGTGACTGTGTTTTTCCTTTGTTATTTCATTTATTCTTCACAACAACCCTGCAAGCTAAGTGTTACTTTTATTCCTATTGTATAGAAAATAGAGAGACTGAGGCAAAGAGTTAAGTGACTTGCCCAAGGTCACCCAGCTACTAAGTGTCCATTTATCATTTAATTAGCTTTCACAAAGTAATATTTACTTCCAAAATATAGCACAAAAAAACCCCAACCCCAAACCCATGCATTCCCCCTACCGCCCACCCCATCCTCAGAGCAGATTCTCCTGTATTTCACCTCAGTCTCTCAAAACTTAGTTCAGTTCCTCCAAACCATGAGGTGTGACTGCTGGGAGAGCTTGCATCCCAACTGCCTCTTGGTCCTGAAGGTTATTAACAAAGGTCAATCCTTGCACCTCAGGTCAGTGGGGTTACACCATCTGGGAAACCCAAGGTGCATGCCAGGATAAGGGAGGCTCTACTCCAGTGGGATGCTGGTAAATATTTAGCAATCTTCTCTTTGGGGGAAAAAAAATGTTTAGCAGGACACATTTTTAATTTAGTCTAAGTTATTAATAATTTTTCCATCATTTTCTTAGGTCCAGACAAGCGATTAAACAATGAATCAAGCCTTATTTACAGTCTGCCAATTGTCATGGTAGTTAGAATGCCATGCCTAGAGTCAAATCCAGCCTCAGACACTAGCTGTGTGACCTTGGGCAAATCATTTAACCCTGTTTGCCTCAGTTTCCTCATCTGTAAAATGAGTTGGAGAAGGAAATGGCAAAACCACTCTAGTATCTCTGCCAAAAAAACCCCAAATGGGGTCACTGAAGACTGAAGACTCAATAAAATGAAAATGCTTACACTGAAAATTTCACAATAGGCTCCGACAAACCAGTCTGAGATGACTTTGCATACCCTTGCCCTGCTAACTTCACCCCTTGGGGTCATTGATACCACAAACCCAAATTCTGGAATGGTGGGATCTATAACAGCCCTCTGGACCTCTTCAACTTAAAAGGTCTAAACTCTGCCCTCCTCACTTGCGGAGCTCTTCAAGAGCACTGAGACAAAGAGAGGCATCCGATGCTAAATCCGTGGGTCTTTTTCAGTGACTCCACAGACAATCCAAAAACCTCATCTTCATCACATGGTCGGCTGATCAGAACCAATGACAAAATGTCTATGTGAGTTCCAGTCTCTCCCAGGCACTTTGCTTACTTGTCATTGACTTCTCTTAGGAGCAGCCGCTTAGCATCTTCCACAGGAAGAGATAGCGTCTTAGAGTCCTCTAGTGGCCCAGGCTCCCATTATACAGATGGGATGGATCCTGATGGCGGCTTCAACAGAAAAGCTTCATGTTATAGAGACTCCCCTACTGATGCTATAAATTTTTTTCTTCCTACTGAGTTTATAATTTTCATATTAGACATTGTTAAGCTGTATTTATCTGAATGCTTGCCTTTTCACGGCCAGGTGTCACAAACAGCTTTCTCTCTGTACTAGAATCCATTTCCAGTAACAGCTATCATCAGCGTTTAAACATTTAGCTTCTGCTGTGATATCTCCTGAAAACTGCCCTAAAGAGA
>CM053595.1:195647095-195662180 GCA_028646575.1 Pseudocheirus occidentalis | reverse complement strand
TATTAAGATAGCATATAAATATTATCAGGCAGAGGAAAGGACCACACAGAGAAATTTGAAGACAAGATTATTTGGGGGATAGAATTTGAGGTGGTTCTTGGAGGTCAGAAGGGACTTCAGTGAATGGAGAGTCAGAGTTGGGAAGGGGAGGAGTCCATTGACACTTGTATAAAGGAAGTGGGATTGAAGAGGATGAGGAGGACAGGTCCTTGGGAAGGGAGAGAGAATTCCATTTAATTCCTTTAAAATTTATTGAACAGCTATTAGATGTGGATCTAGCAGTGTACTAGGTTATATCTTTAATATAACAAGAAATAAAATATTTGTCTTGCATTTTCCTGGAATAGTATAGGGTTAACAGCTTACTGTAGTGAACAATATGGAATAGGCAGCCAGGGGGGGATGGCCCATTGGAGAGAATGCTAGACTTAGAATCGTCTGAGTTCTGATTCTGTTTGTCTGGCCGTAGGCTAGTCTTAACCCTTCTTACTCATCTGTCAAAGGAGGGGTTGGACTGTGCTCTCTAAGGTCTCTTCCAGCTGTAAACCTAAAATCTATGAAATTGGGACACTTTTTTCTGTTGCTAATGACCTTGTTACCTTGTTGGACAAGTCACTTAGTATTTCAGGGCTTCAGGTTCCTTATCTGTAAATGAGGGTGTCTGACTATGCTTTTAAAGGCTAATATTTTCAGTTCTGTGATTCTTAAGAATTTTAAGATCCTGGTAGTAAGACCTCGTGTACAGTGGTTATACTTGCATAGAGAAATTATAAAAGTCAAAGAAAGTTGAAATTAAATTATTTGAAGCAAGGGCGGCTAGGTGGCACAGTGAATAGAGCACCAGCCTTGGAGTCAGGAGGACCTGAGTTCAAATATAGCCTCAGACACTTAACACAAAAACTAGCTGTATGACCTCAGGCAAGTCACTTAACCCCAATTGCCCAACTTTCTCCTCTCCAAAAGCCAAAAAAAAAAATTTATTTGAAGCGTTATGTTTAAAGAACTCATCCTCCAATTGGGCATGCTGTTTGCTAAAACTTAATTTTGTAAATAATTAATGCTCTTTTGGTTAATTGTGAGGCATCCAACCTCTTATATTCTCAAATAGCCTTTATAGAAATCCTTTCAGAATCTGACACAGTGTTAAGTCTACATTTCTTTAGATCCAAAAAAAATGGCTAAAATATTTTTTAAGGATTTCATATTTCTTTGAAAAGAGACAAGAGTTGCATAATGGAAAGAACATTGGGCTGAGGGGAGATGGGACCAGGATTTAGGTTCTAGCACTACTCTGTGACCTTGGGCAAATCATTTAATTTAATTGGAACTCCCATTTCCTCCCCTTAAAAGATCATTGAATTAGATGTCTCGGCTGCTTTGTATTTCTAAATGCCTGTGTTCTTTTTCACTCTTCCCCCCCCTCCCCGTTTGTGAGCCAGGTTGTCATGTTGGCAATGTATAATTTGTCTCTGGAAGGCACTGGACGCCAAGGTTATTTCAGATGGAAAGAAGATATTTGTGCTTTTATTGAGAAGCATTGGACCTTTTTACTAGGAAACAGGTAAAAATGTTTATTTAAATTTCAAGTTGCAGAAGGTAAAACCATGCTACTAGATTTGTGTTATCTTAATCTATTCACTCAAATGAGGTATAGTACTTAGTGTGGGATTCACAGTGACTGTTGTCTTTACTACAGTGATAGTTACAGGTCCTAAAAGGCCTGTTGACAGCATTTATTGAGCTTCTTAGAAGAATGGGTAAAAAACAATCTTTCCAGGGGAGCCCTTAAAGGAAAATAGCAAATTTCTGAATAGGAAAGTCTGTTGATAGCTACAGTATTAAATGCTTTTTTCCCAGGTTGCATCCTATTGCTCTTATTCTTTTAAAGTCTTAAAACAATTTAATTACTTGTATTCATTCTTTTGGCAGTTACATAGTATTTGGATGAACTTAATATTGATTTGTAATGTTAATAAAATTAGAAGGTCTTCCATGCCCCTTTCTATTGGCACCTAGTAAAGGCACTTAGCACTTTACTTCAAGTTAACTCCTTAGGAGTAGATAACACCTTAACAGTAAGGGGCATAACAGGGAGGAGCTATACTGTATATAAGGAAGAGAACCCGCAAGACAGTCAGATTTTCTCTCAGTCACCACCTGGAGACTGCAACTTTTGCTGAGATCCTCCTTCTGCAGCTTTTACCAAGAACTTCCAAGACCAGGCTGAGGAGCTATCATGAGTCTGAGAGGGATCTCTGCTTGAGGGAGCCTGTTCTATTTGTGAAGGCTTGGGAATGTGGGTGTTCACTGTATTAACTATGTGTATCAACTTCGTGACCACTATAATGACTTTGGTTTTTTGGTTCTGGGACTTGTCCTTCTGGTTCTGGGACTCAGTGTTCTTGTTTCTGAATAAAGACCTTAGTTCTGCCCTCCATGTGGAGAGTTTGCTACATTTTGTGATTCACAACTATTCCAGCATATTCATAACCACCATGGGTGTTGTGAATATTACATTATTGATACATGACTCAACTAGATTCTAAGTACCTTGATGACAGTCTTTATGCTTCCTTTTTATTCCCTATTGGGCACATGCTAGGCACACTAAATATTTGTTTCATTAATTTTTGTCATATTTACAGTGTCACTACCACTGATCTCTATATTTTTCTTAAACTTTTTCCATTCAGTCAATTTATGGGGTCTTTCTGATATTTTACTATGCTAATGAAATTGATTAAATCTACTTACCTTTGAATTTTGCTCAAGATTCTGAATTCATTAGATGCTGTATCAAGTCTTGGATAAGATGAATAAATCTTGCACAATTCAGTGACTGTAGATATGACTAAAGTCTCCAATCAAGTCAGAGTAGGATTGTTATTAACTACTATCCTGTTTAATATAGTCTTTTGTATGTTTTCTCCAAAGTAGTGAAATAAATTTACCAAATGGATTTAGTTTTGTTTTTTGTTTTTTTTTTTTTAAACCTTTCAGGTTTTGTTGATGTTGCTGACAACACTTTGGAGTGAGTCCAGTAGTGTGTGACCTCATTAGACCTTTTAATAAGAGAAATTCCTAAGTTAGAGAATTATTGTAGTCTCCTTTTATGATAGGAGTCATTCTAGTTCCCAAATTGTTTATTGGTGTTAAGAAAGGAGTTGACAACATAAAGGGTCCTGTTCATTAAAAGGGAGGCCTATTGCCTTAATATTATAATGATTTGGCATTATTTATAGAACTTATTTTAATGTACCTTTGCCATGTGGCAAGAAAGAAGAAAATGAAATTATAACTTTAAAATATTTCTGTGGGTTTTCTGAGTGCTTTTTCTTATAAATGGTATCTTTTTGTTAAGTGTGTTTGCCAAATTTTTGTGTGTTTTAAAAAGGCTGTCTTATTTGATGAAAGCTGCTGTTTCTTTGTCCTTGTTAACGCTGGGTTTGTTTGGAGAGTCATCTGTTCAGAGCTGGCATTATTTTCTTTCTTTGGGGGAGAAGGGGTCATTGAACTTAACATTCCAGCTACCCAGGAATGTTACCCTTTACCCTGGCTGCTTTCAAGTCTGCTCAAATCTCACCATCCACAAGAAGCCCTTCCCAGTTGCCCTTAATCTTAGGGCCTTTTCTCTGATACTATCTCTAATATATCCTGTACATCTTTTTTTGCATATAGTATTATCATATTTTCTCCCCCATTAGACTGAGCTCCTTGAGAACAGGGACCATTTTTTGTATTTGTTTGTATCCCCAGTATTTAGCATACATAATAGTCATTCAGAAAATACTTGTTGACTTTCTTTTGAGATGTCACTCCTTATAAATGATATATAGAGGGTTTTCATAAAATCCTTGTGCAGTTTAGAAGTTTTAATAATTTGAGATTAGGTGAGATAAAAAACTGCAAATGTTTTACAGTGACAAATTTACTTCTCAGCTGAAATGCATTGTTATCTTTTGTAGCCATATGATAGTGCATGCTTTTATGGGAGTAATTTTTTTCTTGTTACAGGATCTGAAATAATATTTTAAGTTGCTTTTAAATGACATTTTTGAATTGTCTACAGTGTACTTAGAACCTAAATAAAGTTTGAAAGTATACTTAGGAAGATTGTATGGGGTGTGTGAGATATTTCTCTTCAGCTCCAGATTTTAATAACTTTGCTTTTTTGTTTCTTTTTGACTAGACCTGTGATTTTATTGATATATATACAGATTATAGAAAGTCAAGGAAAACTTGACTAGTAACCCAACACAAACAATTTAGTTTCCTGGGTTTTTCATATCATTTTTAATGACGTAAAATTACTATTTTCTGGCTTTTGTAAGTTACATTTGTTATTCTAGGTTTAAATTTCTGAAGAGGGTGTGTTTTTAGTGACTAAAGAACAATGAACATGTCTGTTTCTAAAAGTACATTCTTAATTACACACAAAATGTTATGTAAATATATTGTGTATGTCTTAAATTCATGACAAAATACCACAAGCTGGCTGATGTTCCTGCTATGGGAAAGTATTTAAAGATTTTTAAAGACAATGAGGTTAGGCTCAGTAAAATATTGTGTGCTATGACAGAAAAAGATTTACATATGGACAGATATCCTTGAGTACATAGTATAATTAATGAATTCACTAATTGTTTTTCAGTGCCATGAACATTATCAAATAATCGTTTCAGAAAGTTTCATGTTATTTTTTCTTTGAAGCCTCCCTTTTCTCAGAAGTTATCTTCCATCATGATAGAAAGAAAAAAGATTGCTTCTCCATATTGTTTCTTATCAGCTTCACCTACATTTATTAGACACATGAACAAATAAGAAATGTGGGATTATGCTCATCAAACACTTCCTAAACTGCTGTCGTGAAAGATTGAGGTGCAAACCTGAGGCCTCATGAATCTTTTCTAATCTGTAGTAGAAATATTAGTGTCTGACTCTTTTGCTATGATGTCACAGATCACTAAAAGGTGTTTCTAGAAGAGGCCTATGACTGGAGAAATGGGATTTATTCCATTTCTACACCCAGGTCTTGGTGTGTATGAGGGTTTCAGAGAGAGTAGGAGTATGACTAGAAATATTTCCTAAACTTTTCCCTTCTACTCAACACTTCGGACTTTGAAGGGTAGGAAAGGGGAAAGAAGAGAGGGAAATGCAGAAGGGTACTCTGAAATGGAGCTACAGTTAGACTTCTTTCTTATCTCTTGTACTTCTCATACCTATTGAGAAAAATAACATTTTTGCATTTTCTGATTAGTTCTATTGTTTCTAAATAACCATTTTTTGTTGAGGAGCTTCTACTTTAGTCTCTGGAGAGTAGAACATGGCCTTTACATTGAAAATTTTAAAAAGAAAATATAAAAGAATTCTCTTAATTGCTTCTTTAACAATATTGTCAAAGCACACTTTGAAAGATTTTTTCCCCCCTTTTTAAATAACTTAACATTTTAGGACTCATGGGACATAGCATCTCTTTCAATCATGCTTTAGAACTGAAACAATTTCCCACAAAATGGAAGTTGAAAGTCAATAATTTCCCTGAAGTTTAAACCCTCAGAGCTTGTGGTACATAACATGCAGTTCTGGTTCTGCTTCAGTACTTGGAAACCAGTAATGGGTGTTTTTCAGAGATGTACAAGCCCTCAGGCAAAATGAACTGGTCTGAGCAAAAGAACTTTTCCATTATACTGATTCCCAAGCTTCTGGGAGTAGAGTTATAACACCTTGTTTAATTTCTTGACATCTGTGCAGTATCACTTTTTTAATGCCTTTAAATGAATGAATTTGTTTCCTTGAACATCTCAATAATGCTTCTTAAGGGAGCAGCTAGGTGGTACAGCGAATGGAGCACCAGCCCTGGAGTCAGGAGGACCTGAGTTCAAATCCAGCCCCAGATACTTGACAGACTTAGTAGCTGTGTGACCTTGGGCGAGTCACTTAACCTCAATTGCCCTGTCTACCCCCTCCCAAAAGGGGGGGGAAACCCAGTAATGCTTCTTGAAATACTGACTACCTCACTCATTGAATTTGGCTTAAGGAAGGAATAACATACACTCAATGGGGTGTCTTACCCTACAGGAAAGTAGGGGGGAGGATGATAGAAGGGAGGGCAGTTTGGGGGGAAGGGTAGTTAGAAGCAGACACTTTTGAAGAGGGAGAGCATCAGAGTAGGAAACAGAATAAATGCGGGGCAGGATAGGATGGAGGGAAATATAGTTAGTCTTTCACAATACGACTACTATGGAAATGTTTTGCATAACTAGACATGTATAACCTATATTGAATTGCTTGTCTTCTCAATGCGGGGTGGGTGAGGAGGGAAGAAGGGAGAGAATCTACAACTCGAGAGTTTTAAAAACAAATGTTAATAATTGTTTCTGCATGCAACTGGGAAATAAGATACACAGGCAGTGGGGTAGAGGAATCTATCTTGCCCTACAAGAAAGTAAGGGGAAAGGGCATAGGGGGACAGAAGAGAGGGCAGACTGGGGGAAGGGGAAATCAGTATGTATGCTTGCCATCTTGGAGTAGGGGAAAGATGGGGAGAAAATTTGGAAATGAATGTTAAAAACTGAAAAAATTTTAAAAATAAACATTGACTATCAGTGACATTTGCTGAAATACACATAGAATATGCTTTATATGCACCTTTTTTGTCAGTTAGGAAAATCTATGTAATTCATGATTTTAAATATGCTTTGTCCTTTTAGGAAAAAGACTTCAACCTGGTGGAGTACAGTAGCGGGTTGCCTTAGTGTGGGGAGCCCAGTGTTTTTCCGCTCAGGTGCTCAGGAATTTGGAGAACCAGGATGGTGGAAACTTGTTCATAATAAGCCCCCAACAATGAAACCTGAAGGAGAGAAATTGTCTGCTTCTGCTCTGAAAGTAAAAGGTACCTGGAACAGTACAAGAGGTGCCAGGCTAGCCAAAGTCAAACAAGTTTAAAGATAGGAGATCCTAAAGATAAGAGCCCTTTTTTTAAACTGGAATAGTTAGTTTGTGTCCATGGAAGCTACTGTGTTGGTATGTTCTGTATAACAGTATTTTATAAGCTCCTTTTTAAAAAAAAGTTAAACACCTTTTACTAATAAAAGTTCCTGTTATGTAATTTGTCTCTAGTATTTAAAATTTTCTTGTTCAAAATCTTATTTCTAGGTATCTTTGGCTTTTTAAATTCACTGTTTGGAGACATTAAAAAACCTTAGTTTAGCATAATTAGGCATTCATTGAACATCTTCTGAGTATAAAATATTCTAATAAACGCATAGCCGAATAAGTAACCAAAGGATCTAAAGTTGACTGCTTGTTTGAGGGTCAGTAAACATTTATTAAGCACTGTGTCTGGTTTATATGAGGATATCTATCTGAAAATGAAAGCCCTCAAGGAGCTTACTAAGGAAATGGGGAAAAGACAGCACACAAAAGGTAGCTGAAAAGGAGGGGGGAGGGGGTTGCCAAAGCATACCCCACTCTAGGCCAGTCAAATCAAGCTGAACAGTTTGTGGTAAATGAAGTTTGTTGGAAGCCCTCTATATAAGGGGAGGTTTTGGGAGGAGTTTATTCTTCTGCCTTGCAGCCCTTTAATCCCCCTTTAAGGGACAGGCTTAGGAGGGTAGTTGAGAGATGTGGATTCTCAAAGCTGAGCCCACTTTCAAGATAATGAGATTTCAGGTGATGAGCTTAACCTAGGGAAGGCCTAATGATCCTGGAGTTGAAACCAAGCAGAACAGCTAATGGTCAGTAAAAAGTTTAGATATATAAATGGTAGGTTAGTGTTTACATATTTATTGTTTTTCTTTAGCCTCAAAACCAACTTTGGATCCCATCATTACTGTGGAGGGGCTTAGGAAAAGAGTGAGTCGAAATCCTGTGGAATCTGCTATGGAACTGAAGGAAAAGAGATCACGAACTCAAGAAGCTAAAGATATTAGGAGAGCCCAGAAAGAAGCAGCTGGTTTCTTGGATAGAAGCACATCTTCTACCCCAGTAAAATTCATCAGCCGTTCCCGTCGGCCTGACATGGTTCTTGAGAAGGGAGAGGTGATTGACTTTTCATCCTTGAGTTCCTCTGATCGAACCCCTTTGACAAGCCCATCTCCTTCTCCTTCTCTTGATTTTTCTGCTCCTGGAACTCCAGCTTCCCATTCAGCAACTCCTAGCTTGCTGTCAGAAGCCGATCTTATTCCAGATGTAATGCCGCCACAAGCCTTATTTCATGGTAAGAATTACCTGTTAGGTTCTGCCAACCCTCACAGCCTTTTCTTCTTCATTTTGATTAATTTTGTTGAATATTCATATTTTATATTTAAAATTTATTTAATATTGTGTACTAGATGAAATATAATTCTAAACCAAGTTTTCAGACATTCTGTTACTTTAAATCTTTTATCCTGACTTAAATACCAAAAAGGCATTTCTGTTTACACAACAGAGGGCTTCTATGAAACAGAATCTATTTCAATACTGCCTTGCTTTTAAAAAAAAGTATAAAATAAAAACTACATGTTACTTTCAAAATTGATTGTCTGTGCTTCTTTCCTAATTTTTCTTTTGCGCATTCTTTAGTTTTAGTGACCCCCCCCTTTTTTTTTTGTTTTCATCCCTATTGCTAACTCCCCTTTTCAAATCAGAAAAGAGAAGGATAAAGAGAAAACCCTTGTAACAAATTAGCAGCAAAATGAATCCACACAGTGTCTATACTAAAAATAAATGTCTGCCTCTATCTCTTGTGAGGAGGTGTGTGGGTAACCTACTTCATCATAGACTTTTGGGAGATTTTTGGTCATTTGGGACTATTTGGTCATTGCATTGATCTTCATTCTTTTCTTTACAATATTTGTGCCCTTGTATAAATTGTTTTCCTGGTTTTCTTTGTTCTGCCTAGGATTCTCTGAAATAGCCTCTTTGATCATTTCTTTTTTTAAAACAAATTTACTGTTATTTTCAGTTCTGAATTCTTTATTTCTCCCCTTACCCCCTACCAACTTTTAGAAGGCAAAGAAAAATGAAGCGTATTATAAATACATATACTCATGTGATTGCTGCATTCGCCATGTCCAAAAGAAAATACACTTCAATTTCTGCTCTGAATCCATCAGTTCACAATCCAGAGGATAGCATGTTTCACCTTGAGGTCTTTGTTGCTGTGGTTGGTGCTTGTGTTACAAGGTCTTACTGTCTTACAGAGTTAATTATCTTACAGAAAAGTTCTGCTCACATCACTTTGCACCAGTTTATACAAATCTTCCTAGGTTCTTCTGATGCCATCTCCTTTATCATTTTTTACAGCACAATAATATTCCATCACATTCATATGTGTATTTCTCTGTGTATCTTTTGTCCATTTTAGATAAGAATGAGATTTACCTGATGTCTAATCCCCATACTTTGCCTCCAAGCTGTATGCTCTTCTCCTATCACAATTATGAGAAATATATGTACACTAGAACATATTCCTTTTACTCTCCCTTGTCTTTGCCTTCTTCAAACCTTCAGAACCATTCAACCCCTGAACCGTTTTTCTTAAGTCCCTTAATATGCTTTGAAGATAGTAAGGTTCTGAAAAGACACTTTCTTCTCCATTATAATGTTGGCAATAGATTGTCATTGAAATTCTTGAGAGTCTTATTCCATTAGGATATTTTATTTTATTTTTTGCTTTTTGCAGGGCAGTTGTGGTTAAGTGACTTGCCTATGGTCACACGACTAGTTTTTGTGTTAAGTGTCTGAGACTGGATTTGAATTCATGTCCTCCTGACTCCAGGGCTGGTGCTCTATTCACTGCCCCACCTACCTGCCTGAGTCTTCCATTAAAGGTCTATTTTTTCCCCTGTAGAATTACATTCTACTCTGCAGGTTAAGTTATTTTCCATTGTAAATTTATCTCTTACCTTTTGGAATCTTGTATTTCAGTTATCTTTGGTTTGTAAAAGAAATTGGTAGATCTTAGGTGATCTTGACTTCTTGATGCTTAAACAGGTTAAGTTGGAGGTTTTGTTGTTTTGTGTTTTTGGATTTTTATAGTTTTTTTGTTTGTCTTTTTAAACTTGGTAGCTCTGGATTTTGGCTCTAGCCAGAACTTTGTTTTTTTTTAGTTGTTAAGTTTTTCATTATTATCTTGCTATTATGGAGCTACTTTCATTTTCTATTTGGCCTATTTCTTGAGTAAGATTTACCACTTTCTCTTCTA
Organism: Pseudocheirus occidentalis; assembly: GCA_028646575.1. Classification (NCBI taxonomy): domain Eukaryota; kingdom Metazoa; phylum Chordata; class Mammalia; order Diprotodontia; family Pseudocheiridae; genus Pseudocheirus; species Pseudocheirus occidentalis. The sequence continues at coordinate 195,651,991 of CM053595.1, read as the reverse complement.
AGCTATTTATCCTTCTAATTCTTTCCTCAAGAGCTTTATTTCCTTTTTTAATCTCTTGTTTCTTTTAGCTTGGTGTTCTTGTAGTCTTTCTTGAAGATCCATTTTTTTTCCTTTGAGTTTTTGCGTGTAGTTGTCATCGAGTTATTCTCTCTGTTTGGGATCTCTAGACTTGCAGTAATTTTTAATACTATTCTATATTTTCCTTCATTTTCTCATCTTTCTGGCTTTCATTCTTGAATTCAGGCTTTGCGCTGGATCAGGTTCTGCTCCCTGCTATGCTTTTGGGTGGGATGATTGACCTTAAATGCTCTCTAAGTTTTTTTGTTTTGTTGGTGACTTCCCTTCTTAAGCAGGCAGAAAGCCATTATTTATTAAGCACTTAATGTATGTCAGGCACCATGCTAAGTGTTAGAAATACAAATAAAAGCCCCCCAAAAAACCCCCACTTGTTTACACTGTTTTAAAAAGATTTAATAGTATTTTTTCCAATTATATGTACAGACAATTTTCAACATTCATTTTTTTTTTTAAGATTTTAAGTTCCAAATATTTCTCCCCCCTCTCCCCAAGACCTCAAGCAATCTGATAGAGGTTATACATGTGCAATCATGTAGAACATTTCCACATTAATTGTGAAAGAAAGCAAAAGGAAAAAAACCCAAAAAAGGTGAAAATAGTATGCTTCAATCTGCATTCAGACTTAATCAGTTCTTTTTCTGGATGTGGATAGCATTTTCCATCATGAGTCTTTTGTAACTGTCTTGGATATATCATGGTTGATCACTGAACAGTGTTGCTGTATATGGTATTCTCCTGGTTCTTTTAGGAGCTTACATTCTGATGGAGGAAGACTACATAAAAGTGAGCTGAAAATGGGGAGTGGAGTGGGGATAGAGGTAGTCATGGTGGCAAAGTTCAGAGAGTCAGAAGCAAAGCTGGACAAGGATTGGCCTGATTGGGTCCATCTCCAAAATGCAGTTGTCTGTTGTGTCCCCACCCTTACCCCCCACCTCCTGAAACAGTTCACCAATGGAAAAAGGATGTGCTAGGGTGAGAAGGCAGCCTAGTCATGATCTGAAATCTAGACCCTTCCTGGCATCTCAGAGCAGGGTATTAGAGACCTTCGAATCCCTGAGCTGTACAGGTCTAGGTGCCATGATACCACTAATTGATGGTTGATGTCCTGTTTGCCAGCACTTTGTGATTGTCCTGTGGTTTTCCTGGGGTATCCCTCCATTCGTGCTTCCTCTAGACGTTTTATTGCAGGCCAGATGTTTTCCATCTCTGGTGGCATTGGAATGCTACCCAGCACTAGTGCTGGCTTTGCTGGAAGGACCCATTTTCCTATCGCTCATAGGATTCTGGCTCACGTTTTGGTGCAGTTTTGGGGTGGGAGAAGTCCTTTCTGTAGTTTCTCAGTGAATTTCTTTTTTTTTTTTTTCTTTTTGGAGGGCAGTTGGGGTTAAGTAACTTGCCCAAGGTCACATGGCTAGTTTTTTGTGCTAAGTGTCTGAGGCCGGATTTGAACTCAGGTACTCCTGACTCCAGGGCCGGTGCTCTATTCACTGCGCCACCTAGCCGCCCCTCTCAGTGAATTTCTTGATCATCATTTGGTCTGGTGCAAACGAAAGAGTTTTTGCTGGAATGGATATGTGTGAGCTGGACTCTACCTCTCCAAGCATCTGTCACGTTAGCAGGAAATGTCACATTCCTTGTTTTTTGGGTTTTTTTGCCTTTTTTTTTTGGAGGTGCAATTGGAGTTAAGTGACTTGCCCAAGGTCATATGGCTAGTAAGTGTTAAGTGTCTTCAGCCATATTTGAACTCAGGTCCTCCTGACTCCAGGGCCATTTCTCATAACAAAGATTAAAAAGAAAGGAAATCAGTTCAGCAAAACCCACCCATCAGTTAAGTCTGACAGTACATGAAATATTTCATATCCATTGTTGCTTCCACTAATGCAAAGAAAGGGGAGCATTTTCTTAATCCTTTTTCAGGAAGATCAGTCATTAGAATGATACATCATTTGAGGTTTGGGGGGGGTAGTGTTTTTTCTGTTTACATTATCACAGTTTGTTTATATTATTTTGCTCTTTCTACTGACTTCATTCTGCCTCAGTGTACATCTACCCCGTTTCTCTGAATTCTTAATACTTTTGGTACGAAGAATATTCTTTGGTAATACTTGAATAAATTCCTATGACATTTTGTCTACCTATTTTCCAGTTGATGGTTATTTTCTTGGCATAGATGTAGAGTTCTTTGCTACCACTAAAAGTGCCCATATGAATATTTTGTGTGTGTGTGTGTGTGTGTGTGTGTGTGTGTGTGTGTTATCTTTCTATTTTTTTAATATGCTTAGAAATTGAACCTCAGAGTCAAGGAATATGGAAATTTTACTCATTTTTTTAGCATAATTCTTAGATCTATCAATACTGGGTTTTTTTGTGCTGGTCTTTGGTAGCCCTTCAAACATTGATTATTACCTTTTGTTACCTTTGCTTGTTTGCTGAGCGTGGGGTAAAACCCCAGAGATGTTTGCTATATTACTTATTTTAGTGTTTTGAAGCAAATCTTTGATATGGTTTGTAATTTGCATTTCTTTGAGAAGTATTTGTCTATATTCTTTGACTATCCTATTATTATTATCCTATTAATCCTTTATATCTTGGATTTCATCTTATCAGATTCAGATTCTTTTTTAAACTAACAGTTTTAATATCTTTACCAGACTTTTTACAAAAACTACCAACAAGAAACAATTGGTTTGACCTTTTATACTCTGTTTGGGTGGAAAGAAAGAGATGGGAGAGAAGAAAAAGGCATAAAGAATATGGAAAATTCATGAACTGAATATTATGCTCCTTTATAGCAATATTGCTATAAAGAAACACAGAGTGAGGCAAGATAAAGTGTGTATTATGGCCAATGAGTGAATTCTTGCCTATTTTTAGATACCACTGCCAAAAATGGCAAGGTAAGTCTAACCTCACTTTTAAGTCTCCAAAGTCCATTAAAAAAGCATTAGGGTCATTAGTAGTGACTTGTACTAAGAATAATTATGCCTTTGCCCATGTAGAAACTAATTCAGCTGCCATTCTTTATGGTCTGTAGTCATTCAAGAAAAATTCTTAACACCTAATACCTCAAATGTCTTTTCTAATGACTTGGTTGGTGGTTTGTGGGGGGTTTTGTTTTTGTAATACTTAGTTTAAGTCTGGTAATTTTAGATTTGCATTGTTATAAGTCAAGGGAGTTGAGACTGGTTTAAATGGCCCTTTGACTACATTTGGAAAAGAATTCATTTAGCTATTTGGAAAGAGGAAAAATTATTTTCAATTGGGCAAGTCTTTACAAAATAATGCCTGCATAAATAATGTCTTTAATTTTCAAAGAACATTCACAAGTGTTACTGTGTTACAAATAGACCATAATAAGGTAATATGATATCATTTGAAAGGGCAGTGAATTTAAGAGTCAAGAGAAACCTAGGTCAGATCCTAGCTCTGACACTCAATAGCTGTGTAGAGTTAGGCAAAGTCAGCTTATCTGTGCCTTCATTTTTTCATCTAAAATAAGGTTAATAATATCCATAGTATCTACATCACAGGGTTATTTTGAATACCGAACTTTTCAGACATTAAGATACTTTCACAGTAGTTGATTTTAGATAGCTAATGTGTCAAAATTGGAGCTAGACAAGGTCGTCTTACAGGTCTCTGCTTAAAAAAAACAAATTGTGTTGAAAAACTTAACATTGGACATTAGTAAAGCCACCTAAATTTACTTAGTAAATATTTACATTTAAATTAATTTTAATGAATAAAGCATCATATTGTTTTTTCGCTGCTCCTTCTAAGTTACCAATAGAACTTTTTGTTTTCATTCTCTTTTTCTCCTACGTCAGTGGTTCTAATGCCGCTACCCTTTAATACTGTTCCTCATGTTGTGGTGACTCCCAACCATAGAATTATTTTCGTTGCTACTTGTAACTTGTAGCTGTAATTTTGCTACTGTTATGAATCTATCTGATATTCAGGATGTATTTTCATTGTCACAAATTAAACATAAGCCACAGGTTGAGAATCACTGTCTTACGTCGACATAGTATGTGTTTTTTGTTTTTCTTTGCATTTTTTCATTAAAGTCTTTTTTTGGTGTTTTTTTATAGTTGTTGTAGTCCTTATATTTGCAGGTCTTAATTGTACTTAGATTAGAAGACAGCATGACAATGGTTAGAGGACTGACCTTGGAGTCAGTGCTTCATTCAGGATTCTTGTTTCTGACCCTTACAGTTTTGTGGTTCTGAGTAAGTCAGTCATTTAGCCTTTCAGTGTCCCAGGTAGTTTTCTTTTTTTTTCATTTTTCTTTTCTTTCCTTTTTTTTTTTTTGGCTTTTTGAAGGGGGGAGGGCAGGACAATTGGGGTTAAATGACTTGCCCAAGGTCATGCGGCTAGTAAGTGTTTAGTGTCTGAAGTCAAATTTAAACTCAGGTTCTCCTGACTCCAGAGCTGGTGCTGTATTCACTGCACCCCCTAACCACCCCCCAGGTAGTTTTCTAAGGTTATAAAGTACTCTTGATTTGCCAAGTAAAGAAGTCTCCATGTTGAGTGTTTCCTATGCCATTGAAATCATGTCTAGGCATCTTCCCCCTAAATATTCCATTGCATTAATGTTCACTTTATTTAACCTTTCTGCCACTGTTGGATATTTATGTATTTCCAGTGTTTTGTGATTATGTGTTTCTATGAAAATCCTTGGACAGCTAGTTCTTTGTTGTTTGTTTGTTTGTTGTTGTTAATACTTGCAGGACATACTCCCAAGAATGAAACTATTGGTCAAAGGATATGATAATTTTTCTTTTACTCAGTATTGCTAGATTAAATCTCTTTAAAAGA
>CM053595.1:195626414-195646995 GCA_028646575.1 Pseudocheirus occidentalis | reverse complement strand
GGCTGTGGTGGGAGGGAGAAAGAAAGTCAAAGCCCCTGAACAAATCAAGCAAGAGGTGGAGAGTGAGGAAGAGAAAATTGAACGGATGGAAGCTGATAGTGAAGACACTGAAGATTCAAGTGCATCTTTACAAACAAGAACAAGAGAAAAGAGGAAGCCACAGCTAGAGAAAGACAGTAAACCTAAAAGTCCCAAATATACACCCATTAGCATTTATGAAGAAAAGCTCCTCCTGAGGAGGCTGGAGGCCTGCCCCAGTGCTGTGCTTGTGACTCCAGAAGCTAGGAGGCTAAAGCGAAAATTGATTGTCAGACAAGCCAAGAGAGAGAGAGGGTTACCTCTTTTTGATTTGGACCAGGTTGTTAATGCTGCCCTTCTTTTGGTTGATGGTATCTATGGAACCAAAGATGGAGGAGCATCCAGAATTCCAGCTGGACATGCCACATACAGAACAACCTGTCAGGATTTCAGAATCCTTGACCGTTATCAGGTGAGTGGTGCCAGATTCAGAGAACCAGTGAAATATGTTAACTGGGCAAATTCTGGGTTTTTTTTTTAAGAGTTTGTGTGCTAAGGATTGCTGTAGGAAAGAATACGTTTTTTTAAATGACTGAATTTTTTGTTTTTGGAAGTTCCTAACATTTTCATTGCTACATTTTGTTTTGATGCAGCAGATGTGTCCTGATGTTTGAACATTTAACTCACTTTATATTCCCTGAAAATAGTAAAATGAAGCTGTTTAATAGATAAGCATGGCTGATAATACATTTCCCTTTCTATATAGAGCATTAGGACAGATTACAACCCATATATAATTTAGAGCACACATTTTTAAAGTTATATGAGGCTCAGAGGCTAAATAACTTGTACTCATTAAGGCTAAGCTTGAGATCAGGAACTGTTTTTTTACTTTTCTTTGTGTCCCCAGTGCTTATTATGGCGCCTGGCAAACAGTGCTGGTTGACTATTGATTGTAGGAATCAGGATTTGAACATAGGTCTTGCTGAAGATCAGGACTCTGCTGTGCCACACTACCTCCTGTACATATTCTTTTCTCTCTTTTTTCAGCATTATAAATTCTCTTTTGTATTTTGGACATACACCCAGCATTCTTCATTGCAGCCAATAGTCATTAAGGATTCCTTTAATGTCTCCTCCTTTATAGTGAGAATATCATGTATCAGCTAGTAAGCACTTCCTGTGTTTAAGTAAGTGTGTTAGGCCTTTCCATTCAAAAGAAATCTCAGTTGTTCTGAGAAAACTTGGAGGTATATTTGAGTAGATAGGCAATAGGAAAAAGATACTAGATGGTAAGAGCCAGTTGAGTGGTACAAGCAGTAAATATAGGATTTCAGAGGAGGGATAACTTAGGTTTTGTTAGCGTTTTTACAGCTTTGGAAAAAATTGAATGTATTTTGGGTGACTTTGGTACAGAATTTTCTAAAATAAAATTAGTGATTGAAGCACAAGCTAGAGAATATTTTCCAGCCTAAGAGCATGGCTGCTATATAGAAATGACCCTTACAGCAAAGCTTTACCCTCATGCTTTAGGAAGTAACCTTATAAAAATTATGAATTGAGTTTCTGTGCTATAAAACCATAATAGCACAAGTCTCTGTGACTCAGAGTGCATTGTAGTAACAGTGAGGACTGAATATTTCTCATTTGTATTCTTAAGAAAATATATGAAATCTACTAATTCAGTTACAATGCTTTCCTAAAGGCACAAAAGTTGGGTCTCAGAACCTTTTAACTTTTCTTTGGTATGTGCCCGCTTTATGGCAGTGCATATCTATCTGCTGTCTACAATAAGAATTTTAGACACATTAATTTATATCAATACTAGGGTTTTTTTCGAGTTAGAGAACATAATCAACATGCATTTATTAAATCCCGGGCATGGTGCTAGGGTTTCTGAAACAAGAGGAAGATAGTCCCTACCCTCGTGGAGCTTCCATTTTACTGGGTGGTGAGGAAATTGGGAATACTTAGACTTGCAAATACTGGAGTATAGATTTGTCTTTAAAAACATACATGGGGGGGGGGGCAACAAAGTGTGGAAGTGAATAGAGCACCCGCTCTGGAGTCAGGAGGACCTGGGTTCAAATCCTGCCTTAGACACAACACAAAAATTAGCCATGTGGTCTTGGGCAAGTGCCTTAACCCCAATTGCCCTACTTTCCCCCCTCCAAAAAAAATAAAGCACACGTATACAAGTGTTGGGGATGGAGGAAGGGGAACACTGACAGCTGAGAGAACTAGAAGACCTCCTAGGGAAAAAAAATAACTTGGTCAAAAAATTTGTGTGCCCTCAGCTGGGCTTAACCTCCAATTCTAGTCTGGCTAATGCAGTGAACCTGTAAATAATGTTTTCTTTGTTATTGTTGTACAGTTGTTTCAGCCCTGTCACACTCTTTGTGACTCCATTTGAGATTTTCTTGGCAGAGTCACTGGAATGATTAGCCGTTTACTTCTCTACCTCTACTGAGTCCAGCAGGATTAAGTAACTTGTCAACAGTCACACAGCTAGTAAGTGTCTGAGGTCAGATTTGAACTCGGGAAGATGAGTCTTCTTGACTTTGGACCCAGCACTTTATATATTGAACCTAGCTGTCCTTAATATTTTCTTTAGTGGTAAATGAAATTGACTGTAGTTTTTACCTGTATTGTGTAGGCTAGAATGGATAGAAATCTAATGGGGTTAGGAGAAATGTAATGAAATTATGCCAGTTTATTAATCTCTGTAATTGAGGATGTAAAAACACAGGCAGATATTAGAATAATAGTTTCTGTAGCAAGTATAATTCCAACCTCTTTAAAAAGCAATAATTTTTTTCAGATATAGCAAGAAATATCACTTAAAAATTTTGGATGGAGTTTTATTCTAAAATATTTGGATGGAGTTTTCTATAAATTTTTAATATCAAGATAACTTATAAAGTCTTCAAGATCCTTAAGTTTTTCAGATGGGGAACACAAAAGGACTTAAGTTTCTGGTCCCAGAAAAAAACTTTTAGTTTAATTGCTGATCAATACTTTTAGTAATCTTATTCTATAACAAATTTTTCTTTGTCTTAGACCACCTTGCCATCCAGAAAAGGGTATCGGCACCAGACGACTAAATTTTTATCCCGATTGGTAGGATCAGAAGATATGGCAGCAGACCATAGTATTGTCAGCCCTTATACTTCCCGGGTTTTGAAACCTTATATCAGGTATATATCAACAGAGATTTAATGTCATGTTTGTCATTGAAAGTGATCCTTGTACCCCTTCCTTTTCACCTTGTTAGTTTGCTCAGCATGGAGCCTATATGGGAATGGAGGTGAAAGAGAGTTTCTAAGTTAAAGTGAAGGTGGCTTTATTTTTTCAAGTATTCTTTCATTTAAAGACCAGACTTGACCATTTCTTTCTCATCCCTTTTTTTTTTTCCTTTTTGTTATTTAGTCCTCTTCCTTAATTTTCATTACTGATCTCTTCCAATTTTATATTTTGGTAGTTCTCCTGATCTCTTTCTTGTTTCGTTCTTAATATTTTTGAGGGAGAGAGTTCAAACACACAGCCAAGTTTCAGTCATACTTTGCACTCTAAGACTTACCCAGGGATATGATTTTAACTTGAAACCAACATGAATCTTGCTGTTCTATTTAATATTCTATTTCTGCTGGCACAGAGAGCAAGAACAGCATTGCTATGTGGCAAGGTAGGGCAACATAATCTTGAGATTATCCCATAGGATTCTCTCATCGTATGAAAACTCCAGATTGTGAGGGGTTCTCATCAAACATAAAATAGTGTGTTTTCAGATTTCATTCACTTATGCCATGTCCATATCTGAAAGCAAAAAATATAGCTTGGGATTTAAGAATATAAAACAAAATTATTTAGATTTTCTGATTTTTCCCAAGAAGAGATTTTTAAAAGGATTTGGGGATTTTTAACCTTTAGTCCAAGAGATTCAGAGGAATGTTTAACTTTAAAATGAGGTCAGTAAAAGTCCTTTCACTAAAATTCTTAGGTTTTGCATGACATTTAATGATAGCAAATAAAGTTGTGGGGAGACATAGAACGGCATCCTACTTTAGTGCCTAACTGGACAATACTAATAATTGAAATGAACACCATTGTAGTTTATAATAATAGGCTCTATTTTTGGAATAGGCAGAGCAGAAAGAAGTTGAATGAACTAATAACTTCTTAATCTCTAGATTTGGTCATTTTAGGGATGGAATCACTCACTGAGCAGGAAAAAAATTTCGGTCTATTTTATTTGTGCCTCACTTATTGTGTGGTTGTATGATTTTTAATTTCTCAGTCTTCATTCTGACTTTTCTTAACCAGTGCTAAGTTAATGGGACAAAAATTTCCTTAAAATACATTTTTAGTGTATTATTTGTATGCTACATTTCAGTTCAAAAAGACAATATTATTTTTGTTTTCAACTTTTTTACTACCGCAGCCCTGTAAAGAAGAGCAGGTTATCCTGAATTTTTAAACATGACATTTTCTAGCCTATTTTATGATCAAGTAGCATACAATAATAAAGGGATTTTTTTTTATGCTGATGTTACTTTGTGTTTTCTTCCTTTGATATTGGGAGGCGTGATTATGAATCAAAACCTCCTAAGCTTCAGCTACTGGCCGAGATACGTTCCTATCTACATAAGAACGATGCCAATTGGAAACCAGAGCCTGAAGCACCAATTGATTACTGCTACGTTCGTCCAAATCACATTCCAACGATAAATTCTATGTGTCATGAATTTTTCTGGCCTGGTAAGATACTGTGATCTGTAGTTAACATTTCTTTGTTCTTCATTAAATCAGATATTCTTCTAAGACTTTCTTTAATAGTTGTAGCATCGTTGTTAAAAAAAAAAAAGCTGGGAATCATAGAATGTTAAAGTTGGGAGGGAACTGATACCCAGAGAGGTAAAATGACTGTCTAGGGTCACTCAGTAGAAGAGCGAAGACTTAATTCAGGTTTCCTTATCCCCACCCCTGCATTATACTCCCTCAGACTTGTGCTCATTTTTTAGTTTTCTGAGATGAGACAGAAAAGCAGTTGAAACAGTAGCTGTGATTCCTATGACCTGTCTCTCTGCCTTTAGAATATGTTTTATCCTGTTTTAACAACCGCATGGTCTTAGAGACAACCTGCAAAAGCCATGTAAACCACCCTCTGCCTAAACCTTGTCCTTGTTCATCTAGTCTAGTGTCTCTAAATCAGATAGCATCTCTCAGCATCAGCAGATTACTCATTTGTATCAGTTGTGACATTTTTTGTTTTCTGCTTCATAGGACCATAGATTTAGAGCTGGAAGGGACCTTTAGATGTCATCTAGTCCAACCCTCTTTACAGATGAGGAAACTTGAGGTCCAGACAGGGTAAGTGGCTTGCCTGAGGTCACATAGGTAGTGAGCCAAAGCTGGGGTTTGGACCTGATTCTTTTGCCTCCAAATATAACATTCTTTCCACTGATCCTGCCCCCTCCCAAATGATGCTTAATGATTGAACTGTCCTTTAGCAGTTCCTAGAACACATGAGCAAGTATCATTCTAATGCACAATAAGGAGTGATGGGGGCAAAGAAAAAATACAAAGTACTCCAGGAATATTTGAAGAGGAAGAGCTGATAGTTATCAGCTAAGGAAAACACAGATACATAGAGTCGGTTCACTAGAACTGAATGTTGAAGGAAGATAGCACATTTATATAGCACTTGAAGGTTTGCAAAGTGCTTTTCTTATAGCAGTCTTGTATTACAAGGTATTATAAGCAATGTTATCCCCATTTTACATATGAGAAACTGAGGTTTAGAGAGGTGTCTCCAATTAAAATGTAAGATTCTCAAGGGCAGGGACTCCTTTTTTTTGTTGTTTATTTCTCCAGCATTTAGCACAGTGCCGGGCACATATTAAGTACTTGATTGATAGGTTAGTTGCCTTGCTCAAGATAAAAAGTGGCAGAACCACTCTCTGAAGTCAGGTCTTTACACTCTGCCATCCTGCCTCTCAGGATTCTAAAATACGGAGAGAAGTGGCTTCCAGGTGTGGAGGACAAACTGCAGAGGAACAGATATTGGAGGTGCTATGTCAAGTTCAGTTCAGCTAGAGTGTAGAATTCATTAAGTGAGTGATATGAGATTGTGCCAGAAAGGTAGGTTAGAGTTAGGCTGTGGAGGGCCTAAACTTTTTCTCAGATCTGTTTATCTAGCCCTACCCTTTCTTTTCCCCTGTAGCCTTAAACTCTTTATCTTTCTTCTTGAAGATAACACTATCCTTCTAGGCTCTCCCCGTATTGGATCTGTCAACTTGATGAGGCCTGCTTAGTTTATGTTTGCAGTGTCTCTTGAACAAACCGTGTTCTTTCCTCTGACGCTGCCACCACTCTGGTGAAGGCCCTCATTTCCTCATTACTTGATTAACTCAAATGCCTGCTGGTGGGTCTTCCTTCCTCATTCTAGTTAACCCTCCTTTCATTCTTAAAAGTGATTTTCCTAAACTATAGGTCTGACCATCTCATTCCCTTACTCTGTAAATTTCACAGGCTTCCTATTGCCTCCAGTATCAAATATGAAATGCTATATTTGACATTCAAAGCCCTTTATAAGTTACCCCTTTCCTCCCTTTTCAGTTCTCATACACATTATACGCTTCCATCCTCCTGCCTGTTCCATGTGTTCCATAAACAAAACTCCCTGTTTTGACTCTGGGCATTTTCTCCTTTGCCTGGAATGCTCTCTTTCCTCATCTTTGCCTGCTATTAGCCCTGGCTTCCTTTAATTCCCAACTAAAATCCCATTTTCTACAGGAAGCCTTTACCAACCCCTCTTAATTTAATCTTTCATTCTCCTCTGTTAATTATTTCCTCTTTATCCTATATATAGCTTGTTTGAATGTATTTGTTTGTTATCTCCCCCCATTAGATTGTAAGCTTACTGGAGGCAGGGACTGTCTTTTTCTGTCCCTATCACTTAACACAATACCTGGCACATAATAGTGTTTAATAAATACTTATTGATTAACTTTTTTATAGTTCTCCTCTTTCACCCTCACTATTAACTTCTCTAGTTCTGTCAGTGGCACCACCATCCTCCTGCTCTCCAAGTTTCCAAGTTCCCAGTCTAGGTGTGTATAATTTTCAACTCTTCACTTGAACTTACTCCATATGTCCACTCTGTTGCTAAGTCATGTCCCTTCTACTCTTGTAACATCTGTATACATTTCCTCCTCTGTTCACAAAATTACCTCCCTGGGTTAGGCTCTCATCATCTCCTTCAGGGACTCTTGCTGTTACCTCCTGATTGGTCTTCTGCTTCATGTCTCTCCTCATACCAAAGTAGGGTGGAAGGCCATCCCCCTACTTGATGAATTCCAGTTTATCCCTATTACTTTCAAGATCAGATTTTTTAAATGACTGTTTGACTTTTAAAGACCTTTATAACTTTAACCCTTCTTGACTTCCCGGTATTGCAGTTTGCTGCCTCACAGCGACACTGGCCACTTTGATGTTACTTGCATATTACACAGTATCTCTCCATCCTGCATTTTCATTGTCTGTCCCCTGTGCCTGCAGTTCTCTCCTTTCTCCATTTCTTGGCTTCCCTCACTTCCTTCAAGATTCAACCCAAATCCTATCTTGTACTAAAGTTCTTTCCTGTTCTTTCTCACCCCCTACATCCCATCCCTCTGGGTTTGCTTCCTATTTACCCAGTGTTTGTCTTATACTTATATGTATGTATATGTACATATAGATATGTATATCTGTGCACATAGAACTATGTATCTTATATAAGATTGCTTCCATATTGTCTCCCTTATTAGAATATGAGCTTCCTTTGGGCAGGGACTATGTTTTTCCCTTTCTTTATATCCCCAGGACTTAGAACACTGCCTCAGACATACTAACAACCTAATAAATTATTGTTGACTGACTAGATTTCTAAAAGTCTGTAGTTTCTCTTAGAGAGAGTAGGGAACCACAGACAATTTCTCAGCAAGCAGAGGAATGACTTAATACATTTGAGAAGATTATTTTCCCAATAATGTAAAATAAAGATTGGAAAAGGTCACCATTAATAATTCTTTCAGAAGAGTGAAGACTTGGGCTAGAGCAATGACATAGTGAATGAAGAAAAGGAAATGGAAGAGAAGGTGTTGTAGAAAGGGCATGATTTTTCACCTGATCAGATGAAGAGGTTGAGGGAAGACTCCCAGCATTTCAGAGTTGGGTAATTCCAGGGGCTCTTAGTGCCTTTAGTAGACTAGTTTGAGGAGGAGGGAATTTGGGGGATGGGTAGACAGAGTAATTACAGGTTTTCTGCATTTGAATTTGAGGGTCCAGCAGGATATTTAAGTGGAAATGAACAGTTGACATCTAAAAATAATGGGAGACATTAGGGCAGTATATATAGAGCTGGGAGTCATCTTTACAGAGGTGACAACTGAAATGTGAGCTAATTAATATTAATAAGGAGGAGAAATTGGTCCACCACTCTCACTCTTGTAAAACATGACATGATTCAGAGCTTCCCTAAGTTGAGCATATGGTTGACTGAGACTCAGGCTTAGGCTGTAGTTCCAGCTCTGACTTTGTAACCTTGGGCAAATGACTTCACCTCTCTGGGCCTCAGTTTTCTCATCCCTAAAACAAGGTCAGATTGGAATATATCTAAAGTCCCTTTTAACTGATATTTTTTTTGTTCAGTTTGACTTTAGAGTACTTTATCTTGTTTTCACACAGAATTCATTAAAGTCTCTAGAGTTTAATTTTTATGTTTTGAATGTTATATTCTGTGTTTTTAGCATGTAAGTATAGGTTTTTCATTACTTTCCAAATTATTGTATTTTGAATATAAGGTTTGCTCTTAGTTGCCATGTCTTAAGTTCCATTTGTTTTCTGTTCTTAGGTATTGACTTGTCAGAATGCCTTCAGTATCCAGATTTCAGTGTTGTTGTTTTGTATAAGAAAGTTATTATTGCCTTTGGCTTCATGGTTCCTGATGTGAAGTATAATGAAGCTTATATATCATTTTTGTTTGTTCATCCTGAATGGAGGAGAGCAGGAATTGCAACTTTTATGATTTATCATCTTATTCAGGTAATTTATCCTTATTTATAATAGAATGGGATGGAAAAGCATTAAGCAGTTATATTAATGTATCCAAACACTGCCTAATATGCTAGATATAAATAAAAATAGGAAAACAAGACAGTGTCTGCTCCCAAGGAGCTTATATCCTAATTAAAGGAAAGCACACGTATAGGTAGGTGCAGCTCTTGTTGTGTTTGTCCTTTGTTTCTGAAGAGGACCGTGGCATCAGGGAAATGAGGACTTGTGATTTGAGGGAGAGAGAGCTGTGCAAGGTCACCAGCCTCCCTTTCTCCTCCAGAATCATCTGGGTCCAGTGGCCTGATATTCATCAGGATGACTGGAGATGACCCAGGATGCAATGGGAGACCTTGGTCCTTTTAGGCTAATGCCTTTTTAGTTCTCACTTTGAGTGAGGTAACAGGTATTCAATGAATAGGTCTCTTTAAGAGGTGAGTCAAAGGGATGTCTCTTTTAATTAAAAAAAAAAATCAAACTCAGTCTTACAAGAGTTGTTCAGGGCCCTTGAGAGGTTAAAGCATCTTGCTGAGTGTTACCTAGAGTTAGTGTGTATGTGTCATAGGGGGCACTGGAATCCAGGTGTTCCCGGCTGCAGTACATTACTGCTAGCGTGAGTTATATTTCAACCATAAACCATAGTTTGCATTCCCCGTGCAGAAAAATCCATACTATTTATATACTCCCATTGAATTGACTCAGTTGTTGGTTTGTGTATGCGAGTGTTTTTTTTCCTGGAATTTTCCCATAAATCCTCCATTTTCAAATGTTTCTTTATAGGGGGGTTAGGAGTTAAATAGGCAGATTTGTTCAAGGAACTAGAACTGATAAAATGCTATTTTTCCAGTTTTTATTGGAACTAGATCCAGTTTCCAGATGTTGGCAGTTCTGAAAGCCTTTCTGTCTGAACAGTGATCTTCTTAATGTTTCTAAAACATTTATTATCTATACAATTATGGTGTGTTACCCTCATTCCTGGAATGCTCTTCTCCTGTACCTCTATGTCTTAATGTGCTTGTTTTTCTTCAAGGCAGAGCTCAGATTCCACTTAGTACAAAGAGGCTTCTCCTGGTCTTCCCAGCTACTGTTTTCCCCTTTACATATTTTATCTCCTCTGCACATACATTGTGTATGTCTAGTTATTTACATGCTTCCTCCCGGTTAGAAGGTGTACTCATTCAGACAGGGATTCTTCTGTCTTTATTTGTATTCATTCCCAACACCAGTGCCTAGAGCATAGTGAGGATTTTAAAATGGCTCGACTGACCTAGTAACCACCACTTTGTCTTGTTAGAGAGTGAGTGAGTATGGTGACTACAAAGTTTCCTTTGATATATAATGGAGCCTTTTTAAGCCCATTTAACCTCTTTCTGCTTCAAGCAACCAAGTATTCACCTGTTCTTTACAAATAGCTATTATTTTGTTTTCATTATTTATCTTCTTATATATTTGTCCTCTTCCTCAGTTCTAAGCCATTTAGGGAACAGGGACTACCTCTTATAGTTCTTTGGTATATTAGTAGGTGCCCAGTATTTTACAATGGTCAGAAGCTCAGATTTTTTTTTCCATTTATAATTTTAGTGCATAGGTTTTTCTTCTCTGGGTTAGCTTCACAAGTAGCTATAGGTCTGATTTGGGTTATGGGATGTTCTGTGGTGTTTTGTTTGTTGAAACAAAGTATAGTTCATTAAACACAGAAAAATCTGAAGTTTAACTGACTGGTTAGTGTCAGCTAACCTAAGAGAGAAGTTGTCAAGGCCTTGGGCACCATCAGTCAGATCTCTAGAGCCTGTTCATTCTGCTGCTTACACTTTCTGAGTGCGCAGTGCTCATAAAAGAGGGAGTCTTCTTTTTTTTATGACTTTTGCTCTAAGATCTTTTTCATGTAGATCATAATAAATCTTTTTCTATTTTCTTTTTGGAGGGAGGCTGGGATTAAGTGACTTGCCCAAGGTCACACAGCTAGTAAGTGTGTCAAGTGTCTGATGCCGGATTTAAACTCAGGTCCTCCTGACTCCAGGGCCAATGCTCTGTTTGCTGTGGCACCTAGCTGCCCCTACGTTGTAATAATTATAAGGATGGAAACAATCACTTTTAAAAGTACTTCCCATGTGCCAGGCTTCATGCTATAAGCACTTTACAGATCTCTCACATAATCTTCACAACAGCTGTCTGAAGTAGGTGCTGTTGTTTCACAGCTGAAGGAATGAGGCAGACTGGTGAAGTCGTTTGTCAGGTCACCTGTCTGGTCAGAGTCTGGGTTTCACATCTTCCTGACTCCAGGCCCAGTGCTCTGTGCCCTGTGGCACCCCTAGCTGCCATCTCTACTAAGTGGAAGGCAGTAGTGTAAATTTTCTAGAACTTCAGCACTTCCTTATCTGATTTTTGTTTTATTTTAACAGATTTTCAAAGAACAAGCAGGCTCGAATAGTTAACAATAGCTGGCACTTGTACAGAAGGGTAGACAGAACATTGTGAATTCCTTATCTTTGTCTTCAGAACAAACCCTGGGAGTTGCATGCTAAGGGGGCAACCTTGTTTTACTCTTGGGGAAGGTGAGGCTTGGAGAGAGGTGGATTTGAACCCGAACTCAGCTGTTTTCCACTTTGCTGTGTTGTCTGCCAGCTGAATTCTGCATATGTTCTGTCCATGGAGGCCCTTGCCAGTGGGTGGGTCTAAGTAGCCAGTGTTATCGGGTAAATTTTTAATTTTTTTCATTTTTGGCAAGAGAGCACTTGGTTATAAAAACAGAGCTCCTCATTTTCTTTTTTTTCTTCAAGCTATTCACAAGTGTTTGATATTAGTGTGTTCTGAAATAATTAAATATAATTGAATTGTAAATTAGATTGTAAAGTTCACTATATTACTCCTGGGCTCTCCTTACAGGGGAAATAAATCAGCTCATCCTGAGCCCTGCAGGGTACCTGAGTCCTGTGAATGTTTGCATAAGCAGAAGCATTCCATTCTGCTTCCAGCTGTTGCTATGTGTTGTAATGTCTCAGTTTCAGGTCTGATTTCTCACGTTTCGCTGCTACTTAAATACCTACACTTAAAAGAGTTTCTTAACCTACTCATTTTCCCTAGAGGCTTTTTCACTTTAGTGTTGTTTTTCCCCTGTCTTTTGGCAGACCTGCATGGGCAAGGATGTAACCCTTCACGTCTCAGCAAGCAACTCCGCTATGCTTCTGTACCAGAAATTTGGATTCAAGACTGAAGAATATGTCTTGGACTTTTATGACAAATATTATCCCTTGGAGAGTAAAGAGTGTAAACATGCATTTTTTCTGAGGCTGCGTCGATGAGTTAGACAGAACACGTAGAATTCTCAGTGGAAAAATACCTATGAAGTATGAAACTATGGAATACTACACGGTTTTCTGCTTTGATCCTTTGTGACTAAGTTATGAAATCAGTGTGGTTATTGATGTTCCTGGTCAGCCTACTAGCACAGGCTATGGTGCTGCCTGACATGATCTCGAAGGAAGCCCCTAAGGCGCCTAAAGCTAACTGGGGCACTGAGATGAATGGAGTGCAGAGAGCCAGTCTGAGTGAATTTCCTGAGCTGCATTTTTGAGAAGCCTGTAGACCAACACCTTGGGACACATGGGTACACAAAACCGGACAGTGCAGAGAGCACTGCTTCTGCTTTAGCTGGTATACAATTTTTCTGTATTCGTTGCATGGACTTCATAAAAACTTTTGGACAGTTCTAATTGTTAAAAGATACTTCATGTTGAACTGAAATCCTCATAATGTCTCTGTGTGAAGTTTCTCTTTAATGCTAGTTGTGCCCTCTGGGCCCAAGCAGAGCGAGTTTAATTCTTCTTCCTTCTTCCCCTTTAAATAAATGAAAGCAATGACTATGTCTCATCTCTTCCCCCCCCCCACACACACACACTCACACTCACTCACACTCTCACACTCACCACTCCAGTACATCTTCTCCAGGCTAAATATCCCCAATTCCTTCAACCAGTCCTCATGTCATGGCTTCTAGGCATCTCCTCAGCTTGGGCTCAGGATGAAAAGGAAAATATTTAGACTAATAATCATTGTTGATATAGAATTTGGTGGTTTTTAAAATTCAAATTAGGTAAAAATATGTAGGAGTTGTGCTCCAAAAATTGTCCTGTATTTCTAATAATGTCTAAGGAAATAAATTATGATGTTTGAATAAAGGGAATATGTGGACTTCTGGTAACTTTCCCCAGCATTGGATTGTTTTCACCTCTTACTTCTTCAGCCATTCAGTGGCACAGTTTTTAGAGCACTGGTCTTAGAGTCAGGAATGCTTGAGTTCATATACATACTCAAAACACCTTCTCACTGAGTGACCCTGTACAATTCCTTAACCTCTATGAGTCTCGTTTTTAAGGCCAGAGAAAACATCAGGAATGATGCTGGAAGGGAAATGAAGGCAAACCTAAGACACTTTCACAAAGTGGAAACTTCTCGAACAACTTAACCACAGGAAGATAGGGACAGGCCTGGCAGAGGGATATACCAGGCCACAGGGGTGGGGCAGTAAGCTTCCCCAGGGCCAGAGGCCCAGTTTCTGAGCAAAGTTCCAGGATGAACTAACAATAGGAGGGGGCATGGTTTTGAAGTCCCAAAAGAGTCAGGAAGGAGGCCAGAAGGGCCATGAAAATGATCATAGCATCTGCCTTATATTTGTGAGTATCTAGTGAGAGAACACGTTAAGGTGCTTTGCAAATCCTAGAATGCTGTATAAAGTATTAGCTGTCATTACCACCATAAATGTGTGCTTTATGCAAAATAAGTTTGTTCAGTGTGTTTTGTAGGAATTACAAGTACAGGCTTAGATTTCTTTCCAGTTAGTTGTTCCTCATAGGCTCATATATCTTCCCATTTTACAGACAAGGACACTTGAAACTTAGCTTAAATGATTTGCCCAAGATCACAGATAGGAAAGCTGGGGTTTGAATCCAGTGATCTGACTCTAAATTTTGTAGTATCCTTCCCACTACACTACACCCTGCTACTCTCAAGATACTGATTTGTCTACTTTCTTTTATAAAAGCCATAAAGATTTCAGTAAAAAATACGCAAGAGGACCTACAACTAAAGCTTCATTCAATCTAGTTACTACTGCTGAACCCTAGCTAGGTAAAACAAAAGGAAGAGGGGACACCAAAGAGGAATCCCAACTTTAAATCTTCTGTCCTAGAGAGGAGAAGAAATTCACTTCTACCTGGACCATGGAGTGACACAGTAACAGTCTGCCTAGGCTGTGGTGGCTCTGAGGTCTGACCACTATTTAAATTTGTTTTAAGGAATTATAGTAGTTATAAGGAGAAAGGTTCAGATTTCTTTTAAAAGAAGAAATGACATTTTTGCTTTTTCTGTTTAGCTCCTTCAACTTTTCCTTTTTTTATTTTTGGAGGGGGAAGACTGGGCAATTGGGGTTAAGTGACTTACCCAAGTTCACATGGCAAGTAAGTGTTAAGTCTGAGGTCGAATTTGAACTCAGGTCCTCCTGACTCCAGGGCCAGTGCTCTCTATTCAACTGAGCCACATAGCTGCTGCTCCTTCAACTTTTAGAGCTCTTTGATTAACAAATTAGATCACAATCTATTGATCATGATTGGGGGTTTTATGTTTTCCAAATGTGAATGCCTACCTTTAACTGTGATATATGTGTCATGCCTATGCTTGCTAAAAAGAACAGATGAAATTTTCCTCTCATCTTGCACAGAGCAGTTACCTGAAGATAGTAATCATTGCCTTAATTGTCTCCATTTTTATAGTGGTTGTTTGGTGTGAGTAGTTATGTGTGTTTATGTGTATATGTATGTATATGTTGTATATGGATGCATGTGTTTACCTGTAAGTAAAGTTTTTTTTTAAAGCTCTCAGCGAGGAGAGGCAGTTAACGTTTTATAGCATGGTGCTTTGCCCTTAGGCATTCAATAAATACTCAATTATAACCTCTAAACCTTTGCTGTTTATGAAAATACGGAATTTACTTTGCTCTAGAATAAAAAGCAAATCTGTCTTTTAAAATAAAGCCCTTTCCCTGCCCCACTTCCATCTCAGAGGTTACATAGGTTTCCCAGAATTTGTATCAAAAAAGAATAAAAGATATTTTAATTTTTTGGAAAACAGCATATATTAGTTTAATAAATGTTTGGTGATTAACTGATAGAGATGCTAAAAGAGTCCTTAAAAGCCTATAAAACAACTGGCTATTTCAGAAAAATCTATAAAGAAAGATGCTATTTGATTTTATTGTAAGCAAGATTCATTTTCTCTGTAAGCTAATTATTATCTTAAATTGTATTGCTCTATATGTTGGTGCCAAGGTTGGGATTGAGTGTGAATCATAACCCAAAAGCCGGTGTGTGAAAGGGAAGGCTGTTCTAGGTCTGTCCTGAATGGGGAGTAGTATAGGATATTGTCAAATCAATTCCTGTGAAATCTTGGCAAAGTTGGACTGCTGCACCATCTTCTCCATCATATCTCTGTACACATATCTGGGGAACAGGCTATGAATATTTCAGGTTCATGATAGAAACTCTGCTCTTGGACTGCTGTTGCTAGACATCCAAAGAAATGTGTATGACTAAAGAGCAGTGTCCACATTCACATCATGAAAAAATGAAGTATCTACAGGTCATATTTCTAGAAATACACTTAACATGCACCCTACATGAGTTAAATAAGGTACTTCTTTAAGGCCTGTGGGAAGCACCCCAGGTTTTTGTATCCTGAAGGAATCCCAGGACTTATTCAAGGGATGATGTCAAATTGAGAATGGTACTTTTGTAGTGATAGCGCTTTTCTATCAAATAGTATAGCTTTGTGTGTTTTTTCAACCACAGATAGTTTATATGAAGAAGGCCCTCTATGGGGAGGCTAGATTGAGGGAGAAGAGCTCCTGCCATGTTGTCAAAGGAGTGTTCTAATAAGTTTCCGTGAGTCTGGATGTGTTTGTACTGGGTTTTGTGGATGTGATCAATTGTCACATCCCTAAAAGCCCATCTCTGTGGCAGGCAGGGATCCATCCCAACAGGAGTCATGTGCCAGAGATCTGTAAGGGTTGGGGCCCTTGAAGCATAGCACTGTTGGAGAAAGCACTTAGGGAGGGATCTAGGTTAGCCATTCCATATTCCCTATGAAAAGAGTAATGGAAATGCTCCCTCTCCCAACTCACACAAAAAAACCCGTACATATTTCAGAAGTATGGAGGAAGGCCTGTTCTACTCTATAAATAATAGTATTCTAAGGAACTTCCAGTGAATTTAGAAAATAAGACTGGGACTAACAAGAAAGAGGGAATAGTTGAAGAGCCAAGAAAACAGTTCAGCTCAAGTGCCGCTTCCCTTGTGGCTTTTTAACATTTCCCCATTTGCTAGTGCCTTCCCTCATCTTTTATTTGTTCTGCATATACTAATATCTCTGTGGATAAGATTGTAAGTTCTTTGAGGAGGGAGACTTATTTTTTACTTTGTAGGCTAGCAGCATAATACAAGGCACACAGTAGGGGCTTAATTGCTATACAAGGAAGCATAGCCTGGCCTCCCAGTCTTGACCAGAGAGCCTCAGGTCCTACTTATTATGGTTGTATTTGTCCTTCCTTTTGGAAGAAAGAGGACAGTTGACTTGGATTTGAGGGAGGGAGGGCTGTGCAAGCTCACCAGCCTCACTTGCTCCTCCAGAGCCATCTGGGTCCAGTGACCAAATATTCACCTATTATGGTTACCATAACCTTGAGCAAGTCACTTGGAACCTCTCAGTGCCACAGGCAAATTAGGGCTATAAGCTGCAAATAGTTGTTGATCTGCCCTGTGCTGCTAAAATGTCAGACCTAAACAAAAAAGAAAAAAAAAACCTCTAAAACGTAAAAGAAAAAACCAAAACCCACCTTGTATTTATAAGCTTCTAATCTCTGGAACTGTATGCTTTTGTTATATCTCACACACACACGGGCCCGCACGTCCCTCCTAATAGCTGGCATGACCCTAAGAACAATTGGTCCTTGATCACTAGGCCATTAAACCATCATGGCTCAAGACCAAAGGACGTGAAGTACTCTAAAAATGTCGCATTTGTCCTCAAAAGAAATTCTGGTTTGATTTTTGATTTGAAGACATGGAGTCATCTGCCATGTGACTTGTCCAGAGTGATAGAGGAAGGAAAAGGCTGCATCTTTCAAGATTCATGCTCAGGTTATGTTCTTGCCTAGTTAGGTGATGGTCAAGACCAAGAAGCTTTAATATAAGACTTTCCAGTAACTAAACATTGTTGACTGAGGTCCAGGACAGACCCAAGTTAAGACTGGCTTATTCCACTCTCTAAGTAATAGTATTCTAAGGCAGTTCCAGTGAATTTACAAATTGGGAGTGAGACTAACAAGGGACAGCTGAAGACCTGAGAAAGAAAAGCATATTTAAATTAAAGTTAAGTTAAATAAAAACTGTCTAGTGGAAGATTTGGAACTCTGGAAAGCAAAGCTTCCTTTGAAGAGGATATCTTATGAAGGGTTTTGGAAAAGTGACAATGTTTACTCAGTTTAGGAAATTTTGACCTGAACCGTGACTTGTGTTTATTTACATACCTATATTGCGCTTACATGCTCAGTAGAGCTGTGGCAGCAAATGTGAGTCAAAAACATTTGAATTTCATTAAAACACATTAAAACACAGAAGATTCTACATGAAATCATGACTCCATTTCATACTACTTACATTTTTTTTTTTTTGCCTTTTTGGAGGGGTTAAGGCAGAGCAATTGGGGTTAAGTGACATTTTCATAATAGAATATTTTTGAATGCACCGTTACTAAGCTTCCCACTCTCCCCAATTAACAAGCAAGAGAAAAAAAAAACTTCTGAAAAATAAACATAGTTAAGCAAAGTGAATCTACATTGTGGTTGCATTAAAAAATCTGTCCCTGGGGGCGGCTAGGTGGCCCAGTGAATAGAGCACAGGCCCTGGAGTCAGGAGGACCTGATTTCAAATCCGGCCTCAGGCATTTAACACAAAAACCAGCTGTGTGACCTTGGGCAAGACAACCTCAATTGCCCTCAAAAAAGAAAAAAAAAAATCTGTCCCTGTACCTTGTGTACGTCAGCTGTCACGAGTGGGGCAATTGGACACTACATTGATCAGAATTCTTAAATCTTTCAAGGTTATTTTTTCTTCCTAATGTTTCTGCCGTTTTATAAATTGTTCTTGTTTTGCTCAGTTTTCTCTGTATCAGTTCACACTACCTAAGGTTCTATGAAATCTCTTTCATAATTTCTTGTGTAATAATCCATTACATTCATATTCCACAATTTATTTAGACATTGCCCAGTTGTCTAAGAGACCATTTTAGGCACCCTTTAAGAATCTAGCCCTTTGTTTTTCTTTCAGCCCTCTTTAGTCCACCCTTCAGGATCAAGAAGTTTGTTGTGGTTGGGACTATTTTCTTCTTAATATTATCTTCTTTCTTAATCCTCATTCCCCTACCCACACACACACAGCCCTCTCTCTACACACACCTGATTGTTTCTTTGTTGAATTTTGTGTATCTCTACATCAAATTATGTTTGTACGTACACCCACCCTTTGTCTATTTCAGATGAATGAGATTCGTCTGATGCTGATGCTCACTCCCCCCATTCCTTCCTCCATGTTTGTATCCTCTTTATGCACCCTAATGCCCTGATGACTAGGGAAGGGAGTGAGGCTGATAACTCTGCATAGCCCTGCCTCACTTAAATCAGTTGACTTGCAAGTCAAGACATCATCCTCATGATACTATTGGTCCTCTTTGAGAATGAAGTACAAATAACAATTATTTTTTACAAATAACAACAACTATCCAGGGAAGAGGGTGCCCTGGAAGGAAAGATAGAGATATTTTAAATATCTACATAGATATACCCATATGTGTGTGTGTGTGTGTGTGTGTGTGTGTGTGTTGAATGGCCATGAGTGCCCACAACCAGTAGGGATGTGTTGTTTTATCAAAAGGGTGAGGAGGCAGAATGAGATACTCTAGCTTCCTCTAACTCTCGTAGTATCAGGAGGGGCCGGTTTTCCCATAATCCTCTTCTATGTCAGGCTTCTCTTCTGAAGGAGAGCAACGGGCAACTGATGAGCTAGATGTTTCATAAGTTTGGACCATGAGGCCCCAGTACTAGTAGAGAGCCCCCAAGCATGTTGAATTCCAGTAGCCTCTTGGTCTAGTGGTACCATCAGTGTCCAACCTTGCCCTACTTTATTCCTTTGACAGGTTTATCCTCACCATGGCGGGCCAGAAAGAGAAGATAGGGATGTTTTATGGCCAAGTGACACCATAACTAGTAGGGATTTTCTTTTTCTGTTTGTTTGTTTTTTTGGAGGGCAGTTGGGGTTAAGTGACTTGCCCAAGGTCACACGGCTAGTTTTGTGTGTGTGTGTGTGTGTGTGTGTGTGTGTGTGTAAGTGTCTGAGGCTGGATTTGAACTCAGGTACTCCTGACTTCAGGGCCGGTGCTCTAGTCACTGCGCCACCTAGCTGCCCCACTAGTAGGGATTTTCAACCAGAACAAGTTGTTCTAGCTTCTAACCCCAGTAGTACCATCAAGGGAGAGCCTTGTTATAGACAATATAATGTAAGGATTATATCAGATTCTGAACTGGTCAAATTTGATTGATGGTAGGGTAAAATTTCAGTCTTAATGCTTCAGTAAACACTAAATTAAAATATGGCCCCTCATGTAAGTTGGGTGTATTGGGTGCTTCCCAGTCGCTTATATTAAGAATATGAATGAGAGGCTATATACAAGCTTTTAATTTAATTTTTTAATGAACAAAAATTTATTTTTTCTGCCTCTATCCCCCACATTAAAAAGAAATACAAACACCTTTCAACAAATATGCATATGTAAGCAAAAAAAAACAACTTGCTACATTGTCATGTCCAAAAATGTATGTCTCATCCTGCAGTTAGGTGGGGTGGGGAGAGGGGCTGGAACACTGGGTTTGGATTCAGAAAGACCTAAATTCAAATCTAGATTCAGAAATTTAGTACTTGTGTGATCCTGGGTAAATTATGTAATCTGCTTTAATTTCCTCAACTGTTAAAATGGTCATAATAGTACCTACTTCACAGGGTTGTTGTGAAGACCAAATGAAATATTTGTAAAGTGTCTGGCATGTATTAGGCATTTAATAAATACTTGTCAATTAACTGAAAGGCAAGCTGACCCATTATTATTATATGTCTTAATTATGAAAATTATAAGTTATTTAATCAATAAATATATGCATATTATATTTATTGTATGTTTAAGATTTGTTTGCTATAAAACAAATTCTTAATTTTATTTTATTAAGATATGAACCAGTGGAAGCAGCAAGGTCCCGCAGCTCCCACACCGCCACTCTAAACACCCATAAAATATGAGCCCAGACAAAGTCTAGGAAAGTCTAGGACTCTCAGACTCACAAAAATACAGAGAACACATCTCTCACTGAAGG
>CM053595.1:195580257-195625914 GCA_028646575.1 Pseudocheirus occidentalis | reverse complement strand
GGAGGGAAGAGATGTACAGAAAATTCATAACTCAAAATCTTGTGGAAATAAATGTTGAAAACTAAAAACAAACAAACAAACAAATAAATAAATTTTTTAAACCATCTCTAAGATGCTACCTCATATCTATTAGAAATGACAAATTTTGGAGGAGATGAGGGAAAATAGATACACTAATGAACTGTTGGTGGAGTAATGAACTGATTTAACTGTTCTAGAGAATAATCTGAAACCATACCAAAAAGACTATAAAACTGTGCATACCCTTTGATCAAGCAATAACATTAATCAGTCTGCTCCTCAAAGAAAACAAATAAAAAGGAATAGGATATATGAAACTTTATAGCAGCTCTCTTTGTGGTAGCAAAGAATAGGAAATTGAAGAGATGCTCATCAACTGGGGAAGGGCTGAATAAGTTGTGGCATGTGATTGTGTTGGAGCACTATTGTGCTATAAGAGATGACAAGGGGGTGATTTCAGAAAAAACATGGTAAGACCTATATGAACTGATGCAAATTGAAGTGTGAATACCAAGAGATCATTATGCACAGTAAACAGCAGTGTTGTAATAATAATCAAATGTGAAAGACTTAGCTATTCTAATCAGTACAGTGATCCAAGACAAATCCAAAGGACTCATGATGAAAAAAAATCCTATCTACTTTCAGAAAGAGAACTAATGAACTCTGAGTACAAAATGAAGTATAATCCCCCCTTTTTCTTTTGCAGTATGGCTAATATGGAAGTACGTTTTACATGATTTCACATATATAATATATTATTTGCTTTCTCAGTAGGTGGGGGAGGAGTGAGAGGGAAGGAACGAATCTGGGACTCAAAATTTAAAAAGAAAATAATGTTGAAGATAAATATTTTTTTTTTTTAGAATGTGAAAAAGTCCTAAGACCAAAAGTCTGAGAATTGTTGACCTAGTCCAGGTCCTCATAATCTCACTTCTGGATTGTTTCAATAGAGCTTCCAAGGTTTGGTTTGAAGAAGCATAGGTGAGGGAAGAAAGGACATTCCTGATATGGGAGACAAAGGCTAGATCTGACTGTATTTATAGAAGAAGAAGTAATGTAAAATAAGTCTGGAAAGATAGACTGGTGCCATAATACAAAGAGTCTTAAATGCTAAGCTCTATTTTATAGACAGCTAGGAGGCACAGTGGATAGAGTACTGGATGAAGAATCAGGAAAACCTAAGTTAAAAGCCAGACTCAGACCTTTGTTAGCTGTGTGATCCTGGATGAATCTAAACTTCTGTATTCCTCAGTTTCCTCCTCTGAAAAATGGGCATAATAATAATAGCACCCCCCCCACACAGGGTTATTGTTGTGAGGATCAAATGAGATATTTGTAAAAACCCTTTGCAAACCTTAAAGCTCTATGTAAATGCAAGCAATTGTTATGATTATCTTGTCCTACAGGCCAGAGGTTCCCAAACTTACTTGACTTATCCCACCACCCTTAAAAAAAAAAAACCCGTCAGCACCTTCACTTCAGCACTCTCCCTGGAAATCTATTTTCTTTTAAACCTTTAATGATTTTTTTTGGAATTTGCATCATTTCAGAAAATATAAAATTTTCTTTAAATTACATTTCTTATATTTAGTAATTTATTGTGAATTTGTTTTTCTTCCTGCATTGATGACACAATTTTGTGTCATGTAACCATACAGTATCATATTATAAACAAGTCATTACAAACACATATTCCTGCCAATGCATGCACTTCCTGCCAATGTGCAACATGCTTGACTGTGAACACTTGCTTGTTAAGACCTGTCAGTGGACTTGACCGTTGATGGGTTATAACTTGCATTTGATGTGTTTATTTTGAAAATAATGAAATCACTACAATTTTAACTCTGTTACATAACAAATGAAACATGTATGGAGAGTTTTTCAAAATTTTCTTCTTTCCTTATGCTTCTACCACCCCCTTATTTTTATTCAACCCTTCCCCCCAATTTGCAGGCTACTACTGCCCCACATTGGATGGCTCTAGCACACACCCCCCCAGGGGCAGTATCACCCACTTTGGTAACCTATGAATGGGCATATTGAACCAGTGAAATCTTAAGAAAGGGAGTGACATGGTCAGACATACTTTTGAAAGATGAATTTGGCAGCTATCTGTAGGATGGCTTGAAGAAGAGGTGGGCTTGAAAGCAGGAAGAGGTGGGCTTGAAAGCAATAATGAGACTATTGTAATGGTCAAGGTGAGAGTTAATGAGAAACTGAATTAGGATAGAGGTCCTGTGAGTAGAGATAAGTTTATAGTTTATCTCCAACTAGAAGATGTATTGTCGGGGTAGAATTGTCAAGCCATGGCCCTTGATTTTACATATTGTGGTGCTAATGCTATGTTGAAGAATCTATACTGACTCCCTATAGCCTATAACATAAAATTCAAACTCTTCTGTCTAGAGTTGTATTGTTCTGCCCTACTGCTCCAAAATAGTCCTCCATTCTATTCACTGATCCCACATTGTTCCATTTGGAAGTCTTCCCTCTCTTCCAATATCTACCAAAAACCATACATCCAATAAAATCCAGTATGGGTGCTACCACCTCCATGAAGCCTTACCTTCTCTATTTCAAATTGATCCCTCTCCTCAACAACTATCAAAGATGTAGTCTATACCATCATTTGCCCTTAATCATTCTCTAATAGTTTCATGTCTATTAAACCTGTCTCAAAAACCAATAAAGCTGTAAAGTCTTTGAGGGTAAAGACTATGTCTTTTTTTTTTCAGTCTCCCATAACCACTTATATACTGAGATATATATATATATATATATATATATATATATATATATATATATATATATATATATATATATATGTATATGCTTTTGGGGAAAAAAATAAGTTTATGTTCCAAAAGTACTTGTTACTTAGTTGATAAACTTTTTTTCATATTGGACCACTTTTTACTTCAATGGGGGTCCAATGAGAAAGTTATTGTCTTTATGGCAATCCCAAGCACTAAATTTCTTTCCAGAAATTTCCCAAACTCTCAGCATAGGACTAAAGTTAAAGTCTAAATTTAGCCATTAAGTCTAAACAATGGTATTAAGTGTCCTTTGGGGGAAGGCGGGATTAGCCTGAGAGGAAATCAGTTAGAACTCTTTGACCCTTCTTCTTGGCTTCCATCATTGCTTGGGCCATAAGGCTACTTCCTCTTCTACAACCTTGTTGTTGAGAAGGCTCTTCTGCTGCCTTTCCAGCACTTCCCTTAGCAGGTTCCCAGAAGGGGGGAGGAGTGGTGAGTAGGGAGAAGCTGTGCAGATGCTCATTTTGCACTCTGTCACTGCCATTCGAGAACCTAGGTCTGTTTATTCCATTCTGGTTCTGTCAATATCCAGATCCCTTAAGTTCTCTCCCTTCTTTCCTCAGCCTTGGTCCCTTCCATAGTTTTGGTTGATAGGCTACAGCTGAGACCCAAAATAACCTGACCCAAATAAATCATTTCCTACCCTCCCCACCCCACTGCTAGGATTTAATGAAAATGTATCAATGAATGGGTCCTGAATGATGGACCAAGTACTATCCAGGCCCAAAGAATTTCCCACCAAGGAAATGTCACAAATTATGCTATTTGGGTATGTTCCTATGTTCCATAGAAAGATGTAGTCAAAGTTGCTATTAAAACTTCATCCTTATAAAGCTGGCCAAGCTTACTGTTGGTCATGACATCAAGAGTCTAGATTTATCTGGTCTGGGCTCAGATAAGTGAGTTGCCATCTTATTCTTCATGGAACCAGGCTTCCAAATCATTCCTTGATTTTTTTAAACCATATTGCCTACAGTTCAGTCATCATCCTCATCTACCTTCCACCAATGGAACCTTAGATTCCAACCCTGGAACCACCATTGGTTCATATAGCCTTATCTTTCCCCAAACCAGGTCACCACAACACTTCTGAATCAGCATTCCCCAATTATGCCTTTCCTCCCACTCTCCAATTTCCCATTATATGTTTTCTTCCCCTTTTTCCTTGAAGGTAGGTACCATCTTGATTACTTATATTTGTATCTCCACCACTTAACATGGATGTCTGGAACATAGCATTTAATTTAATGTTCTATTTATGTTTCTATTGTCACCCTAAAAGCAGTCATTTAAATTTAAAACACTATATTATTATAAGTTTTTATTGATGTCTTCTGTTTCTTATATCATCATATTTGTCCCAAATATGCCTTCCTCTCTTCCTTCCCCTTCCAGAAGGCCGTCCCTTATAAAAAACTATTTTTTTAGGGAGGAAATAAAAATCAATACAAATGATTGATATATTGAAAAAGCCTGAAAACATGTGCAACGTGTAGTACCTGTGGACTTCCATGAAGGTATGGGTTAGGGGTATCCTCTCATATCTCTTCTTTTGGGTCCTTTGATCTTTATAATTTTGTTACATTCACTTTTGATTTTTTGGCATGTAATTGCTCTTTCCATTTACATTGTTGTATTTAATGTGTACATTGTTTTCTTGGCTTTGCTTCCTTCCTCTTCATCAATTCATGTAGATTTTTCATGCTTCTCTATTTATCACATCCATCTTTTCCTAAAGCACAGTAATATTCTAATACATGCATGTACCACAGTTTGTTTAGCCATTCCCTAACTGATGGGCCTCTGCTTTGTTTTTGATTGTTTGCTATCACAAAAAAGAAAGTACTAGATTTTGATCAAGGTTCTCATCTTTGCAATGGAATTCAAATAGAAACAGTGCAGAGAAAGGCTGCTCTCACACTCCTATTCTTTAATATTTCATGTTATATGGACTATTGTAAAGGGGATAAAATTATTTTTATAGTTTAACAAAAATAAAGTGTTATATAAATGATCATTGTAGGATATAAGCTCATCTTTTGTGACCTTACTAAAGCTGTTGGTATAACTCCATTAGCAGATAAGTCTGTTCTTCATATTTCTGCATGATTTGGATATCTTCTGCTAGGTCTCTATATTTTTGTTTTATGTAGTTTGGAGATTATAAATGTTTGGATAGTGATAACCATTAGCAACATCATTCTTACATTATTATGTATCACTGTTATATCCAGATGATTGCAAGTGACAGTTTAGTCTCTTATAGTGCTCCATATCTACCATAGTTTGTTTGAGTTCTCAAGGTCATATTGAGGTCTGTATTTGTAGTATGGGTATTTGTCATCTGACAATCCTTGAAAGACACTGAGCTTCTAATGTGTAAGTTTTCCTAGGTATTTGCTTGCTAGTTATTATAGGTACTAAATTTTTGCAACTTGCAGTGACATTCATTTTTGGAGAATCATTGGTTTAGAGTTGGAAGGGACTTCAAAGGCCATCTAGTCCCATTATCCCATTTCATAGATGAGGGAATGGAGGCACACTGAGATTAAATGACTGGTCTAAAGTCATACAGTTCCTACTGATTCCTTGCCAGTCTGCACTGGTCACTAAATCTAGGCTCTCATCCAATTAGTTGTTAAGTCCTATCATTTCTACCTTCACAAAATTTCTTGTATATACCACCTTCTCTCCTCTGACACTGCCACAGCTCTGGTGAAGGCCCTCATTACGTCTCTACTGGACTATGACAGTAGCCAGCTGGTTAGTATCTCTTCCTCAAGTCTGTCTACTCAGATCCACCCTTCACTCAGCTTTCAAATTGATCATCCTAAAGTGCAAGTCTAACCATGCCACTCCTGTGTTTAGTCAACTCCAAGGGCTCCCTGTTGCCTCCAAGATCAAATATAAAATCCTGTTTGGCTTTTAAAGCCTTCCATAACCTAGCTCCTTCCTACATTTCTAGGCTTCTTATACCTTACATATATCCCCATGTATGCTGTAATCCGACCATGCTAGCTTCCTTGCTGTTCCTCAAACAAGACATTCCATCTCTTGCCTAAAGATATGTTCACTGTGTCCCCTATGCCTAGAACTCTTTCCTTCCTCCTCTCTGCCTCCTTCAAGGACCAGCTAAAAGTCTCACCTTTTAAAAGAAGTCCTTCCTGATCTCCTTTAATGCTGTGCCTCCCCTCTGTTAATTAGCTCTAGTTTATCTTATAAATATCTTGTTTGTACGTAATCATTTGTATGTTGGCTCTCTCATTAGACTGTGAACTCCTTGAGAGCAGAAACTATCATTTCCATTTCTGTGTTTCCCCAGCTCATAGGATCTGCCCATGGCAGGCATTTAATAAATGATAGTTGACTGATTGACTTCACCTTTCCTCCTATCTTTCTTACCCTGACAATATCTGCTACATATATGGTACAAATGCTGAAGTGTTTTTATGGTTTTTGTGAAATATAATAAATGAATGTATTCGTTTCTGATGGTTACAGCAAATATAGCAAATGCCAACTTTTTTTAAAAAAAATACTCAATTTTAGTATAATTGTTTTACTATTTGGATTACTATTATCACACTCAAAAGGGGATTTTCAAAATTCTCAGCAGTATGCTCATTTTCTTTTCAAAATCATTTGAGACATCACTATTATTTTTGTTATCTATCTTGTTTTCAGGTAGCATTTCTGGAGTTTGAATTCAGTCAAGATTGTCAGTGACCTCAGGTTCTTTTACTTCCCTACTTCAAATTTTATTAACATTTTAATTTCCTCTCTTCTTTCATCTAATCTAAACTTAGAGATGAAATTATGAACTGGTAAGCAATAATATTGCATAATGTGGAACAAAAGGTATGATTGACAAAAAATAGTATGAAACCCTTGCCTATAAATGGTAGTATCTGTTTCCAGTTTTATGGTGTTATAATATTGACATATAATGAAAATATCTAAATCTTCAATCTAACATGTACTCATTTTCCACTTGAATGGGCAGTACCAAATGTACTAAGCTTTTCTATCAAGTGGAGTTGTTTTTCCTCATTTATTTTAAGTTATCTAGCCTTCTTGTGGCACCAGAACATGAAGAAATACTATTTGTTCTACTGTACTTTATGTCAAACTGATCATGATGATGATTTCAAGTAGGACCAACCTTCAACCTTATGCTGCCTTATCTATTTCTTTGACTCTTAGGAGCAGTTATATCACAATGCCTATGGTATAATAGGCATTATATATATATTATATTATAATATAATATAATAATAACCAGTCAGGAGGATTGTCCAGTTCACCAGAATTTAAGGGTTCCTGTTGGCCTTTACAGCTTTTGTAATGATCTCAGGGCACATGAAGTCCCTGCTATACATAACCCTGGTTGTCATTCTCCTGCTTTTTTGTAACCACCTCCTCTCCCATGGTAACTGACCAATAAGCTATAGTAGAAAAAAAAAACAAAATAAATGGTCAAGGGTATGAATACTTTTTAAAATAACAACTTTCACTGGCCATATTAAAATATGCTTCAAATCTGTCATTCAAACATATAAAGAACACTATTAAAAATCATCCAACGCTTCAGTTTTCTGTCTAAAGTAAATCATTCTCTAGATCATTAAATCTTTCAAAACACAGAATTCAGAGTTGGAAGGGACCTCAGAGGTCATCAAAGCCAACCCATACCTGAATAAGAATCCTCCCTACAAAACATCCAGCAAATGGTCACCCAACTTTTTCTTGAAGATCTTTTTTCCAGCTCTGTAGTAATTTTGCTACTTTTCTCAAAACTTTGTCAGTTAAATGCTCTTTTATTATTAGGCATGGAAAATACAATATTAAAGAAGACTCATAGTAGCCTAAAAAATGGAAGATTCTTAAGAACATGGATGATATCTTAGAGGTCATTTAGTCCATTAGTAGGCTAAGCAGAGACAAGGACTAGGCTGAGGATTTCATTGGTACAGTAAATTCTTAGGTAAAGAAACTTCTTTGACCAATGCAGGTACCTTTTCTTTAACTTACAGTTGAAGTATTTGCCTCAAGCTCTGACAAGTTAAATGACTCTCCCTGGTCACATAGCTATTAAGTATTTGAGGCTGAATTTGAACTTGGGTCTGCCCTGAGTCCAGGCCCAGAGTCCTACCCACTGTACCACCTAGCTATAATACTACTACTTACTAGCACTTTAATCATAGGGCAGAAAGCCATGTCATTTCTCTGAGTCTGGGTTTCTATATCTGTAAAATGAGTGTATTGAACTTCCATTGTGCATGAACTGGAATGATGTTCCATTTCTAATATTCTTTGATCTTAAAATGGGCGTTGTTGACTGTGCTCAAAGTTTCTCCATTAAGAGAAGGAAAGTAAATAGATAAACTAATTCACAATAACATATTATTGACTTGGTATAATAGAATTATCCCACCTTGGATCATTTGTAGGGAAGAATTTGTAAAGGTAGGAGGGAATAAAGAGTTGACCAAGTTCTCACAACTGTCTGGGAAGCCATCTCCTGTGAAGAAGGGATCAGTCGTCCCCACCAACTACCGACCACCTATAACACACAATCAGATGGTCATTAAACATTTATTAAGCACCTACTGCATGCAAAGTACAGTACCGTACTAAGTTGGGGATACACAGAAAAACAAAAGACAGACTTTGCTCTCAACAAGCCAGTCTAGCTGAAGCAATAAGGCACCAGGAAGTATCATGAGCCAGGCAGACCAAACACCATCACCTTGGCTACCATCTCCTCTCATCCTCCAGTAGAAACAGCTCAGGACCCTAAACCTAAAAGCTGCTAGAACTACAATACTTCCAGTTCAGTGTCACATGGTTCAATATCAGAAACTGGCATGATTTTATCACATCATAGAAATGACATTATAAGGAAGAAGCATTAACATTTGCTTTGCCACTGCATCCTAGGGACCATAGGCCCTTTCTGTCTGATTTGCAGCTGAAACTCCCCATATTTGTTGAATCTCCAAAGTATTTGAAAGCAGACAGTGTCTTAGCACAGGGCTTTGTGCACAATAAACACTTAATAAATGCTTCATTTTATTCAAAAGAAACTTGGAAAAGTAGGGCATTTGGGCCAAATCTAATAAGACTAAATTCCATAGGGATAAGAATAAAGTCTTTCACTTTGCTACAAAAATATAAAATTCATGAGTATAAGATAAGAGAGGCATGAGTAAGTGGCAGTTGTCTTGAAAAAGACATTGGTGTTTTAGTGGATTGCCACCTCAATATGAATCAGCAAATGTAACATGGAAGCTGAAAAAGTCAATGCCATGTTGGGCTGCATTGACAGGTGATAGTCCTACCATACTCTGCCCTCCTCAGATATCATCTAAGTATTGCCCTCAGTTTTGGGCACCATGATTGAAGAAGGAAGTGAATAAGCAGGTGTGTAAGCAAAGGACAGTCATCAGAAAGGTGAAGGACCGTGAGTCCATGTCATAGGATATGGGTCAGTTGAAGGAAGTTAGCATGATTAGCTTGAAGAAGAGAAGACTTAGGTGGCACATGGGTGCTCCCTTCAAGTATTTAAGGGGCTGTTATTTCAGGGAAGGATTAGACAAGTCTAATCTTTTTCTGTCTGGCCCAAGAGAACAGAACCAGGAGCCATGGGTAGAAGTTTCAAAGAGCCAAAAGTAGGTATGATTTCAAGGGAAAAAAAAACACCAACTTCCTTCTATTAGAACTGTGCGAGAGTGGAGGTCTTTGAACAAAGAGTAGATTATAATAGGGACTCTTTGGTGTATGGGCTGGACTAGCTGGGCCAGTGAGTTATCTTTTGACTCTCAAATTCTATAATCTCTAGGGCAGCTGGTGGTAGAGTGGACAGAGCACTGACCCTGGAATCAGGAGGATCTGAGTTCATTTCCAGCTAAGATATAACTGTATGATCCTGGGTGAGTCACTTAGCCCTGATTGCCTTCTCCCCCCGCCCCTCCCCCTAAAAAACTATAATTCTATGCTTCTGTGATGCTGGTTGGTGGAGAAAACTTGGGAAACTCACTATTAAAATTTGAGAAAGCTAGGTTTCTTGAAAGACTTACTCACAAGTAAATTAAACTTTCCTGCAAGGTTTCACCTTCATATTCCAAATCTGTAGAAAGGTCAATTCCTAAAGAAATGTTTTCATTCTTTTAGGGGGGAACAATTAACAAGATCTATCTTTGGCATGGATTAGAAAATTCCACTGTGGTATTGGCAGGACTAACCCTGGCACAAAAACTAAAGGGAAAAAATCTACCACAAACCATTGAAAGGCACTAGGAACAAGGGGTGGCTAGGTGGCACAGTGAATAGAGCACCGGCTCTGGAGTCAGGAGGACCTGAGTTCAAATCCAGCCTCAGACCCTTGATACACTTACTAGCTGTATGACCTTGGGCAAGTCACTTAACCCCAATTGCCCTCCAAAAAACAAACAAACAAAAAAAAACCTGAAAGGTACTAGGAACAAAGATGAAATTGATTGGCCTGATTTCATTGTCCACACCAAGGGAAAAGAGGAGATGACAGGATGAAGTAAACAGAGAAAATGCATGGTGAAAGGTGTGTCTGATTGAGGCAAGGTACTTTCCCAAGCAGTCCTGGTATAGCATCTACTTTTGCTTGAAAGACAGCGCTCTCCTTATTCCAAGCATCCCAAGGACAGGTTGATTGACTCAGCAGGTTAACTAGCAGAAGCCTGGTCAACAAAGACACAGGATGGGGAGGGTTCGCCATAGTCTTGTCGCCAGCAGAATGACCCTAAGCAGGTTACTTCACCCGCTTAAAGTCTATAAAATGAGAGGCCTGAACTAGATCATCTCAAATGCTTCTCTCAGGCCTAAGTCTATGTTCCTTTGAGTCCAGAGACAGGAGTAGAGGGGAGCTGAGGTGTCAATTCAGTGAAAAGGGTCACTTGCCAAATTATGAAGTGGATCATAGGAGGTGGAGATCAAAGACGCCTTAGAAATCAAACAGTCCAGCCCTCTTCTTTTGCAAATCAAAGAACTGAGGTCTCAAAAGATTAAGTAATTTCCCCAGTATCAGAACTTACAAATCTAGAATTGTGAGTGGGAAAGAGAAGAATCAGGACAGAAGCTAACAGAAACAAAAAAGAAAATGTCTTTTAAGGTCTAGGACAACTCCAGAGGCAGGGTGATATAGTAGTCAGAATACTTTGTCCAGGTATCCACCCATACCTGGAATGTTCTACCTCCTTATCTTTGCCTCTTAGGACCTTTGCCCCATTCAAGACTCAGCTCAGGTGTCCATTTCTGCCAGAAGTTTCTCATGGTCCCCCTAAAACGTTAATGTGCTCTCTCTTTAAATTATCTTGCAGTTACTTATTCTGTTTTCTATCCCTCCCAGTAAAATGTAAACTCTTTGAGGGCAGGAAGTAATTTTCAATAAGCTTTTATTGAGCCCTTGTGCCAGGACCTGGGGATGCAAAGGCAAAAACCACAAGCTCCTACCTTCCAAGAGCTTACATTTTATTGGGGAGAAATAAGTGTATACCATGATAGATAAATATAAGATTTATACAAAAGGTACACGAAGTAATTTAGGATGAAGTAGCACCACCAACAAGGGGAAATCAGAAAAGGCCTCATTTAGGAAGTGGCATTTGAGCTGAGATTTGAAAGGAACTAGAGATTCCTAGAGGTCTGAGAAAACAGAGGGCATTTCTGGAATAGGATATCGTTTATGCAAATGTGTGGAGGTGGGAGATGAAATATCATTTAGAGATCAAGTGGATCAGTCTGTAACCTAGAATATATGAGTGGGGAGTTATGGAAAAATCAGTTCAGAATGAGAAGATAGAAGTAGATTATAAAGGGCTTTAAATAACAAAAAGGAATTTTATTTTTTGTCTTTGTATCTCCAGTGGCCTCGCCTAATGTAAGTATTTAATAGATGTTTGTTCAATTGAACTGAAATTCCAGCTTTGGCATTTACTAGCTAGTTACCCTAGGCAAGTCACTTCCCTTTTCTGAATTTGCTTCATCAACCATAAAATTGGCTTAATAATAGCTCCTACTGCCTAAGTTGCAGGACTATTGTAAGGAAAATATTTTATGAACATAAAGGCATTATAGACCTGGGGGTTATCATTAGAAGTCAGGTACACATGAAGCTCACAGAGAAG
Source organism: Pseudocheirus occidentalis (assembly GCA_028646575.1). Lineage (NCBI taxonomy): Eukaryota > Metazoa > Chordata > Mammalia > Diprotodontia > Pseudocheiridae > Pseudocheirus > Pseudocheirus occidentalis. The sequence continues at coordinate 195,613,910 of CM053595.1, read as the reverse complement.
AAGACTGGTTGCCCCATTAACAAAATGTGCCTTTCAAAGTTTCCTTTGGAAAATTAATTGGGATGAGCCAGCCACACTCCCTCTGGAATCTTAAGGGGGTGAGCTAGATGTCCTTTGTAGAAAGAAAGGCCGACAGACAGAATAGTAGGAAGAAATATAGTGAGCTCTACCCCTACCTCTTCCCACCAAAAACAGACAAAAAAAAACCCTTTAAACAGATCTAGAAACTATACTAGACCAAATCCAGATTTGAGAAAAAGTCTCAATGAGTCATCTCTCCAAGCTAGGTGAGCATAGAGAGGAAGACAGAAAGGTCTGTGGATAACGAAGAAAAGGTCTGGTGGGGGATGCCAAGCAAAGCATTCCCATGTCCAGAGATTGAGGCTGTGCAAGACAAAGTCCCAGAGCCATACTGCAGCACAATGACCTCATGCAGGACACAGGAACAGATGTCAACTGGCAACTTTATAGCTCATTACTCCTCTCCAGGCCACAGATCCAGAGCTGTGGATCTATTAGAAGGGGACCAGGGCTCAAGGGTAGCTGTCACAGGCCCTTGGCTATGTAGTGAGCGCTAAGTTCAGAAACTAGCAGAGCTATGTGGCTCTGACCCCAGGAACAGAGCAAGGTCTCAGTTCTAGCTCCTAGTCCAGTCTGAAGTTTGAAGAGGAATTCCAGGCCAAAGGGAAGACCCCAGTTTTGTCACTCTGAACTGGCATGGCTTCCCAGTAGTCTGTTGAAACTCTAAAGGAGGTAAGCCCACAGGTGTACTGTATAGAGCAAAACCCAGATCAGGAACTTGTAGAGCTTAGACAGAGAAGGGGGAATGGAGTGGTAGTGGTATACAGAGTAGCAATCAGACTTGCTTTATAGCAAACCATTTGGGGAGCATTGAAAGCTTATAGGTCCCCAGCCTGAGCTGTCCATGTGATCTTGGAACAACACAATATTCAGTGCCCCAAGAAAGCAGCTGTATAACCAGCTCAGACATTCTCTCCACAAGTAGACAGAAACTAGTCTAATATAAAGGCTGAAGTTGGAAAGTAAGCTGGAAGACTAAGGAATCCCACTGAAAAGAATCCCACTATAGAGAGCTATTATGGTGGCAGGAATATCTGAAACACAAACCCAGAAGCAGAGAATGACTCCAAAACATCTACAGCAAAGTCTCAACAGAAAAATATGACTTGGGTACAAATTCATGTACAATTCCTGGAAGGGATGAATTTTTTTTTTCATAAATGGAAGGAGAACATATAAGGGCAAAAATTTTGAAAGGAAATGAGGGTCTATGGAAGAAAGAAATGGAATGGAATTTAAAAGCTTAGAACAAGAAGTACAAAACCTTACTCAAGCAGTAAACTTCCTGAAAATTAGAATGGACCAAATGAAAGCCAATGACTTCAAGAGAAAACAAAAAATACTAAAAGAAAAAGAAAAAAAATAGAAGAAAATTTAAGGTATCTCACAGGGGGAAAAAATGAACTAAAAAACAGGTTGAAAAGACAAAATTTAACCCCAATTGCCCTACCTTCCTGCTCCAAAAAGAAAAAGAAAGAAAGAAACAAAAGGGGCGGCTAGGTGATGCAGTAAATAGAGCACCAGCCCTGGAGTCAGGAGGACCTGAGTTCAAATCTGGTCTCAGACACTTAACACACACACAAAAAAACTAGCTGTGTGACCTTGGGCAAGTCACTTAACCCCAATTGTCCTACCTTCCCCCTCCAAAAAAAAAGAAAAGACAAAATTTAAGGGTCATCAGACTACCTAAACGCCTGTAGCACCAATGCAATATTCACAGCACCAAGAGTGACTGTAAATATGCTGGTATAGTTCTCAATTACAAAATATAACAGACTCTCCATATATAAGACAGAAGCAAAACATTTATTCAGGCACCAGAAAACCAACCCCCGGAAACTGAATCCATCATATCAACATAGAAGTTAACACACCACAATGCAGCAAAGAGCCACAATATCCTATAGTCTTCCCACAAACCAAAACTAACAAGCCTAGCTGTCACAGCAGGGGGCAAATACTCACCAGGCTAGCTGTCTCCCTAGGTGAGTCCTCTCTTTCCCACTGTTTAGCTGCTCTGACTCCCAGCTTCTTGTGGGTTCTGCTCCACCCTTCAGCGAGTTCTTCCCACCATAGGTTCCATGTGATTACATTCAGCTTATTAGGGGGCAGGAAAATCTTCAAATCAGGGGAGATCTTTAAATTTCCATTACCATTATAATGCCATGGCCACAAAAAGAGCCTGGACATCATATTTCAAGAAATCATAAAAGAAAATTACCCAAACCACTTAGAATCAGGGGGCAAAGTAGAAATAAAAATAATTCACTTGTCACCTCTTGAAAGGAACCCCAAAATGAAAATTCCTAGGAACATTATAGCCAAAATCCAAAGCTTCCAGGTCAAATAAAAAAAAATACTAAAAGCAGGCAGAAAGAAAGAATTCAAGTACTGAGGTACCATAGTAAGGGTTATACGTGATTTAGTAGCAACTACTTAGAAGAAATAGAGCTTAAAATACAATATTCTAGAAGGCAAAGGATATATGCATATAACCAAAAATGACCAAAAAACCTAAATGTAATCCTATAGGGGAAAAAATAGATTTTTAATGAAATAGAAGACTTCCAAGCATTCTGATAAAAAAGATGAGAGCTACACAGAAACTTTGAATTACAAACACGAGTCAAGATAAGCATAAAAAAGAAATTACAAATGAACCAAATGATTAAACAAGGATAAACTATTTACCTTCTACTATGGGAAGGTGATATATGTGCCCCCTTCAAAACCTGGTATCCTTAAAGGTCATAGAGAGAGCTTAATTAGAGAGAAAGCTTGAAAGTAGTTCTGTTATTATCTAAATAATCTTTTAAAAATTAAATGATTTATTTTTGGTTTTCAACAATCATTCCCATAAGATTTAAATTTCTCCCCTCTCCCATTCCCCTCCCTCCCCAAGATGGCTTGCAATCTGATATGGGCTCTACACATATATTCCTATTAAACACATTTCCACATTAGTCATGTTGTATAGAAGAATTATAACAAATGGGGAAAATCATGAGAAAGAAAAACAAAACAAAAAAGAAAAGTCTGTTTCATTCTGCATTCCAACTCCATAGTTCTTTCTCTGGATGTGACTGGCATTTTCCATATGTTCTTTTTTTTGTTTGTTTTAGCTTTTTGGAGGGGGAAGGCAGGGCATTTGGGGTTAAGTGACTTGCCCAAGGTCACATGGCTAGTAAGTATTATATGTCTGAGGCTGGATTTGAACTCTGGTCCTCCTGATTCCAGGGCCAGTGCTCTATTCATTATTCCACCTAGCTGCTCCCATGTGTTCTTTGGAATTGTTTTAGGTTCTTTCATTGCTGAGAAGGGCTAAGTCTATTAAAATCAATCTTCGCACACTGTGGCTGTTGCTGTGTGCAGTGTTCTCCTGGTTATGATCCCCTCACTCAGCATCAGTTCATATAAGTCTTTCCAGGTTTCTCTGAAGTTCACCTGTTCATTATTTCTTATAGCACAATAGTATTCCATTACATTCACATACCACACCTTGTTTAGCCATTCTACAATTGATGGGCATCCCCTCCGTTTCCAGTTGTTGGCCACATATCTAGATGGTCTTAAAAGAAGAATTGGAAGAGAGTGGAAGTAGAATGCACTAGGGGGATGGGGAAAGGAAGGTTAGGGGGAATTATCTCAAATAATCAGAGTGTACAAGTAGAAATCTGTGAAAACAAAAAAGAAAGGGTAGGTGGAGTGGCTGACAGTTGAACCTTACTTTCATCTGAATTTATCAAGGGAAGAAAGAATACACACATATATTAAGAGAGGGATTTGTCCTACGTAAAACAAACTCTGCTCAAGGATGTACAAAAATATTTATAGGGTTGTTGGGGCTTTTTGTGGTAGAAAAGAATTAGAAAATGAAGGAACACCCATCAATTGGAGAACTGTTGGACAAATTTTGGTTTATGAATGTGATGGAAAACTATTATGCTGTAAGATATAATGAGCAAGTTGGTTTTAGAAAGACTTGTGTGAAATAACAAAGGATGAAGTGAACAGAACCAAGAGAACAACTTATACGAAGGCAACAACATGGTAAAGTCAAACAACTCTGAAAGACTTATAAACCCTGGTCAGCATATTGATGGACCATAATTCCAGAAGGCTAATGATGAAGCATGCTACCCATCTCCTGATAGAGAGGTAAAAAAATACTCAGTCTACAAAAAGAGATATATCTTTTTAAAAATGACATAGACAATGTTGAAATTTTTTTGCTTGACTATACATTTTTGTAAAAATGTTTTTTTTCTTTTTTTTCTTACTGTGTGTAGTGGTGGTGGTAGGAGGGGAGGGAGTAGGAAAGGGGAGAAAAAGTATTTTTTACTGATTGAAAAAATAAAATTTAATTTAAAAAAGAAAGGTCCTCACAACTGGTGTTTTACAAAGTTCTCCTTCTCCCTATCCAACCTTGGCCTATCAGTGTTAAATAATACATCCCAATAAACGGGTACTTAATCCATATAACAAAGACAGAAATCTCAAGTGTCCAAAATCATCTTCCCTGTGGCATGGCATACACCAGAGCTTTCCTTAGGGTTTGCAACCCACTAGTTATGATTGGGTTTTGCCTATGGGGCCTAAGTCTCCAAGGATGAGATTGCCAGTTCCAGTCAAATCACTTCCTGTCTCTGAGGCTGTTTCTTCATCTATAAAATGGAGATAATAACATTATACTAAGGATTATTCTAAGGAAAGTATTCGTAAAGCCTAAATTGGATGGAAGAGAAAGAAGCCAGGCACAAGGAAACAAGCATTTATTATGTGTGTAGTATATATTAGGTATTGTGCCAAGTGCTAGGAATACAATTACAAACGAAAAGAAAAATAGTCCCTGCCCTCAAGGAGCTTACATTTTCATAGGGAAAAATAACACATAGAAGCAACTGAAAAGGTGGTTGGAGACTGAAATCCAGCCTGGACCCCATCATTAAACAAAGGCTCCAAGAGAGACTCACAAATGGGAGAAGGGCATGTGCCCTACAGAGGGGTGTTCCATGTTTAGAAAGTGACAGGGTGGTTGGATATTGCAGGATGAGGAGACCCCAAGCACTAAAGGAAGTTTTGGGATGAGAAAGTATAGTTTAGAAGTCCAATGGGGATTATTCTTGTAAAAAGTCTTAGTGACAAAATGGAGTAATGGGTAGAAGTTTCAGCTTGCTATAAAGAAAAACTCTCTAACAATTACAGCTATTCACAAGTGGAATAGTTCTGGGCTGACTCCAGATTTTAGTGGGCTCTCTGTCACTGGAGCTCCTACTATGTGCCCTACAGCTCCAAGGCTCATAGATGGATAGGGATCTTATCAGGGGCGCAGAGAACACAAAACGTCCTGGAATAGTTAGGCAAATGGAATGAGGGATAAAGGGTAAAGTTTACTTGAATGCATACATTAAAGTAGTGTCTAGCACTTTGATCATTAGACTATATCCAATTGTATGCTGGTAAATGTTTAAGCTGCTTTAGCACATAGTAGGAGCTTAATAATGGTTGTTGATTGAGTGAATGGAATCCTCTGTGCAAATCCTGCTCACCGAGTCCCTAAGCTTTAATGCCTGACACCTTGAAGCACTGCCTCCTCTTTCTTTGGTCTCTCCCCAATCAGGAAGGATTTTCCATCTTGGACATCACATAGCACTGAGCCTTAGCTATTTTATAATGTGCTAGAATTATATAATGCTAAGTAATATTTGTGTTAGTGGCCAATCTCCCTATTAAATTACAAGTGAGCTTTATGAAGGCTAGGATCAGGGACTGTGTCTTAACTAAAAAAACATTTTTTAAAATCTCTCCCAGTATCTAGTGCAGTGATCTGTACATAGCAAAAGTTATAGATACCTGATTACAGATCTCTTCCAGGAGTTTCTGCTATGTCTTAACACTTATCACTGGTGTACTTATACATTTTTAACAGCTAGTTCTCAAAAAAAAAGTACACTCTACATACTGTTTAATCTGCAGTATTAACATTTTCTCCATTACTTTCTTAAATCTAGACCAGTGGTGTCAAACTCAAAAGGAGACCACTAATTCATACAAAAAGATCCCTCTGGAGTACATATTGACTTAATTTTAAAATATAACATTATCTATGTCTTATGGTATTTTTATTTGTTTTGATGAATATTTTCTAATTAATTTCCAATTAATCTGGTTTGAGTGACACTCAGAAGTATTACAGGTCACGTGTTTGATATCCCTGGTCTAGACAATCAAGAAAACAACAAATCAAACCCTGAATTGTAGCATTTGCCTATTTCTGAGGTGTAAATGTTTTCACTGAAAATTTAACAATCAGCTCTCATTAGCCAGTTTGAATATGTACTAGCACACTCCTTATGCAGACTACACAACAGTCACCCACAAACAAGAGCGTCTGAAGGACTGCATCATTCATAAGGAATCTCTCCTTGACCTGAACTTTGTATCTCTTCCATCACAGTGGCAAATATTTTGGTGGAGTGTATATCTCTCTGTCGTATTCCTCATGTGATGTTATTAGAATGTCACTGAACAGGATTCTTTCTATTGTTACATTTTCAAAGGAATCTTGAATGATCAATATATGGACGGGACCCATTTTGTTATAAAAGAGCTCATGAGGTTTTACCCCAGTTGAATACTTTTTCATCATCAACAAAAAATTAGCATAATGGATTCATATATTCTCTACATTTTTCAGTATATTGTGAGATAGTAAAGATATGGTCTGTGGTTGAATATTCTTTGAAAAAGCCTACTTGTTTCCTCTAAATAAAGTATCATCATTGAGGATATTCTGAATTTGTGTATAGATGACCCTTGTATTTTTTATACATGACAGAGTAGGCACATACGTCAGTAGTCATTGATGCTTTCTTGGTCTTCCCACCCCCCCCTTTTTTTTTTTTAAAAAAATCAACAAAGTCTAAGTTTTATTTCATGTCTTTGGTACATTCTCTTCCTTTGGATACCTTGAAAATCAGTTCCTTAACGCTTTGACAATTGTATCAATTCTTCTGTAGGCACCTCAGGGACTATGATATTCAGGTCCAAGTGTGATGATTCCTCCATCCTTAGTGGAAAAAAAAAGATTTTTTTTAGTAATAATTTGTACAAATTTTTTTTTTCATTTTTCTTTTGTTTGTAGTCAGTCCTCTTTCATTTTATGCCCTTGGGATAACTTTGTTTTGTTTAATATCTTGCCAAAGTTTCTTTAGATTCTTTTTTACCTTTCTCTGCTTTAGGAGATAGCTCATAATCATTCATCATAAGATTTTACAGATAAGTTTATATCCTAACCCAGTGTTGCCTATGATAGCTGTCTTCCCCATAAGTTGGTCAAATATTTGCTGACTAAGATGTTTTCTGAGTTCTTTTGGTTTCCTTGTTGTGACACTTAATTTACATTGGTTTAACTTGTGGATGAAGCCACAGTTTGTTTCAATGTAATTTCTGTTGTTTATTTCCTATATTAAATTTTCAATAGCTTGTTTAATAATTCAGTGTTAAACCTTCATAGTGTACTCCATATCTTTCATTACTATCCTTTCTTGTTTATTATAAATGGAGATCTAAGATGGTTTGGCTGTATACAGACAACTGACTAATAACTCTCCTGTCCATAAGTCTTTTATTGTCATTAACATGCAGTCAGTTTCATTCTATGTAATGTTGTTTGATATTTGCCATGGCCAGCACTTACCAATTCTTTCTTTTTTTTTATTTGAAGGAAATATTCATGATATAAGGGCATGAGGCTTTTATGTGATTGATGTCTTTAGGTCCTCTCATTTACTTTTTCTGAACCAAGTTTCCCCATATATTTCTTTCTCTTTTCACCTTTTCTTGTCTTTTCACTAAAGTCATAGGTATCAGAATGTATGATAATTTGACATAGAAGGGTTTTTGTCATCAGATTTCTCTATCACTTCATCCATATAAACAATTATTATCATAGTGATAATTTTACAAATATTTACCATTGATAGATAATTTCTACTCTATCCTACTTTTTTCTTTGTCTCTTTAAGAAGTATCTATGAGCTATCCTTCTGTTGCAACTTTTTCTATTCTTCTGATTTTATTTGTGTCAAAAATGTCAAGATTTATATTATTAAGCTCCTCCAGCAACATGTGCATTCATTTGTCATTGGACAATGCTCTCATATTTGGAGTATCAACAGTCAAACTAAAGTTTATGGGCAGTCTAAAAATGGCATGATTCTTAGTATTCTCTGCCCTGTCTTTTGCCACTCTACCACTATCATAGCAGGGCAGCTGGGTGGTATAGTGGTTAGAATGCCAGGCCCGGAGTCAGGAAGATTTATCTTACCGAGTTAAAATCTGCCCTAAGACATTTACTAGCTGTACTAGCTGGGCAAGTCACTTAAACCCTGTTTACTTCAGTATCTTTAGTATCTTTGCCAAGAAGACCCCAAATGAGGTCATGAAAAATTGGATTCAACTAAAAAACAATTGAGTAACAAATCATCATAGGAGAAGTAAAAAGAGGCTGTACAAGATGGAGAATCATTGATAATTTTTTCATTTCATGGATCGCCATTTCCAAAATAGTTTCATCACTGGGTAGATAGCTTATTAGCTAGGTTGGTCCTCAGAAGATAAATTTATTCATTTTCTTCCCAAGACCATAATAAAAACCTTTCCAGTGTGGTGGAAACTGCCCAGATCTGTACTCTGTGGGTATAGCCTTTGAGAACCCAGGTCACTTCCATGCCATGATTAGGCATTGGAATATATATAATTTCAAAGGCCTTTACATTCAAGCTGATCACAACTTGCTCTTGATTGAGCTGAACTGGCATGAAGCCAGGATCCACAGTGCTCCTATCAGAGAGCTTCCTAAGTGTGATATATCAACTCTATGTAGTCTGGTCATCATGAACTAGGAACTGCTACATACACACACACACACACACACACACACACACACACACCACACACACACACCAGGGACCACACCCATGGTAATGACATCACAATGCCAGCTTTTGAGTACTTATAGAAGAATCCTTGCTGTTTCTGTCAAATATGTTGTAATCTTTAGTAGTCTCAGTCTTTAATAACTAAGCTAATGTAACCAAGTCACCATAGCCCTCCTGTGAAAAGCTCATCCACCCCGGTGAGTATCCATTATCATTTCCATGCTCTCCTGGTGGGAGGCTCAGTCAACCAGCTTAGTTGGCACCTTCAGCTGGGCTTCTAATCTCATACCTAATGTGTTTTTTGACTACAAGTGGCCAGGATCCAGAGTGGGTTGGAATACATTCAGCATCCAAGGTTGGGTTCAATACATCTGAAAATATTATGAGTTTCTCACATGGTAGTCACTTATGTAAGTGCCATTATTATATCCAAATTACAAGTATAGTTCTAAACTTCTGGCCATCATACTCACCCCCACATAAAAACCACCTGCATCGTAGTTTAAAAAAATTTTTTTAAGTTAAAAAAAAAAAGAAAATCTCAGAAATACCAGGTACAACTTTCTGAGAGCAAGTCATGCATGATTCAACAGTTCAAAACTAATGTTTATCTATCAAGGTACCAGAGGAATAAAAAGATAAACTAAGACAGAGTACTTGCTTACAATCTAGTAGTAAATGAGACTCAAGCACAAATAATTTTGATACACTATAGAATGTGAAGAGATATAGTGACATGAGATTTCAGAGGACAAGATTGCTTGGGAGAGGGGGTAGGAATCAGAAAGGACTTCATAGAGTTGTCAGTTTAACTAGACCTTGAAAAATGGAGAGTTTTCAAATTTATTCAGATACAGACTAATTCCATGTTATAAAAGAGTTTAGAATCAATAATCCAAATGACAACCCCTGTTGTTCATCCTTCATTCTCAAAGAGGACCAATGAGATCAGGAGGGTGATGCCTTGACTTGCAAGTAAATTGGATTTAAGTGAGGTAGGGCTATGCAGAGTCATCAGCCTCACTCTCTCCTCCAGAGCCATTAGTGTCCAGTAGGAAGACATAGGTCAAGAAGACTGATGATGGCCCTGGATGCAGTGGGAGACCTTGGCCTTTTTGAGCTAAGGTTTTAACAGGTCTCAATTTGACTGAGGCAATGTCCAATCAATGATTAAGGCTAGGTAAGAAATGAGGCAAAAGATTCTTCACAGAAGAATCAGCCTGGGAGGGGAAGACCCTCAGAGTTTCTGGCCAGAACAGAAACAATTACTATTTATACTGACTCTGAGCCATCAAAACCCAATGAGCCAACAACCTCTAAGCAGTATGGACAAGATCAACTATGTACATGTATGTGTGTGTGGTATGACTGGGGAAAAACTGCCTCCTCCTCATATATCTCTACCCCTATACTCATCTGCAAGAATAATTCATTCTTCTGTATTAAATATTGCTCTTGTCCTTTTCTCTTTCGAGATGCAAATACCCCTGGGAGGAGTAATATATTAGGTCTCTAGGTAGCCTGGGGTCTGAATAAATCTGTCAAACACTCTTCCTGGCAAGAGCAATATGTCATAAGAAAACATTAGATGTCTGCTACAAATGGAGTTGGAGGATAAGGAGACATTAGGGAAGGCAGATTTGGGGGTATATGGAGGAGAAACTTTACCTACTTTGTAAATTTTGCCTGGACCAAGCCTTGAATAAAGGAAAGCTTGTACTCTCAGAGTTTGGTTCAGATTATTCAGTGTCTAATGGTCTACACTACACAGTTAGATATGGTTTTGAGCTGTTAGCTGAGGAAAGATGACACGTTAGAAAACAGACTGGGTTAGGGGCCAGGAACCCTGAGTCTTGCTTTTGCCACTAATTAGCTATGTGGTCTTGGGCAGGGCCAGTTAGTTACACTTTGGGCTATACTTTCATTATCTATAAAAATGAATTTGAGCTAATCATCTCTAAGGTTCCTTCTAGTTCTTACATTCATTTTACCTTTGTCACATTGCTTTGGTTCTATTTTAATCTTCTCAGCCAACATTACAAATAGAGCTTCATCTCTCCCATAATCATCTTTGAATTCATTTTTTTTTGAGATGAGGACCCAGATTTCTTATTTTATTGGTGTAGGGAACTCACCACGAGTTATAAATTAGGTACAGCTAGTTAATACACCAAATGCAGATATGCAAATGTTCTGCAATTTATAGTCTTGGAGTTGCCCAGGGCTCTGAGAAATTAATTGACTTACCCCAGCATCAAGTAGAATGAATTAGTAACAAGACTCAAACCCAGTTCATAGTTAGACCAAGCTGCTTTCCAAAAACTTCAACTGTTCTTCACTGTCATTGATCAACCATCATTTAACCCCTACATTCAGGAATTAGGAAGCTTCCTGAGTGAGAACTCTTGGGGATTTATTTAGTCCAGCTCCTCTCCATTTAACAGATGAGGAAACTGAGATTCAGAAAGTCAAAACTGAGATTCTATCAGTTCAGTTAGAAACAGAACAGACTGAACTGTAGCTGAGGTTATACTTTCTAATACCTGAGAGTGTAAGAGAATGGGGCTCTACTTCTCATTCTGTTATGTTGTGAAGTTCCTGTTGGCTCTTGGCAGATCGCTTGATTTCTCCAGGCTAGGGTTTCCTTATATTCTAAGGGATTTTCAGACCACCCTCTCCCGGTTTTCCTCTTACTTATCTTTCTCAGTCTCCTTAGCTGGATCCTCCTCCAGATCATGCCCTCTAACTGTAGGTGACCCTCAGGGTTCTGTCTTAGGACCCTTTTCTCTTCTTTCTCTATACTACTTGGGTAATCTCTTCAGTTCACATGGATTTAATCGTCTCTATGCTGATGATTCTGAGATCTGCCCATCTTGTCATAACCTCTTTGCTGAGCTCCAACCTCGTATCTTCAACTGCCTTTCAGTTGAAGTCTCATATACATCTTAAACTCATTTTGTCCAAAACAAATCTCACTATCTTTCCCCCTCCCCCATCTTCACTTTTACTGTGGAGGGCAATATCATCCCTCCCATCACCGAAGCTCAAAATCTAGGAGTCATTTCTGGATTCCTCACTATCCCTCACTCCCACATCCAATCTGTTGCCAAAGTCTGTAGATTTCAACTTTGCATCATCTCTTGAATATGCCCCCTTCTTTCCTCTGATATTGTAACCACACTAGTATATCCCCTTATTTCCTCATGCCTGGATTATTGCACTAGCCTTCTGGTGAATCTGCCTGCCTCAAGGCTCTTCCCACATCCATCCTCCAGTCAGTCACTAACGTAATTTTCCTAAAACATAAGTCCAGTCTCACCACCCTCTTACTCAATAAGCTCTAGGATCCAATACTGTACCTAGGAGCAAATACAAATGCTCTTTGACATTCAAAGCCCCTATCGTTCTAATGTGGTTATCCATAAAGAGGGTTAGAGTTGCTCTAGAGACCCCAAAATACCAACATGCCGGGTCTTGCCGAAAGAATTAGACTCAAGTCTTCGCAGCCAAAGAAAAGAAAAGTTTATTAATAATTCATTAAAAGTTCACCATATTGTTTAGACTCTTAAGGAGCCTAGTTATCTGTGATGCTTGCACTGGGCAAGCGAGCCAGAGCAAGTCTGACACAGAGTAATTCTGTGCTAGGTCATTCTATGGTGCTCTCACACCACATGGAGGGAAGATGGGATTCTTATGTACAGAGGAATCTAGGGGTGGTCTAGAGGAGGAGTTTGGGGAGGGCCTTCAGGAAGAGTCAATGAGATCAGACTCCAGTAATGAGTTTGGGGGTCTTCAGGAGGAGTTAATAAGGTCAATGCAAGAGTGGATTGATACTTTGATAGGCTCAAGGGTGGGAAGTATATGGACAATGGAGGGCCAGGCTAGTAATAGAAGTTTGGGCCCAGGCACAATGAAATGCTTATGGCCTCTGCAAATGCCTCATCAAGTGGGAAGATTCAATCAGACTTCAAGGGGTTTCCCAGAGCCTGTACCTCAAAGATTCAAGGAGAGCTCAAGGGGGCTCCCAGAGCCTGCACCTCATAAGTTCCAGTCTTCATACACCTTCATATATCCAAATGATGCTCTTTAGTGACATTGCCCTCCTGGCTGTGCCACAATCAAGATATTCCATTTATTAGCTCTGGGCATTTCTCTGGATATTCCCCATGCCTGGAATGCTCTCTCTTCCTCTCTCTGATCCAGATACTGATTTCCTTGGCTTCTTTTACATCCTGCCTTCTGCGGGAAGGATTTCCTATCCCCTCTTGACTCCAGTGCTTTCCTCTGTCAGTTATTTCCTATTAGCCTGTACATAGCTCACTTTGTATATTTTTGTTGTCTTTCTCATTAGATTGTGAGCTCCTTGAGGGCAGGACTGTCTTTTGTCTTTTTTTTTTATATCCCTGGTGCTTAAAATAGTAAATTCATTGACTAATACTTTAATATGGATCTATAAGGTCTCACTGGGCAGATAGGTGGCACAAAAGATAAAAGCATGAAGCCTGAAGTCAGGAAGATCTGAGTTCAGATCCAGACTTGGACACTTAACTAGCTGTGTGGTCATCCTGGGCAAGTCACTTAACCCTATTTGCCTCAGTTTCCTCATCTGTAAAATGAGCTGGAGAAGGAAATGGTAAACCATCCCAGTATCTTTGCCAAGAAAACCCCAAATGGAGTCAGAAAGAGGTAGACACAACTGAACAAAAAAGCCCGAGATCTCATCCATCTATAAAATTCTATGATTTTTAAAATAAAAGATAATAAATCAGATGTGCCACTGCTTTCCTAGGCTCTTTTCACACTGTACTCCCTGCCCCTTGATTTTTTGACAATTTTATCTGTATTTGACTGAACAAGTAGAAAAATATAAAGGAAATATTTTCACCAGGCTTTTCCTTCCCTCCTTTGTCTTAGAATGGACAGGAAAACAAATATCCCACAAATATGTTAAGCTGAGAACTAACCTGTAAATTCAAGAATATGTAAGAGTAATGCAAGTCTATATGTTACATTAGCTTTTAATGTCTCTCAGAACGTTGAGCAAGAGGCAGAAGTGGCATCTGGCCCTTAATTTTTATCCCCTTGGAATCAGAGAAACTGAGCCATTGAAAAATAATATTACAACTGTAAAATGCTGGACCTGGCTAGTCCAAAGGCTTCATTTTACACAGACTCTAAGCCGGCTGTTGAGGGAGGCCAGGTGACTTAGCCTTAGTCACAGGGCTTATAAGCAGCGGAGCTGGAATTTGAACCAGATCCTCTGACTGTGAATGCAGTGTACACCTTCAATCTGTCTCTCCAGAATGAACAGACATACCCCCATTAAAATGGCCATTCTTGAAATTAATTCCTAAAATAGCCTAGAGCACAGAGAGAACTGTAGACAATGAGAAAGGAACAAAAAACCATCAGGCAATTGAGTGCATCGTATATAACTTTCTTCTGCAGATGGAGAATTTCACCAGAAAGATTACTTAATCGGTGGCATTTTGCACAAAATGCTCACCTAGAGTAACTGGAAAAATAATGACAAAATGTAAAAAAAAAATTCAAAATATGTGACACCTTTTATCCCATGTATGTAGATGAATGCAGTTTTTGTTTTATTCCTTTCTCTTTGCCTCTTTTTGAAAATGGACCCTTGCTTCCATAAAATTCTAGTCCCACTCATTCTCTACCCTTAGTTGTTTAGTTATGGATGACTCTTTATGATCAAATGGACCACAGCATGCCAGTACTGTCCATGGGGTTTTCTTGACAAGGATTCTGCAGTGATTTGCCATTTCCTTCAGTGCATTAAGGCAAGCAGGGTTAAGTGACGTACCCAGGGTCACACTAAATTCAGGTCTTCCTGACTCCAGACCCCAGATCTTTATCCACCGAACCCCTTAGCTGCTTCCTCAGTTATTGTCTAATAATTCTGAACCATCTCATAAGGAAAGTATCCATTGAATTATTGGATTCAGATTGCTGAAAGAGACCTTAGAAACTTCGCGTTGTTAAAGTAGAGAAACTGAGGCCTAGAGAAAGGAAAACACTTGCCCAAAGTTCTGCAGAGGCGACTGAGCTTGGACTGGTCTTTGGGTAGATCCTGCTTCAAAATGTAAGCAGCTGGAGGGGAACGATCGTCTGAATTCAATTTACTTTAAGTCATACTTCAGTACAGTGTCACAGTGCTTTCAGAAAAGACGCTGAATCTCTTCCTCGGAGAAAAGATTTTGTTACAAAAATAGACTGAATTGGGGACAGAGACATCCTCCTTTCAGGAAAAAAAAAATCTAGACCTTAGTCTAGTTCCAAGATTATCAAACACTGGTTTCTAAGCATCTCTTCAGAGGCTTTTTCCAGAATACGTTCAGGTTTTCTGCTAGCACCCTTCCCTCTCTGATTACCCTTCATTCAATCTCTGTGTATCTTGAATCTACCTATTTATTTACATAACGTCTCTTCTCCTTCCCCACCCCACCCCACCCCGTGTCTCCATGTGGATGCATGCTCCTTGAGGGCAAGACATTGTTTTTACAGAGATGTGTGTGTGTGTATGTGTGTGTGTGTGTGTGTCCACAGGCATACAAAATATGAATAGCACAGAGCCTGGCACGCGGTAAATCCTTAATGTTTTTTGATTGATGGACAAAATCTGAAGCAGAGAAAAGCTGGGGAAAATGACCAGGTCTCTTACATGCACTGTATGCTTTCTCAAATCTCTTCTCTCTCCATTGTGAAGACCAGAAGGCGGGACTGTTTCCCACACCAGCAGTTCATACCAATTAAATGAGGAAGTATATTAATTGAAAACAACTTGTACTAAATATAGTTTTTATAGGGTTTTCCCTTTTCCACCTTGCACAGAAAAAAAGTCCTCAGGGTGTGTTCTGATGTGACCCCACACTATTAACTTGGCTGGGAGAGTAAAGGAAAAGCTAACCACTCTCCTTTCTTCTGGTCTTATCCAGGGCCTTACCTTTTCCTTCTCCACTATTCTCTAACTTTGTGCTACAAAGTTCTTTAAGGAGGATAGTTACTTAATCTCCCTCAGCCTCAGTTTCTTTCAAAGTATATTCTTATGAAGATTGGAAAGACAGGAGGGGGTAGGTTATAGAAAACTTTGAATGCCAAAGATAGGACTTTGTATTTGATCCTGGAGGCAATAGGGAACCACTGGAGTTTATTGAACTCAGAAGTTTATTGAACTGGAGTTTATTGATCTTCACACATTTACTGTCAAATCTTTTTTTTTTTTAGTCTGTTGCAGGTTTACAATTCTTTCCTCATCTGCCACCAAAAAAACACAAAGCCCCCCATATTCAACTTCCACTGCAGTTCATGATACAGACCACAAACTCAACTTCTCTTTCCTTTGGGAGTCAGCACTGTGGTATTCTGGAAAGACTAGGTCTATTTGGGGTCAGAAACATTCATTCAAGTCATCTTAGGCACATCTTTTAGGTCTGAAATCCGTGCTCTTGTTTCTCCAGTTCATCTTTCTTTAGATCCCACCAGACTATGTTTTTAGCCTTTTGTGATATGGTTCTATATTTCTGTTTTCACTTGTTTGGTTTTTTTTTTCAGTCCTTTGAATCATGTCTGATTCTTTGTCAACTCGTTTGGGGTTTTCCTGGCAAAAATTTTGGAGTGGTCTGCCTCCTTCAAGCCTCACTCACTACTCCAATCCATTCTCCATTGAGTCACTAATATGATTTCCCTAAAATGCAGGTCCAATCATATCACACCCATACCTGTTTTCAGAAACTCCATTGGTTTCCTATTGCCTCCAGGATCCAATATAAAATCCTTTGCTTGATATCCAAAGAATCTCCCTTCCCTCCTACCTTTCCAGTCTTCTTGCAGCTGACTCTCCATCAGGTACTCTTTGATCCAGTGACAGCTTCCTGATACTCCACAAACAAGGTACTCCATCTCTTGGTTCCAAGCATTTTCTCTTACTATTCCCTAAGCCTGGAATGCTCTTCCTCCTTAATTCCACCTACTGATTGCCCTAGCTTCATTTTAGTCCCATTTAAAGTCTCATCTTTTACTGGAAATGTTCCCTAATCCCTCTTAATTCCAGTGGCTTCCCTCTGATAATTATTTTTTATTTATGCTGTATATTAGTTTGCTTTATATATATTTATTTGTATTTTGTCTCCCTCATTAGATTGTAAGCTCCTTGAGGGCAGGGGCTATCTTTTGCCTCTTTTTGTAACCCACATGCTTACCACAGTGGCTGGCACATAGTAAGCACTTAAATACCTGCTGATTGATTGATTGAAAAAGTTCATGCTAGAGGCAAGTAATAAGGAATTGATTCTTAAGGTACTGGAAAGACAGGAAGATACCAAAAATGTGAAAGAAAATGTCAGAACTTATTACCAAAAGAAGGCAACCTCAAGAACACTAATACCCAGTAAATTATATGGCTATTTTCCTATCTAAACATTTTTTAGAATAATTTATGCATGGTTGGCATCCTATTTAAAGAAAAGAAAGGAATCAACAGGCTTTCACAAATAATATTCTATAATAGACAACATTTTAATCATCACATAATATACTAAAAAATGTAGAAAGTACAAGATCCTAGCATGCTTATTATTTATTGATTATTTTTTAAAAATTTAACAGTAGAGAAAGCTTCCTTAAAGGTCTTCTTTCAACAAGATGTCTGCCAGAGCCAGAAGACTCAGAGAGGACACCTAGTCCAATCTTCTTATTTTACAAATAGGGAAACCGAGGCTCAGGGAGGTTAAGTGACTAGCCCACAGTTACATCATGAGTATGTCACCAGTTTCTGCCATATATAAGTCAAAATTGTGACAATCCCTGAGAGACATAATGATGAAGATAGTTTTGTTCTTTGAGCATCTGATTACTAACATCAAAGCACAAAACAAGTGTTTGCCACAGAGGGTGTTCATTACAGAGTTCAAATGGAAGAGGCATTTTCTAAATGGTAAAGGTTACAGGTCTTACAGGTTAGATGCACTTGTTTGCTCATGACATTGTCCTCATTATATTAAGCCTAGAACATGATAGACTCCTAAATGAAACCTTGTAGCCATTCAAAAGAATTGGATCAAAACTATCCACACAGGAAAAACTAAATGGATGAAGAATATCTTTTGTTCAGATAGTAATAAGCAGTTGGATGAACAACCCATTGCGCTTATCCACTAGTGCATATATCTTGGATGAATATCACAAGTGGACAATGAACTGGGTGTGGAGTTGGGGTAGGGATAAAAACAATGGAGAAAGTACTGGATAGCCATTCGGAAATTTCACAGTTCTTTTAATTATCCTGAACTCCTAACTGAAACAAAAACTCAGTCTTTTTGGCACTAATATTCTTCTAGTGATGTTTTATGGCTACAAATCACAAAATATTACAGTCTCCCAAGAACTGAAATGAAGGGTCACCCAAAGGGATATGGAGAGATAACATGGTAGTGGTGAAATGACTGCAACACATTATAAGTGAGGTATGCTGAAGGAAAAGTACACAGGGTTCAGAGATTTATAGACCTTGAGCTGGATGGGTGGGGCCTTAGAGGTCATCCCGGTCAGTAAGTATTTTGTATAGTGCCTACTCTGTGCTAGGCACTTTACAAATTCCCAACAGCCCTGTAAAGTAGGTACTATTATAATTCCCATTTCACAGTTGAAGAAAATAAGGCAAACAGAGGTTAAATGAGTTGTTCTTGGTCAAACAGCTAAGTATCTGGGGCAGGATTTAAACCAGTTCTTCCTGATTCTAGGTCCACTGATCTATACACTGTACTAAATAGCTGCCTATATAGCGGTGGTCTCGGAGTGGGCAAGAGCCGGCCTGCAGCGCATCCTCAGACACTAGCTGGGTCCCCCTGGACAAATTACTCAATCTCTCTCAGCCTCAGCTTCCTCATCTGTAAAATCTGTGAGGATAATAATAATCCCTACCTCACAGGGTTATTTTGAAGCTCAAATGAGATAATCTATATAAAAAGCTGTATAAATGTTAGTATTGTTATGATTACTGCTATTATCATTATTAAGTTCAGACAGGTAGTGTCAAAATTGGGATTCAACCCAAGTCCTCTGCCTCCAGATTCATTATTCTTTCTACTATACCATGCTGTCTTATAAAGGATATCACCAGAAAAATATGAGGTGGGGGAGGCAAGGATTTATTAACTGAATACTATGAGCTAGATTTTACAATTGTCTTGTTTGACCCTCACAACAGCCCTGTAAAATGGGTGCTCTTGTGATCCACATTTTATAGTTGAGGAAAGTAAGGCAAAAATAAGACTTATCCAGGGTCACTCAACCAATAAGTGTCTGAGGCCAGATTTGAATTCATGTCTTCCTGAATCTAGAACCATCTATTACACCACCTAACTTCTAGGGGGAAAAAAAGATGGGTCAGTCACAATAGCATGTGATAACCAATGGACAGATTACATGTTCCATTGGTAGCCAACTCAAAGAGTACTAGAGAAAGGTCTCAAGTGCTTTAAACGGATCCACTAGGTGGTAGATTTATGGAAAGACATGTATAGGTGTCCCATGGTAGAGGCAATAGGCATGGATGGGCTTATGGCTGCATCCCTAGAGAGAATATCTGTCTCAGTAAGAATATAGATCCATTGGCATATTGGGGTAAGTCTTCTTGGGATCATTCTATATTGGGATAGTTGTCCTCACTTCCCCTCTTTGCTATTTATCTCCTAGAATTTCCCTAAAGGCTATTTTTCCTCTTTTTTGCTCTTTTATGGATCTCAGCTAGGAGGACCTCAATAGGAGGGCCCACTCAAGTTCCTCCTCAGAAAAAGCAGCTAGCTACTACATGGATGGAGAGCTGAATTCAAATCTGGCCTCAGACTCTTACTAGCTGTATGACCTTGGATAAGTCACTTAACTTCTATCTATCTTAGTTTCCATAACTCTAAAATGATGAAAATTATACCACTACCTCCCAGGGTCAGTCTGAGGATAAATGAGATAATATTTATAACAGGCTTAGCAAAGTACCAGGGAAATAGTAGGTACTTAATAAATACATGTTTCCTTAAAAAGGAGATAACTTCTCTAGCTACTTTCTACTTTTCTCAATTTTTCTAGTGCTGTCAAATAATCAACATGAATTTATCTAGTGCCTAATATATGCCAGACACGGTGCTGTTAGGCATTGGGAAAGCAAAGACTTGAAAACAAAACAACCCCTGACCTCAAGGAGCTTACATTCTATAGGACGTAAAAGAGAAATTCCATCTTATTAGTCTTGCTCTCCACCTTCTCCCTCTAATTGTATTTTATCACCTTTCCTCTCTCTGACCACTCCAGTTAACTTCCCAGTATTCGTTTGAGCAAGGCTTTCCAAACTTAGTTCTTTCATTTCTCTTTGCACGTTGTTCTGGTCCCCCACAACAGGCCCAGCTGTGTTTACATCCCTGTAACTTAGCTGTGAACTTGAGCAGCCTGTGCTTCCTGACCAGGTTACACACAATTCCTCTCTTTCCAAAAGCCCTTCCTTATCCTCCAAGCCAGGACACAATGTTCTTGACTAAGCATTCCTTCACTCTCGTGGTTTCTTGAACCACATCTACTACGTGTCTTTGACTGTCTCTCAGCCCAGTAACAGTTTTTCTCCGTTCCTAAAAAGAACCTGAAATCTGTTTGACCCCAGATTCCCCTGGCCACAGGTTGATTTTAGTCATATTCTCGAACCCAAACTTCAAACAGACCTAAACACTTTGACTTGGACTGTTCACACCTCACTAAATCTCTTTAATCAAGGTTTAATGTCTTCTGTATCCATTGATTCACTCTGGAAGAGAATGAATGGAATCTTTAACCTAGGACAACTCCTGGGAATTACCACAAATGGACCTCCCCACCTTGAGACAATTTCAAATGAATCCAGTTTCTTTTTTTGGTCTGAACCTCACATCAAATTTCTTACTTCAAGGAATTTAAAATTGCAGCAAACATAGCCCAATTTATTCCAATTGAATTGATACTATCTCTTCCTGGGCAGGGACTCTCATTCCTTATATAAAAAAACCTTCCATTATTCTTCCTTTGGAAGAGTCTTCTCACGGAGGTTGTGTAAGTTCCTTTAACCCATCTATCCTCTTTTCCTCCTTCTGCTCATGCCAGAGACACAACAGATATATTGGCAAGATCTGTTCTATCCCACTCTCTTCATCTTTCCATCTTGACAATGATATGTCAAACTATTCATTCCAGCAGTAGAGAACTGAAAGTAAAGTGGGTACTCACCAATTGGGGAATGTGCACGACTGTAATGGAATATCACTACACAGTTGGATAAAAGGAATTCAGATAAACATGGGAGGATTTATATGAATGGATGCAAAGCAAAATAAAGACAACCAGGAGAACAGTATCATTTTCACAATGACTAAAAAATATATAAATGAAACAGTTACTAAAAGGAAGCCAAATTCTGAGTAACTATAAAAATGATAATGAGAACAGATGACACATAACTGCTTCTCCCAACTCAAAACAGGTCCTTCCAGGACAGAATGTGATAAAGGTTGTCCAAGTGATATAAAGGGGTGTTTTTATTTAACTATTTTTCTCTTTTACATTAAAAAGGCTCAATTCTTGGAAGAAGGGGAGCATTTCTAGAAATGACTGGTAAAAAGAAAAAGTTTCAGACATTTTTTTTAAAGTGTATGATTCTAACACCTGTTAGTCCCACTTTGTCTCTGCTCCTGTTTCCAGCCACACCCTGGTTAGTCTTGAAGTCAGCCTATTCCAAACAAAAATCATCTCTCTAGCCTGTGTCTCACCGTGGAAGGTAAGAAGAAGATAATTCTATGAGTCACGTCTGTTAAAATCTTTGTGCCCAGGCTCACTCACTCTTATTACCTCTTCTTAAAGATGTTTCTCCCGGGGACACTAAAGGAAAGACCTTAGCAAGCAGACAAAATTTGGCTATTATCCCATAGCTTATGAAAAATTATCTACCTGATAAAACTACCTGGGGTCTTGCCTGTGAAATACAATTGCTCCAAAGCTTAATCAATCAACCCCTCAGTCAGGCAATCAAAAAGACCTTGCTCTTTTTTGACAGGGTTACTAAACTAAACTAATAGGGACAAGGAAATGCCATAGGTATAGCATAGATGAATTTCAGTAAGGTAGTTTTTTTTTCCTTCAAAGTTTTTGCAGACAAGATTAAGAAATGTGGACTGGATGAGCCTCAGGCATATCATGTAACTTTAAAGGATCAGGTTTAGGATTAGAAAGAAACTGTATAGACCCTTCATTTTACAAATAAGAAAATGAAACTCAGAGAGATCAAATAGGGAGAATCAGGAGATATCTCCAGGTTCTCTGTCTCCAAATTCAGTATTCTTTTTTCTGTATCATGCTCTCTTGCTGGGCAAAGTATGTTGGAGCTTCTAGCTTTAAAAATCTATACTTGTAAAAAAATTATTAAAAAAATTTTTTTAATCTATACTTAATAACTGGACTCAGTTGATTAATGTACCAAAAATCAATTTGGAAAGGGAACAAAAATTTGTGAAACATTTTCTTTTCCATTAATGGCTTTACTTGGTTTTGATTCTACAGAATTTCGTGTCCAATTCCTCCCCCCATTTCCCACCCCCCATAGGCCCATCACCTGAAATTTCACTTCCATGCTGATAGACTCAGATTTGATATCAACACCTCAACTTCCCCAGTAGCTTCTTCTCTCGGATTGGAGTGCTGGAAAGTTGAACAATAAACTCCTTCCAAAGCTTTCCTTTATGGAGGGCTCAGAACCTTCTAGGTCTCTCTCCATTTTCCATCAGTAGATCTGCTTGGTTTTGACTCCTGGGAACTTCATACTCCGGGGTCCTCTCTGTTCTTTTCAGCTTCCTTTCCTTTACCTCCCCGACCCATTCAATTGTAAGCTCCTTGAGGGCTGTGACAGTCTTTCCTTTTCTTATTTGTGCCTAGCACTTAGCACAGAGTCTGGCACATAGTAGGAACTTAACGAATGTTTATTGGATTCAACTGAAATTGAAAAACGCACATCTGATTCTCCTGGCACTGTATAAGCCCTTTACAAATATTATCTCATTTGATCACTTAAATAATGTTGATTAATATACCCAGTCAATCTGGAGGGATATTTCTGGTAGAGTGCCTGCAAGTTTCTGTCTTTGGACGTGTTCAGACATTTTTATCAAAGCATTGGGAGACAACACAGATGTCAGAATACGGATATTTATCAGATGTGTCTGTGATGCATGCTAGGAAAGAGAGTGGATATATTGAATGAAAAAATAATGATTTAAGAAGATATTGACAGAGTGGAAGGATGAGGCTGAATCTAATTAAGCTGACTCAGATAGACTCATCTGTATTTATTATCTCACTGGTGATTGCTGTCTCATGCCCCCACCGTCCATGTCCTTTTCCTTAGCCGCAGCAGATGGGCAGGGAGTTAGGAAGGCTAGATCTGGCCTCAGAAACTTATTAGCCCCCATGATACTGGGCAGTCACTTAACTTCTACCTTAGTCTCCTGAGCTGTAAAATGGACATAATAGTAGTACCTACCTCCCAGGATCGATCGGATAATTATAAAGCTTTTAGCACGGTGCCTGGCTCATAGTAGGCTCTATGTAAATGCTTATTCCCTTCCCTTCTATTAAGTCCCTGCTTTTATCTTGACACTGGGAGGATATCCCTGGAGGACACAGGCTGTCCTTCAGCTACTTCTTGCTCTCAACACATGGCAACCCCATTTTCTTCACTTATATTTCTTTGATAACGTTCTTCACTCTGCTTTTCCCTCATCATAATATGCTGTAGCTTGCTTGTGCCTACTAAATTTAGTAATGATGAATATGAGTCTTATACTGGAGCTCAGTAAGTTAGTCAACTAGCACTTTATTTAATGCCTGGTATGGGCCTCCCATTGTGCTGGGGGTTAGGGGTACAAAGAAAGGCTTTTTTAGCATAGTCCCTGGTTTCAAGGAGCTCCAAGTCTACTGGGAGAGACAACATGAAAACAACTGCATACAAACAAAAATCTATGAAGGAAAAATTGGAAGTAGGCTCAGAAGGAATGCTCTAAGATTAGGGAGGACTAGAAAGTTTCCTTGCAGAAGGTAGGACTTTGTCTGAGACTTGAAGGCATCCAGAGAAGCCAAGAGGCAAAGATAAGAAGGGAAAGAGCCCCAGGCATGGGGGACACCAGCAAAAATCCCTAGAGTCAGGATTCAGAACCTTTTATTTGAGAAACAAGGAGGCCCATGTCATTGAATCACAGAATAAGTATAGGAGAATTTAAAATAATGGGGATAGGGCTGGGGAGATTAGATCCCAGTTCTTGTTCCTGAGATTTTAGCAGACGACAGAATTAATATGCATTAGTCAACAATGCAACAAGAAAAACAAAACATTAAGCTACATTTTTTGAAATGAAATGTATAGAGCAAGAATAGAGACCATCTCATTTCACTGGTCAGACAACATTGGGACCATTGTGTTGAGTTTGGGGTACTACATTTTAGGAAGGTGTTTGAGGAGCTTGGAGTGTTCTAAATGAGGACAAATATGATGGCTACATCAGGTTGCCTCTCATGTAGTGGCAAAGAAACCTGGGCTGGAGGTTATAGATCCAATCCTGAGTCCAAGTTGAGTCCCCTCCATTTGCTAGCTGTGTAACAAGGGGGCAAATCTCCTGGCTTTAGCTTTTTAACCTGCAGCCATATATGGGGACATTGGTTCTACCTACCTCATAAGGTTATTGTGAAGTAGAAATCTGTAAATTGCAACGTGCTACCTAAAATGTGAGCAGTCAGCTCTGAAGGAAGAGACTAGAGATCACACTTTATTTTTTTCAGTCACATTTATTGCATATTAGAAATATGATTCCTCTAACTGGGCCAACTTTTGAAAAATCCCAACCTATATTTAAGGAAAGAGATTCTTAAATTGGTGTTTCTCTTTTCTGAATAAGTGGTGAAAAGCAAAGGAGGAAAAGCAAGGAATGTGAGTTTATTTTAGAGAAGTTATTCTTTTATTTGACCAGGTCCAAGGTTGAAATTGAACCAATTCGCCCAAAACAAGATGAGATTGGCCTATAGTCTAGGGATATAGTCTATGGTCATAGGATTTTATGTTGTTGTCCAGTCATTTTCAGCATGTCCAGTTCTTCCTGATCCCATTTGGGGTTTTCTTGGCAAAGATTCTAGAGTTGTTTGCTATTTTCTTCTCTAGCTCATTTTACAGATGAGGAAACTGAGGCAAGTAGGGTTAAATATGGGTTCCCAGGGTCACACAACTAGTAAGTGTCTGAGGCCTGATTGGAACTCAGGAAGGTGAGTCTTCTTGCCTTTAAACCTCACATTCTATCCACTGGACCATGTAGCTGCCCCAAGGGTTTTACCTTCCATTCTAACCGTAAAACTCTATGAATGTTTGAATTAATAAGAAACTGGCAGAAACACAAGAGGGAGAATTAGGAAAGAGGGTTGGATTTGAAGTCAGATGACTTAGCTGAAAAAAGAAATGGACACCCAAAGGAAGTCTCATTGAGTGACAGCCACAGCTCTGCTTAGGTCAGGTCATATAATCATTTTTTCCACTTACAGAGCATAGGCTTGTTTGCTTAAAGACAGACATATATTAGAATGGGTAGATTAGGCCTGCTGTAATGCAGAAAATTGCTAAAGGTTATTAGAAAATCAGACACTTCGAAAGAAGCTATTAAGAGGCTTTTTGGCAAACACCAGTAATCCCTGCTACCTATAAGGCTGACTCATCTGAGCTCAGGAGTTGTGAGTCGCAGAGGGTGAAGTCGATCATCCAACGTTGGCCTCCGTGCAGCCACTCCTAGGGAGAGGAGTGCCAGCCTCAGAGTGCCTAGGGGAGAACCGGGTCAGACCCTGAGCAGGTCAAGCCCACCCTGATGATGGGTGGTGAGATAAGGCCTGGGAGAAGGATGCTTGGGAACTCTACAGCATGCCCCACACAGCCTTGCTCCCTCTGCCCCCACTTCTCAGCTTCCTTTCATGCATTATCTTTCCCCATTAGACTATGATTCTAGAGGGCAGGGAATGTCTTTGTTTCTATTGGTATTTGTGTCCCCAGTGTTTAACACATAGTAGGAGCTTAATATATGTTTATTGCCTTAAGATGATGTAGTATTTTAAGGTTTATAAAGCTTGTTAGTAACTTATTTGATTTTCACAACAACCATATGAAGTAGCAGCTACTGGTAGCCCCATTTTACAGATGAGGCAACTGAGGCTGATAGGGTGAGTAATCCAGGAGCACATAGTTAGTCTGAAGCAAGATCTGAACCCAGACCTTTGTAGTCCCAAGTCTGGTACTCTAATCTACTACACCATGAGAGGCAAGTATATTAATATAAAATACTGCACTCAGACCCAGGAAGAAATATGTTTAAATCTCACTATGACACTTAATAGTTGTATAGCCAGCCTTGAGATCTCTCTGAGTCTCAGTTTTCTTGTCTACAAAATGGGATCATAGGATTATAGAACTAGAACTGGTAATGACCTCAGAGCCCATCTAGCCTAAATGGTTCTTTCTATAGTTGAGAGACCTAAGGCCCAAGGAAGTTAAGTGACTTGTTAAATGTAATACCCAATTTAAAGCATTACTGTGAGGCTTAAATGGGATAATGTATGTCGAAGGTTCCCAAACTTATTTGGCCTATCACCCCCTTTTTAAAAAAAATTACTCAGTGTGCCCCCCCACAACCTACTTTATTTAACCTTTTAACGGTTTAAAAAATTTGCATTATAATCAATAAAATATTTATCCAACACCTACTATATGCCAAGCAGTGTTTCGAAGTGTCTGGCACATAGTAGGTATTTAATGTTTATCATATATACAATAGGCACTGTGCTGGGGGAAAGAAAGGGCAAGAGATAATTTCTGTTCTCAAGGAACTCACGATCTAATGGGGGAGACAACTGCGAATAACTACAGACAAAGTATTTACAGGATAAATGAGAAATAATCAGCACAGGAAAGAGACTAGATTGAAGAAAACCAAGGAAAGGCTTCCCATAGAAGGTGGCATTTTAGCTGGGACTTGAAGAAGGAAATGAGGAATAAAGGAATTCCAGGAAAATGGCCCAAAGAGAGAGATGGAATGTCAGTTGTTACCCATTAGACATTAAGGCTTTGAGAACCTGGCTCAGATACAGCAGAATTCTGGGATTGACAATTGAACTACCACTTCCTTGGGCTGTTCCCTATTGTTGATCATGTTTCTCTGAAGCCAGCCAGCCATCCTGATGGTTTTGAAAGACTTCTACTACTTCCTGAATATAAAGGGGAGGAGGGGGTACCTTGTCCACCCGTGGTCTGGTACCTGCACCTGGGCCACAGCTTGCTTCCATCCCCTGCCACCTCCCCCTGTACAGCTTAATCAGAAGGAACTCTTTAATTGCTCCCCTACTGAGAACTCACCAAGCTGCCATGCTGTGAATCAGAAAGAAAACTGGGACGTGTATATTTCGTATTCTGACCCTGAAAAGGAAAACTGAAACTGAACTCTGTCTCTCCATTCAATAAACAGAAAACTATTTGTTGAATGAATGAATGAATGAATGAATGAATGAATGAATGAATGAAATAACTATCCAATAACCGTCACAACAAAAACAGCCTTCCCTGTAGACAGCCAGAAGAACCACATTGACCTTGGTAGAGACCCCCCCAGTCTTGTACTCCTCTTTAGAGCAAAGAAGAACAGAACAAGGACAAAGGAAAAATATAAATTTAAGTTCCCTTTTCTGGAGGTTGGGGAAAGTGGGGGAGGAGTTAGAGTAGTGGGGAGAGGGAACGGGGAGGGTGGAGAGGAATCTGTATTAGGCATTTTAGTCTGGTAGCAGTAGACTGCTGATTTTTTGTTTCCTTAATCTGAGCTGCTTGGTGGGTTCTTTAATTAAGTTCTTAGCCTGTGTGAGTCCCAGCTTTCACTGCTCTTCCTTCCCAGATGAACTCAGACATGCCAATGACCAAACCACTGTTTTCCTCCAAATCAGCTTTTGAGTGGCTTGTTTTCCCCACAATTAATTCCTCTGTTGTACATGATCTCCTTGCTTAATCTTTAATGCCATGCTTAGTGCTTTCCTTGCTTTAATCTAATAGGAAGGGAAGAATAAAATAGGTCATCTGACGGAGGCCAAGGGAAATCATAACAGACTGAGCTCTGAGATGGCTTCTGTTCATTTTGGAGCCCCTTGCAGTGTGGGCAGGATCTTACTTCTGCTGAGTCAGATGATCTGAATGTGAAGCTGGAATTAGTTCACTTATCCAATTTGGTTTAGCTTCTTAGACCTCCTATTGCCCATGCAGCAAAATACAGTCAAATACAAGAAATAAAAAAGAGAGTGGTAACCTCCACCTAATGCTGTGACTGAAAGCACAATGAAAACTAACTCACTGGCTCCTCAGATTATCTCCTCATTAGTCTGCCATAGTACAGGAAATTTTCATAAGAAATTTCGGTCATTTGAGATAGCAAGTGTAGTATAGAATAATGGATTGAGTGTTACACAAAAAAATCAAGGAAACGAGTTCAAATCCTGTCTGTGAAATCCTGGACAAAATGAAGACACGCTAATAGCTACCTCATAGGGCTGTTGTAAGATCAAATGAAATAATACAGTTCTAGCTTTATGTAAATTCTCATTACTCAAATTCGACTTTATGCAAAGAATTCTGAAAGAAATCCACGTTTTAAAACAATGTGAATGATGTGGGGGAAGTGATTGAGTCTCATGGAGAAGACCTTTAGAAAGGGTTGATTGAGTTACCAGCTGCGGAGATTACAGGAGAAAGGGGAACTTCAGAACCAAGATCTAGCTCAGATAGTTCACAACACAACGACTGGCAGAAGCATTTCATCATTTAAGCAAAATATTTTGTTCTTATATTGAAAAGATGGATCCAAATACTTTAAGATTTTTAAAGGTTCAAAGACTAGTTGAGGATATTGCTGCTTGTTATTGTCAGATATACTTGCAAAAATAGAGCCTCTCTCCAAACCTCTCTCCATAGCTTTATAAAAAACAGTGTGCAGTCAACCTCCAGTGATAAAGGTGAGAGTGCTGGGGAGGCGGCAACATGCCCCAAGCTACGTTAACTTCACTGTGCAGTACTGTGCATTTTTATTGTTCATTAGCCAACTCTTTGTGACCCCGTTTAGGGTTTTCTTGGCAGAGATACTGGAGTGGTTTGCCATTTCCTTCTCCAGCTTATTTTACAGATAGGGAAGCTGAGGCAAACAGGGTTAAGTGACTTGCTCAAGATGACATAGCTGATAAGTGTCCACAGCTAAATTTGAACTCAGGAAGATGAGTCTTTTGGGGCACTCTATCACTCAGCCATGTAGATGTCCTTTACAATACTATGCATACTTTATTATTACTTTTACCTTTCATTTCATAATTCTATGATTATGCAAAACTATTTAAATGTATCTCTTTTAACTCTTTCTAAAGGTCTTCTCCATGAGGCTCAATCACTTCCCCCACATCATTCACATTTTTTAAAAACGTGGATTTCTTTCAGAATTCTTTGCATAAAGTCGAATTTGAGTAATGAGAATTTACATAAAGCTAGAACTGTATTATTTCATTTGATCCTTACAACAGCCCTACGAGGTAGCTGTTAGCGTATCTTCATTTTGTCCAGGATTTCACAGACAGGATTTGAACTCGTTTCCTTGATTTTTTTGTGTAACACTCAATCCATTATTCTATACTATACTTGCTAACCTCAAATGATTGAAATTTCTTATGAGAATTTCCTGTACTATGGCAGACTAATGGGGAGATAATCTGAAGGGCCAATGAGTTAGTTTTCATTGTGCATTATATAAAATGTCTGCATTTTAGCACATTTTATGACTTGCATAAAGGTGTTCTTTTGTGTTTACATTTGTTATATGGGCAAAATGAAGTGGATGGGTAGGGGCAAATTTGTACTACTTAAAAGTTACTTTAAGGAGAGGTCTGCAGAATGGCCCACTTATGTAAAGCAAAATCTACCAGAATATGTAAAGCACATTGTAGACCTTAAAACTCCATATAAATGCCAGCTGCTGTTGTTGTTTTTATTGTTGTTTGGTTACAGTATGTAAGCCTTGGAAGGTCACTGTTAAAATACAAAAAATCTTATCTTGAGGAAGTGAGGTGGCACAGTGCACAGAGTGCTGGCTCTGGAGTCAAGGAAGAGTTCAAAGCTGGTTTCAGATATCTACTACCCGTGTGACCCTGGGGAAATCATTCAACCTCTACCTGCCTCAGTTTCCTAGATAGTGAACTGGGAATAATAATAGCACCTCCCTCACAGGGCTGATGTGAGGGTGAGTTAGATAATATTAGTAAAGCACTTAGCACTGTGCCTGCCACACAGTAGGCATTTGATAAATGTTTATTTCTTTCCCTAATCTAGGATGACATTAACATAGACTGGTTTGCTAGATTAATCCTTATTAGTTTTTTATTCCTTAAATGATATTTATTTATTTATTTTTATTGACTTGTTTATTTATTTTTAGCTTACAAGATTCAGTTCCACAATCCCTTGAGTTTCAAATTTTCTCCCCTCCCTCTTCCCCCTGCCCATGGCGGTGTGCCATCCAGTATTGGATCTGCAAATCCTTTCACATTGTACAATATTCTGGTTGTATAGAAGGGTTGTAACCATGGAATGAACAATGGGAAAAAAGAAAGAAAATCAAACATGAAAAAGAACAATGGCATGTATTGCTTCAGTCTCCATTTAAACTCTGGTCTTTCCATATCTTTCTCTGAATGTAGATATCTCTTTCTATCCTGAGACTTGTAGAATTGTCTTATAGTTGTGTGTTGCTGAGAAGAGTCCAGTTTATCAAGGTTGGTCATCACACATACAATGTGTCTGTGATTGTGTACAAATTTTTCCTGGTTCTGCTCTTCTCACTTAGCATCAGTTTGTATAAAGCTCTCCAGGTAAATATGAAGACTGTCTGTTCCTCATTTCTTATAGCACAATAGTATTCCATTACATTCATATGCCACAACTTGTTTAGCCATTCCCTAATTGATGGGCATCCCCTAAATTTCCAGGTTTTTGCCACCATGAAGAGAGCTGCAATAAATATTTTTGTACATATGGATCCTTTACCCACTTCTATGATATCTTTGGGATATAACCCCAGAAGTGGTATTACTGGGTCAAAGGGTATACAATTATTTATAGCCCTTAGGGGATAGTTCCAGATTGCTCTCCAGAATGGTTGTATCAGTTCACAGCTCCACCAACAATGCATTAGTGTTCCAATTTTTCCATATCCACTCCAGCATTTGTCATTAATCCTTATTATTTTAAAGAATAGAGCTCTGCAGGGAAGATATAGGATAGAAAAGTAAGAACTCAGGTAAATTCTAAGAATGAGGATACTATCACAGTGTCTTGGCATCCCCCAAAATCTTGATTTTATAGGCAACCCACAATGCCTTGAGCAGCAAGAAGTGACCTTAGGGATGCCTCCTTTGGATATGAACTTGGGTGGGACCAGTGTTAGAAAGAACTAAGCTAAGATTGAACCAACTGAAATGTGAAGAGGGAGAAGAGTGTATCCCCAGAGGCAACACGGGGTAATATTTATAATTTTATTCTTGCTATAAGCTTGCCATAAATATCCCTTTGTAAAAAGAAACAATAAATAAAATAGGGATATTGCCTGCTCTAACTGGAGCAACCTGGTGATGGACCACCTTTGGAGTGTCATTAGGGCATTAGGTATCTTTCAGAGCTATCGTGGAGGTAGTACAAAAAGTCCAAATGTTTGGTTAGGGACAGATAACACTAATAAACACCAATATAATAGCTGACAGAGGGCTCTAAGATTTTTTTTTTAAACCCTCTACAGACATAATTTCCACTGAGCTTCCATAACAATCCTGTGAGTTAAGTACTAAGCCTATTATTATTGTCATTTTGCAAATGAGGAAGCCGAGGTGAGGGCAGTTAAGTGACTTGTCCATGTCCGTACAGCAGACAAGCGTAAGACGTGATTCTTGAAGCCAGATCTGTCTATAAGACGAGTAGACTGTGTTTAAGAATATATTATCAGTCATGTTTTTTTCTTTTACCAGTTTGATATTTCCTTAGATTTGTTTATATAATATGATCTCACCATGATATAAAAACCTTTTTTTTTTTTCAGGATATGTAGGGATGTGTTTCAGGATATGTTCCTCCCAGCAAGGAACTTTTCCTAGTAATGAATATGTTATCTTCTTAGTCACTTGGTCTTCAAGAGTTTCCTGAAGCTCTTACAAGTTAAACAACCTATCCATGATTACATGCCCTGTATGTAAAAAGATGTAGGCCTTAAACCTAGTCTTCCTGACTCCTAAGGACCTTCAATGGAACATAAAAACAGTCCACATTTGCATAGTGAATAACATTTCTCTAAGTACTTTCTCGTACTTCAAAATAACATTTTTGTAGCAGTTTGGCTTTACAACACATTTTCCTTTCAATCCTCTGAGGTAGGTGGTATATGTATTATAAACTGGACAAGCAAACAGATACAAAGAAGCTTAAATGATTTGCTGCTACTTTAGGTGAGGGGCCAATTAATGAAAGCGCCGTAGACTGCCCTAGCACACAGACTTGCTCTGTGAGAGCACCATGTGTTGGGAGAAGAGAAAGACACAAGAGATTTGGAGGTTGAGTCTTGGCAACTGGTTGGACATGTGGGCTCACCCCTCATGTGAGAAGGAGTTAAAGAGGATTCCAATGTTGTGATCCTGGGTAATTAGAAGGATGGTGAGGCCCTACCTCAACACTGAGTTTGAGATGCTTATGGGACACATTCAGTTTGAAATAGCCAACAGGCAATTGGAGATGTACAATGTGTTCAGGAGAGAGACTAGGGCTGGATATATAGAGTTATGTGCATGGACGTTAATGACTGAATCCATGAAAATTCATGAGAATAGACAGAAGAAAAGAATGGCCAAGACAAAGCCCTGAGGTAAACTTATGCATAGAAAATGATCCAGCAAAACAGACTGAGATATAGCTAGACAGGTGGGAGGAGAACCAGAACAAAGCAATGTCATAAAAACCAAGGGAGGAGGAGAGGAGTGACTGGGAGGGGGTGTCAACCTTGTCAAATTCCTGTGGTATCAAGAAAGATTCCACATGAAAGGACTGTGAAGAAAGTCATTAGGTTTGATCATTAAGAGAAATCTTGGTAATTAACTTTGGAGAGAGCAGTTTCAGTACACCCAGCGACTAGCATAATGATGAGGTTGGAAGAGACAGCTCCCAGCGGCATTACCTAGAATAATATCTAAACAAAAGGTTTCTCTAGGTTAGAGTTGGGTGAAATGAGTCTAATAAGACAAAATACCATACGAATAAATATAAAGTCTCACCCTTATGTGCTTTATTTTTTTAATTTAAATTTATTTTCTTGATTACAACGTTCATTTCCACAAGGTTTTGAGTTACAAATTTTCTCCCCTTCTTTCCCCTACCCCCAAGCCCAAAACAGTGATCCCAACATAAAGCCCCTCCCACAATCTGTTCTCTTTTATGTCCTCCTCCAATGCCCCTCTAACTTTCTA